>OY856409.1:1356513414-1356870914 GCA_963693085.1 Alisma plantago-aquatica
CTGATGTGTCTTTTTTAGTGATTAGAATTGAAGGCTTATATAAGAAAATAGTTTCTTAAATGACTTTATCCACAAATCATATGGATGTTATCTTATTGAATACTACTTATATTCCAACCCGACAACAAAGTGTTTGTTGCTAGGATGGCTGAACTTCTAAATGGAAATTAGTTTCAAAGGAATCAGTGGGAGTAAAAGTAGAATTCAAAATTTTTGATACAAACAAGAAAACATTGAACCTAAAGAGGTACAACAAGGAACAAGGAGAATCACAAACTATTGTGGAATCTCAAGTTCCTTATGTAAACACAAAACTCATAGATTTAGTAGAATGCCTTGAGTTTGAAAGATTATGATATCTTATAACTCAAGAAGGCAGTCAGTTGATCATGGTGATGAGTCAACTACCTAACTAGAAACTATTGAGGAACCATATTATGAAAAATGGCTTGAGGCCATGAGATCAATGATGGACTCCATGTAAACCAAGAAGGTATGACCTTGGTGGAGGGTAAGACCCATTAGGCACATTTGGGTCTCTATAAGGAGACCAACATGGAAGGGTAGATCGGTTGCAAATACTTCAAACAAGTTCAAGGTGTTGAACATGATGAAGTCTTTCGCAATTTACCATGGTTAAATCCATCCGGATCATGCTTGTTGTTGTAGCTTAGTATGACTGTGAGATTTGGCATATGGATGTTAAAACTGCATTCCTTAATTGGAATAATTAAGAGGATGTGTATGTGACACAACCTCATGGTTTTAGAAATCCATTAATACAAATAAAGTTTATAAGCTACAAAAATCAATCTTTGGATTGAAGCAAGCATCTTAGAGCTGGAATATTCTATTCGAAAAGACAGTCAAAGGGTTTGACTTGAGTCAGAATGAAGATGGAATTTGTGATTACAAAAGATTTATTGGGAGCATATCTAATATTCCACATAATTATGAGGAATAATGTCCTTATCCTGCATATTTTAAAACCTGACAAGGAAAATACCTTCTACATGAAGGGTTTAGGTGAAGCATCCTATGTGATAGGGACCGAGATCTATAAAGATAGATCTAGAAAGCTTCTTGACATAAGTAAGAGCACATACATTGGTAAGATGTTGAAGGGTTCAACATGTAAGACTCAATGAGAGAAAACGTGTCCATTTTCAATGGAGTTAGTCTCTCAGGAGCCTAGTATCCCAATTCTTATGAAGAAAAGGAACACATGGATAGATCTTGAATGCAATGTTATGTACTTACCCCATTATTTCATATGTATTGGATATGACGAGAGGATATCTAGTCATCTCATATGTATTTTACATGATGAGAAGACATATATATACCTGCCTAGAAATCTCGTATGTATTGGACATGACGAGAGGGTATATGTCAGATGCCAGTGAGAGTCACCAGACTACCATAAAGAACATCCTTAGGTGCTTGTAAAGCACTTAAAGGATTGGTTCCTTGAGTATGGTAATAAGGAAGAGTTCGATGTAAAGGGTTTCACCCATACAAGCTTCCAAACTGATAAAATAATTGCAATTTGAATTTATGTTTGACAAAAAATGAGAACTGTAAGCTAGAAAGGGTTCTGAGCTAATAATAATTATTCAAATCTACAAAAGAAGTCGAGTATCTTTGTGTTATGAGAACAATAGAGGATATTGTATGAAGTTCATATGGGAAAACTTGTGTGAATTTCCAACCATTGATGACACAGTAGAAATATTGATGACAATAATGGAGCTACTAGTTAGGATGGGAATCTCAGATAGCGTACTATGGCACTTCCATCTCATATGAGTAGTCATACAACAAAGAATGTGAAAATTGCAAAATACTGACTTAAAGCAACGTAGCTAAAACCGTTATAAAAACACTTATGCAGCAGAAGCATGATGGTCATGTTAGGTCACTCGGGATTAAATTTGTGGGTGATTGGCTCTAAGTGCAAGTGGGAGTTTTTTGATGTGTGTGCCCAGAGAGCCAATCAGATGATGATTGTAATGGCATACCATATAAATGATTTGATTGATAACAAAGGCAAGCTTCCAATTTATTTTGTATATTCAGTTATGAGATAATGAATAACAAAATAAATATCTAGATAATTATATTACTCAATGACGTATGAGTACATATACATATTCTCATTATGTCCCTGATCGGTTATTATTGTGGAAGTTTGATAGACAACAATAACACATAAGATCAGAGTGGGAATTGGTTGATGGCTAAATCTCATTAGTCATGATATGGAAATATCAAACCAAGCACATAGATACATGTTAGGGAACAGTGTATCGGACAGACCCATCGTGAGACTGACACATGGAAGCCATCATCATGGAAGTCATAGTCAGCTCTCACAGTGATGGTGGTGATTGTGGTTCTTAGACCTGAAATCACTACACTCATCACATGTCATTGGGTACACTTTGACATCATCAAACGTCAGTCCTGAAACATGGGTTGTTATAATAGTGATGATTGGGTGACTTTGACACATGGGGATTGACTATGAGTGATAGATATGGGATTTGTCCCCCTGATAGGAGTATGATATCTTAGGCCTATTGATTAGCGAGACTAAGAAAAGTATGACCATACGCATGTGAGTCAATATATGATATTGAACTTACATATATCTCATGCATTCTGCTCTAGTTCAAGAAACAAGATTGAATAATAATGAGGATGACTACTCCATGCCTCTAGTTCAATCTGGATATCAGTGACAAAGGAACTATACAAACACTATAACATCATACATAGATTGTAGGTTGAAGTTGCCTCCCCCAACTTTCCATTTCACTTGGATAGCAATGATGTGCGACTAGGCACCACTCATTTCTTGTGATGTCATAAGCTAGTTATGGGCATTCACTGTCAACGTGATATGGGACTTATAGGGTCACACACATAGGAACTCATCTAGAAGAGGAGTTTTATCTTGAATGATAATTGAATGGATTAATAGAGTGTTTAGGTATTTCAATTCACACAACAGATTAGCTGACTAGACTGCCAAACGATCGGTTCAAGTGTTGAGATTGTTGTTTGGAGTGTCAAGTTGATTGTATTGTACATTGGTTGGATTCTGCCTGACTTGGGCTGCGAGATGCCTGTCTCACTTGCACAAAATGGCCGTCTTACTTGGTGTGAGATGCCCATATCAATTGCATCAAATGATCGTCTGGCCTGGTGTGAGACACCTGTCTCAGTTGCACCAAACGCCCATTTGGGGGTGAATTCGATTGCATAAAGGATTGGTGCTGACGTCAAGTTGAGTACTAATTGGAATTGAATTGCCAACATATGTGTAGAACTGGAAGATGTGAAGCTACCATTTCGCTTAGTGAAATGACCGTCTCACATGCAAGACAACTGTCTCTCTGGGCAAAACGACAATTTCTTCGCATACATGTTGTGAAACTTCCAGAAAAGTTGCAAAAATTCAGTATCTTCTTGTCCTTTCCACTCCTACTTTAGTCCCACATTGGTTGGGAATCGGGAACCCTAACTCTAACCCCTCCTATATATAGAGGGGTACTGGGTACTTCCCAGATCACAACTACTACACAAACAATTGAGAATCAGTTGCTCTAATAATTGTTGTCCTCTCTGGTTGTGGTAACCATGAGAGCCTAGGCAAGTCCTATCCGACTAGGGAAGGATAGACACGGGAGAGAAATAATTGAGGATCGTTGTTGTGGGAGAGCATGTTGGTGACTAGTACACCAATGGGAGAGACAAATCCTTCATGTATGTTCCTATAGGATGACATGAGTTCTATTTGGTTCATGTGGACTACTCAAGAGGTAGGAGTCCTTTGGCTGCTACTAAGATGGCAACATCAACTTGCAGTCTGTGGCGAGATCTAAGAAGTCACTGCAGTAGTTATCTGAGTCTGCTGTCCATAGAGGAGTAGTCATATGAGTTTGAGTGTGACTAGGAGCTGCACAACCACCATCTAAGATAGAGTGCACACCTACATCGATGAGGATTGTCGTTGGACTTCCTCCAGGACCATGTATATCTTCGTGAAACCATCCTTCTTATTACATAATTATTGACATGATCTACTAGTTTATGGGAAATATGTTAGTAAATTTTTTGTTTATACTACCTATCTGATGTCGTATTTTCCTACAAGACAGACGTCTCAAGTGTTGAGATGGCCTTTTGGGTTGTCAAGGCTAATTATAGTTTAAATTGTCTTAGTTCTGCCCTTGAACCGACCAGTTCAAAGTGATTGAACCGACTGACTCATCTCAACTCACCAGACGGGTGTCACGCTTGGGTAAGATGACTCGGTTGGGCCGAATAAAGGTTTAGGATGTCTCCTGAATAGTTTCAATTACACATACTTGGAGTTCAAGTAAATTAATATGAGATATTAATTAGAATCAAATTTTCCAAATCCTATATGATTGAGAAACTATCAAATGGTCATTTGGCAGTGTGAGACGACTGTCTCGCACCCCAGATGATTGTATGGGTGTTCCAGATGACCATTTGGCATCTTGAATGTTGTGAAAATTCAAGATCTTCTGGTCCATTCCACTCCCTCACAATCTCATATAGACTGAGAACCCTGACCCTAACCCCACCTATAAAAGGAGGGGTACTGAGGGCTTCCCATAGCACAAAAACACAACACAGACAACTAATAACCAGTTCCTCTAACAGTTGTTGTCCTCTTTGGTTGTGGTAACCAAGAGAGCCCAAGCAAGTCCTATCTGATAGGGAGGGATAGCTACAAGAGAGAAACAAGTGGTGATCATTATTGGTGGGAGAGTAGGTTGGTGACTAGTACACCAACGGGAGGGACAACTCCTTCATGTCCATTCTTGGTGAATGACAAGAGTTTTAGTTGGTCCACGTGGACTACTCTAGAGGAAGGAGTCCTTTGGTTGCTGCTCAGAGAGCAAAGTCAACCTACAGTCTGTGGTGAGACCACAAGAATCATTATAGAGGTTGTGTAGATAGTTGTTTATGGTGAAGACCAGGAGCTGTACAGCCACCGTCCAAGAGCAACTTATCAACAGTTGCAAAGAAGCGAGTTTGTTGTTAGACTTGCTCCAGAACCATGTATAACTCACTAAAACTATCCTTCCTATTTCATAGTAGTTGACGCGATCTTGCTGTTATGGAAATATGGATAGATAACATTTTTGTTTCAGCTGCTATACTCTGTGTGTGTATTTCTCAATAGTGGTATCAGAGCTACATCAATTTGTTATGATTTAGGATAATTGATATGATTGGATTTTTTGTTTCACCATTTATTTATTGCATATGATGTAAATAGTTAAATTGCTCTCATATGCATATCTGATCAAAGGTCACATCATCCCAAACTAATATATATGTATATATACAATTTACATGCGTCATCCTAAAAGTAGTTTTGATGGTGGATGTGTAGTGTGGTTATGGCCTATACCCTTTATTTGTGTGTGGTTGGGTGGTTTGGTTGTTGTTTATCTCGGTCTGTGCACTGAGCCTCTACCTCCCTCTTCCCAATGTAAAGCTAATGCTTTCCTACCTTTTCTCCCCTCAAATGTAACTCGAGTTTTCTCTTATTCAATATAATAAGGTAGCAATAGTATAGTTTCTTTTCATGAAATAATGAGGAAGATGTTCATCGTCGATTGAGATGACCAGTTCGGGAGACGACATGACCATCTGGAGGACAATGGAGGATAGGAGGATGGAACTAGACGACCACCTGGTGGGCCCAGCCGACTGTTTGGAAGGAGTCCAAACATCAATTAGGATAGGAGGTCCAACCAATCGACCAAGATGCGAGATGACCAGTTCAAGGGTTGAACCGATCTACCCAGACTGGAAAGCACAGGTCTACACCAACATCATGTTAATACATGTGATGTGATGATTGACCTAGATGGTAGTAATTCCTTGTGGCTCTAAGGAATTACAATAGACATGGCCATAGCCATCACTTTTTGTTTTATATTACATGTTTACGTTGTGGGATATAGCATGTATATGATACATACTATATATGTGGTGATTGGATACAATATATATATATATATATATATAACCCTTCAATCAAACATATTAAGTCTAAGATGCTTTCCAATAGCAATACACATGAAAAGCTTGATCGACTGAGCATAGATTTGCACAAAGCATGATGCACCTTCTATCTTGCGGAAGTGTGATGGTAGATATGTAGATTTACACAAAGCATGATACATATTTAGCGTATTGGCTATTGGTTCAGACTTAACTGGTGACTTGGAGAGACCAAGCCCAGAGGCATGCAGATTATCATGGCAAGGTGTTGCACATACCATTTATCCAAGAGATTCATGTGATGCAATTGGCATGATGGCCTACCTAAATAATCAAGTTGTGGGCGATCGGCAAAAGTCGACTCATGATTTGATGAAATATAGATCTTGGTTCATTAGAAAATTGTTCACTGTAGTTTTTCAAATTGATACTTGAGGGTTATCCATTTGAAAAAAATAATGAGAATGATAATTAATTAAAGACCTAATTATTATCACCTAATTTTAAACAAGTAAAATCGAATCAAAAATAAGTTTTTGACAAAATTACAAATTATTTTATAGAATCAAATGGCAACGAACAACAATCACTTTTCTCTATGATCGGTCCTTAAGATGGGCAAACTTATTGGGAACAACTTCTATGATTGGTTCAGGATGCTGAGAATTATTCTCATACAGGAGCGCAAGCTCTATTTCCTGGAGACGTTTAAACCAGATGAACCACCACAAAACACACCAAAGGCTGACAAGGATGCTTATAAAAAGCATATTGAAGATGTCGTGGATGTCAAGTTTCTAGTGATATGCTCCATGAACTATGAGTTGCAGAGGCAGCATCAGAACATGGATGTGATTGGCATGGTCACATATCTCAAGAACATGTTCCAAGATCAGGCAAGACAAGAGAGATACGATGTCTCCAAGGCATTGTTCAAATGTAGCTTGGTAGAAGGAGATCTAGTAGGTCCTCATGTGCTCAAGCTGATTGGGTATGTTGCTAGACTGGGATTCCCCATGGGTCAAGAGTTGGCCACTGGCATGATTCTGCATTCTCTTCCATAGTCATATAGATAGTTTGTCATGAACTACAACATGAATGACTTTGATAAGTCATTGACAGAGTTGTTGGGCATATTGAGAACAGATGAGGGATAGATGAAGAAAGATAAACCCAAGTATGTGTTGATGATCATCAAGAAAAAGTAGAAGTATAAAGGCAAAGTCAAAGCTAAGAAGAGTTCTAAAGCTAGCCAAAAGCCCAAGTCTTCAAATCTCAAGGCAAAGGGAGGTGTAAAGAAAGTAATAGGCGATTGTCACCATTGTCACCAACATGTACATTGGAGAAGGAATTGACCAGTTTGGTTAGAGGAATTAAAGAAGAAGACAGATGGCACTGAGGCCTCCACTCCAGGTATAAACAATATAAGATCAATTTGATTACTTCTTAAATTTTGGTATATGATACCATATAGAGATATGACATACTGATGTGCGGTAACTGACAAGAAGTAAAATCCCTCATAGAAGGACAAAGATGGGAAAGGCGGTGCAAGTGTTGCAGAAGCTATAATCTACATTTAAATTTATCTTAGCCTAATGGGCATGTAATAGAGTTAGTTGAACTGCTATTTCATTATTCCAAAAGAAACAATTTACTTTATAGCATCTTGTATGACAAGGGTGATATATGAATAAAGTATGAGATTATTGTTTCTATTTCAAAAGATATGATCTTGCTTGGCAATGCCCATATAGCTAGTGATCTTTACTTTGAAAGAATCATGGATAAGTTTTATAACATGAATACCAAAGGATTGTAATTTATAACTCAAAACTATCATTTAGCATTAGTCACCTTGGATGTATATATAAGAAATGCATGATTAGAACACGTATTGATGTTAATCTAAACTCTTGTGGTTATTGAACCTAATGAAATATGCAATTCTTGCTTGTACATAATGTGACATGACATCTTCACTATAAAAGGAGGATAAGTTTTCCACTAGACCTCATACATATGATGCATGAAGATCTTAAGCAATGAATGCTATAGATGATTACTCATACTTCATTTCACTTACTGGTGATGTCATGATATGTACCCAGTAAAATAGAAACACAAATCTCTTGAAGTGTTCAAGGAGATTATAAATGAAGTATGACCTTGATGAAAGTATTAAGAAACTTTGATGAGATCAAGTGTTGAAATACTTTACATCAATAACTTGAGTACCTTCAGTGAAAGAACTCTGATAATGTATCACGAGTTAAACTCATCTAAGCATGATGATGTTTCATAATGAAGGAATTATATCATGATAAGTCATGATATAATTATAAATTAATCAAACCTTCTTATATCCTCATAAATATATATGTATCACTAAATAATGTACCATATGAATGGTTTATAAGACATCATATATGATATGATTTGGGAATGTCCCAAAATGTCTAGAGGATTGAAACCTACATTGAGAAAGTAGTTTCTTGAAAAGGTTTATCCACTAATTATAATTGTTGAAATCTACTATTAATCCCAATCTAATAACAAAAGTATTTTGTTGAAAGGATAATTGAGTTCCTAAAGAATTGGTGGGAGTAAAAGTAAAACTCAAAGTGTTTGAGGTCAACAAAGAGGTACAATGAGAACTAAAAGAATCACAAGATTTTGTGGAATCTCAAGTTCATCATAGAACAATATAGTTCTAGTGAAACACGTCTGAGATTGGAAGATTGTGAATCTAACGATTCAGATGGATTGGTCATAATAGGATGAGCCAACTAGTCAACTAGAAGCTATTGAATACCATAAGCTGAGTAATGGCTCAAGGCCATTATGGGATCCATGTAAGCTAATAAGGTAGGACCTTGATAGCACCACCTAAAGGGGTAACACTTAAAGGTACACTAGGGTCTTGTAGCAAAGACCTACATGGATAACATAAAAGGACAGACTGATTGAACATGTCTTCAAGTCAGTTCAAGTTGTCGAACATGATAGAAATTCCTTTACCAATTGTCATGCTTGTTGTTGTAAATAGATTTATCATATGAACTAAGAAACCAGATTCCTTAAATGGAATCCATGAGAGGATGTGTATGTGACACAACCTAAAAGGTTTCAGAACTTCAAGAATGCAAATTAACTCTATAAACTACAAAGTTCAATCAGGGATTGAAATAAGCACCTCAAAAATGGAATATTATAACTTGATAAGACATTCAAAAAGTTTGACTTGAATCAAGAAAAAAGATGAAATATGTGTTTACAAAAGATTTAGTGGGAGCATATATGTATATTCCACATATGATGAGGAATAACATCTCAATATTGTGAATGTTGAGAACTAGCATGAAAACTCCTTCAGCCTGATGGATTAAGTGAACATCTTATGAGAAAAAGATCAAGACCTATTAGATAGTTCTTGAATGTTTCATAATGGAAGTTTGAGCATTTACAATAGCAATGTGTTGAAAGAGTTCAAACATGGAAGGATTCAATGAGAGAGAATCCGGATTAGTCTCTCATGAACCTAATGTTTCAATTCTTGTGAAGAATGGAAATGACATGATAAGATTCCATAGACTGTAGTAATGGATCTATCATGAATGCTATTATCCCATATAATCTTGTATGTATTGGACATGGCAAGATGATTCCAACAAGGGTTATTGGAAAGTCATTGAAAGATATCCACTAGTACTTGAGAAGTGTCTTAGATAGATTGCTAGCCAATAAGGATAACAATAGAAGGAGGAGTTGGACATAAAGAGTTACATCAAAGCAAGCTTCCATAAACGGCAAAGCTGATTGCAAATTAAAATATGTTTGATTTAAAAGGAACAAGTAATGATTAGTTGGAAAGGTTCCGAAGTAATAGCCATTAACACTATTCTACAATGGAATCTGAGTATACTTGTGTTATGAACACATAGTATAACTATATGGATTTAAAGGTTCGTATGATGAACTAGTAGATGTTCCAACTATTGATGACTTAGTAGTGAACTGTGACAATAATGGAGCTAATTGTTAGGCATGGAATATCAGATACCATATTATGATGGTTTTGTCCCAGATCAAAGAGATAAGAAACATGCAATATACCGACTAATAACAAAGTGTTGGTAACTCGTTAAATCAGCACTAGCGCAACAAAAACATGTTGGACATATTTGGCTCACTCTGAATATGATTTTTGGGTGATTGGCTCTAAGTGCAAGTAGGAGTATATTGGTATGGTATGCCCATAGATCAAATCATGTGATGATTGACATGGCATAACCATATAAATGATTTGATTAACACATATAAAGGCAACCTTCCAATTCATTCTGTTTCACTCAGTTATGAATGTCTAGAGAATCATATTACTCAATGACGCATGTATTCAAGTTACTAACCTTGTGGATGAGATTATACAGATGTTAAGAATACATATACATATTCTCATTATGTCCCTGATCAACTATTATTATGAAAGATTGATAGACAAAAATAATACATAAGATCAAAGTGTGAGTTGGTTGATGACTAAATCTCATGTGGCACACCGATCACAAAAACATAATTTACTTAAGAGGAAGCGTTCGTTAGCAGCGGATTACTGAAAATCACTAAAAATTAAAACCATTTGACAGAGAGGTCCACACATAGGAAAACTCTTTCACAAAGAACTGAAGTAATTTAATTACATACTAGTTTATAAGTACATGTCCTGTATCATCTTTTTCTGAGAATTACAAGTATCAACTTCCCTGTTAAACTAAACACATGCAATATAAAATCTCGAGGCACTGAGCCAAAATCTCGAAAGAACTAACTAATACTCCGAGGACCTGAGAGTACAGAGACGACACATAGGACTCTATGTACATCTATACAAGGCATATCGACCAGTGTCTCCACCTGAGAATTCACTACTGTCCCTGTTGTTGTTGTTACTGTCCTTCACCTACTGAAGGATTCCTGCCTCCTCGTCCGCGTCCACCTAGAAATGTGGTTCCCACGGGAGTGAGACAATTGTAAATTTCCCCAACGAGAGATATAACTCTCCGCCAGAAACATTATTATTACAGATTAATAAGATAAATCTGAACATAGGAATCGTAATTGTTTAACATCAGTTAATTCATTGTCTAACATATTAGAACATTATTATTATCTAAAGCATTGCAGCTATAACCTGATAGAGCAGCATGTCACTTATCCAATAAGGAATATGAAGAACATGTATAACATTTATCCGCTATACTAAGCATGATAATATTAACCAATGTTTCTCATATTTCAACTTTATGCAAAAACACTACACGGCTGATTATATTTTACATATCATGTGCAATCTGCAATTAGCTTGCCAGGGTATATTGACATCTTCATTATATAGTTATAGACACAACATATACTTTCTTCAGGCTTAGATCACACAGCTAATGCCTGGCATTGTTTTGTGGAGTCATGGCCTGTAGCCATACTATTTTAACAAAGTATTGGGATCTTAATCCCTCATCTCATCCTGTACATTTCCATTTCTTAACAAGTTCATCATCATGATTATAGAATATGGGTATTCAAACCCTTAGTTCATCATAGAATATTTATTATCACTTAACATGTAACTTAATACCCTCAGGTCATCTGACCGAGGTAATCATGATTCTTGCTACATAAGCATTCCACATAGTTCACAAAGCTCATATCACCTCTTGTTACCCTTTAATAGGCAACAAGGCATATTATGGTTATGAAGCCCATAAAAAATTTCAATAATTAAAACATCATATGGCACATAGGGCTTATTAATCTCAGGTTACCTCTCACTAAGCAACAAAGCATATGAAGGCTTATAAGGCCTATAAAACATTTTCAATATATAGAGCATCATAGCCCATACCCGGCTATGCTCATCATTTCAACAAATCTGCATGATTAGTACTCATGATAACAATTATATCCATTATATATCAGTACCATGCAATACAAGGGTTTTCTTATTACATTCATAACTCATCACTATGTATTTGAGCTTCACATAGGATCACTCTATGTTAGGACTTCACATAACATTACCTTGTGTTAGGGTTTCACATAGCATTACCATGTATTAGGGTTTTCCATAAATAACCATTTAGGTTCTCATGATCATATTATTAATGATCAAGTCCTATTTCATTGCTTCACACAACTAGGAGCCAATATTGATAACATAAGTATTCAATCATACTTATTTATTCTCATCATTCATCATTAAATGAATTATCAACACAAAGTATGAGTTTCTCTCTCATCTTCACCAGAATATGATTGTATCAAAGTTTATTGATTTGGATTAACATTTTCATAAGGCATGTTAGCCTGCACTTATCAAAGTGCATTACATCTCAATGTAACAATTGACATGACACACTTCATGTGTCACTCATCCAAATATATTGGATTTAAAATACATCAAGGTGTATACATCTTAAGGTGCTGGATGTGATATGTATCATATCTTGATGTATCACTTCCCTCATCACCTTTATCTTACTTGAGTTCATCCACTTAGCTTGTATTAGGGTATTTCCCATTCTAATACTTTATGCACCAGTTCATCACATTTATCATGTAATGTATTGGTCATAAGTCACTTATTTAGAATATGCAACTATTACTAATGATATGGACTCATTTTTGAGTTAAGGCAATATTGATATAAGGCCATCCATTACCAATCCCCTTAGGTATTTCACCTATCAATATATTAATCACTATTCCATTATTAGGAATAGGGTTTTCCATCTTTATAAATTAAGGTTCACATAACATCTCCCTATATATGGGTTTCACTTAGCTTTTCCCTAAATTAGGGTCAGGGCTCATTAATCTTTTCAATGAGGGTTTCATGATCTCATTATTATGGATCAAACCCTGGTTACATATTTTATGCATAATGAGAGAATTAGGGCTTAATTATGTAAGAATTCCTCTCTCGCTCTCTCATCCTATCTAGGATGTTAAGTACTCCAAGATTGATCTAGGTCAGCTCTTCATTTAAGTACACACAGTTAGGGTTAATCATTATAATCACATTTGTTTTACAACATTAATAATCAAGTAGCTAATTGACCTTTAATCATATTAGGTGTCCAAATGGTTTGACCAATTGAACCTCAAATGCTCTTGGTCACTTAGTCCCCAAACGGTCTTGGTCACTCAGACCTTGAATGGTTTGAAATCGTTTAAGCAAAACAATAATGAAACCATATGGACAATTCACACTTGAAACCACTTGGGTCTCCAAACGGTTTGAGACCATTTTATCCTTGGACTCAAACAATCTTAAGACCGTTTGGTCCAAACTCTCTCAAAACTGAATGGACCAAAAAGGTCTTCCATCACTTTATCAATTCAGGGTTTCAATCATTAAACCATCTATCAATTGAACTACTGATTTATTCTTCAACTGAACCATTGAATCATCCTTCAATTAGACCTTCAATTAGGGGTTTGAACCCAATTGAACTAGGGTTTATAATCAAGAAACCATTAATTAGGGTTTTGAAATCGAGGAACCATCAATGGTTGACATTGTGGAACTAATTCAATTGAAATCATTGGATCATCATCAAACCATGACATTACCTGACCTCAAACGGTCTTGAGGTCGTTTGGATGACCTCCAAAGGGTCTTGATATCGTTTGGCCCATCCCATCATTGATATTTGTGAAATTCAATTAAGGTTTGCATCATTGAATCGATCATCAATTGAGCTATTGATTATATTTCAATTTGATATCACTGGATCTTCAACCATCCAATCATACTCAACCATAGACCTCCAAACGGTCTTGGTTTACTTCCAAACAGTCTTAAGACCATTTGGGTGACCTCCAAATAGTCTTGAGACCGTTTGGGCTACTCAACCTAAAAATTGATTCAATTACTTTAGGATTCAACACTCAACCTGATTAGGGTTTGCATTTGAGGGATCATTCACAATTGAATCCATTAAGATCAAACCAATTGAAACCATCGGATCAATATCCAATTACATCAGCATAATTCCTCAAATGGTCAACCACTCCAAATGGTTTGAAACCATTTGGTTTCAAACGGTTTGATGAAACCGTTTGGCCAATTTCATTGAAACTGATTGGTCTCAAATTTTGAAACCATTTGCCTAGGATATTGATTGAGGTGTGTGCTTGTGATTACATCATCATCTTCAAGCTACAAACCCACGAAAATTTCTGTAATTTCCATGGTGATTTCATCAATCATTCAAATAAAATTTCGGAAATAAAGAAGGAATCAACAATTGATAAAGATATGGAATCAATAACAAAGTTCAAGGGTTCAAGTTATATAACCCGCCTTCAATGAATCTTCAAAGCTCCAACTTTACGTACCTAATGGTGAAAGAAGATTTCTCACCCCCACAAGGTTCGTTCCTCAAGCTTTTGAGTGAAAAGGAATGGCTAGAATTGAAGATGGAATGGAGATATATAAGAAGAAATCATGCATTGATTTTCGATTTCCACCATGGAATCAAGGTGAAAAGAGGTCATGGAGCTTACATACAGGTTGGGGGTCGTCCTCCTGATCCTCCAAAGCTCCCTTGGTCATTTTGCAAGCAAAGAGTGGAAGTGGTTTCGAAAAAGCTTCTCAATTGAGTTGTAAAAGGTGTTTTTATAAGAAATTCAATGAGAGAGAAAATATTTTATAAAATCCTTTTAATTCCAAAATTGGTGCCACCTCTCCCCCATCAATTCCTTGCATGCAAATCCATATTCCCCTCCTTCGAATTCCTCTTTATTATCCATGAATTAAGGAAAAGCAAATTAAGCATCTTAAATCATATAATACTAATATCCCATTTTTAGTGGATATTACTTTTGATTTAACTAATGTGAGTAGGTTCTCCACTCACTCGGATATCTTCGTGCCTTTGCAAGGCACATGCTCGTCCAACCTTATCTAATTTCAACCATTACCATTTTGGCTGAAGGGCACTTCGATTAACATATTTATTTTTGCATTAATTTGAAGTAAAGTTCCAATTATGCTTAAATCTTGATTATTTTAATATCAATATTCTCTTTCTTCCAAAATGATTCAAATGAGGCACCCATCTCAACTTCTTTTCTCTACATGATTCCAAGAATCATGAGGGACCATCTAGAAGTGGTATTTTGCATATTGAACCCTAGATTTTGGGTAAATTACACATTACACCAAAACTAGGTTTTAATGCACAAACATTGTTCAACATGCTCTTTCTTGTTATTCAGGCCCCTACAAGCCATACCTCTGCATCATTCTCATTCCTATGATGCTTCAGTACTAGAGGAACATTTCACCATGTAATATTTACAGTTTAACCCCTCAACTTGGGTAATTTGTACTTTAGCCCAAAACAAGTAAAACATTATTTCAACATTGTCCAAAAAGGACTAAAATTGAAATATAAGTTCCTCTTGAGCCTTAATTACTTTTCAAGAGACAAGAGAAAGCATATAATCAACTTTATTAAGCAAAACATCTAGGTTTAAGCATAACCCATGTCAGGGATGTTACAAATTATAAACCCCTAACAAGGATTTCGTCCCTGAAATCCCAGGAAAAGGAGAGACAAATTTTAATCATTCATCATACCATCAGGTCTCCACATAACATCTGAATGTCATGGAGATACCATAGATCTTTAATCCACACAAAGTTCTTCCACACAGGGTTATTCTAAGGAAATATTTTTAGCTTGATAAACTTTTCCACCAATTACAATTGTTCCTTCCATTAGTTCAACCTTATCAATGTTTATGTTTATGCAGAGCATAAACCCCTAACATATGATGTCCATATTATTTTATGTAACTAGATTGATTTCACAGTTGGCCAATATAGGTAACCAACATAAATCATCTATTATTTCTCAGATACCATAATCCTTACTTTGGTATTCATCATATGTGCTGAGAACACATCTCATTTTTATCACATTCATTTCTCTGTTGTCACCACTGAAGGTATACATACACACGATATTTCTTTTATTTTAGGACATTTCTTGTTCCATATATCATTATCTTGGAACCAAAGTCCAAAGCAAACTGATACTTTTCTAAGTATCCATTAACGGATTATTTCTAATCCATATACATCAAATGTCATAATACTTACTTGATTGTCATGTTAATGAAAGGAAGAACCCAAGGTTGTTTATCAAAGGGGAAACATATATATTTAACATAAGTAATCCACTCAGCAATCCTTTATTTGTTTGGGAAAGTTCACTTAGCAATCCCTATGTAATTGGGAAAGCTCACTAAGCAATCCCTATTTAGTTGGGAAAGTTCACTTAGCAAACCCTATGTGGCTGGGAAAGTTCACTTAGAAATTCCTCATTAGTTGGGAAAGTTCACTCAGCAATTCTTATGTAATTGGGAAAGTTCACTTAGCAATCCCTATGTAATCGGGAAAGTTCACTCAGCAATTCCTATGTAATTGGGAAAGTTCACTTAGTAATTCTTATGTAATTGGGAAAGTTCACTTAGCAATCCCTATGTAATTGGGAAAGTTCACTCATCAATTCCTATGTAATTGGGAAAGTTCACTTAGCAATCCCTATGTAATTGGGAAAGTTCACTTAGCAATCCCTATGTTATTTGGGAAAGTTCACTCAGCAATCCCTATGTTATTTGGGAAAGTTCACTCAGCAATCCCTATGTTATTGGGAAAGTTCACTCAGTAATTCCTATGTAATTTGGAAAGTTCACTTCGCAATCCCTGTGTAATTGGGAAAGTTCACTTAGCAATCCATATGTTATTTGGGAAAGTTCACTCAGCAATCCCTATGTTATTGGGAAAGTTCACTCAGCAATCCCTATTTAATTTCATTATACTCACTAGATTGTTTCAGAATGACTACTTGATCAGAGTAATCAGAAAGATAACAATATAAGAGTTCCATACTTGCCCTATCTCCAATAATCATATACCTGGCCAGGGTATACAATTATTGAGATTAGGTAGTATGCACTTTATTTACTATAATGTTCCTCACTTTTCATATCATTATACACACATGATTTTTTTTTCATTCCTGGATTTTCTTCAGGCATCACTTCTATATTTCATCTTTTATCACACAGATAAGAGAGATTATAAAGCATTTTAAGGAATACTGAGTAAAATGTAAATTCTCATCTTCCTTGTGTCCTTATAGGACTAGTCAGAGGAAGTTCAAAAACAACTACTTTCTTATTTTTAACACATAGAATCATGAAATGAAATATCAGAATGAATCTATTTCATCTAACCTGTCACAACCCGAGGGTTGACTATTGCATCAGATTGATTCATTGCATAGAACCTCACAGTTTCTGGTTGTTGACCCTGTACTTGATTGTTAGGTGTTGATGAACCATCTTGGGATGCTTGTCCATGTCCTCTATTGTTACTATAAAATTGTCTCCTTTGTGAGTCTTACTGACTCTACCTTGGAGGTAGAGTCACCATTGAATTTTTTTCTGGACAATCCTTTGCTAGATGTCTCGGTTGTCTACATTGGTAACAAACCCTGGTCGCAAAATAGGGTCTATGAGATCCAGTCACTGATGTTGATGCTATGTCGGGGGCTCTACTTGGAGAAATATTATGGTCCCTACCCACTTTAGGAGGTACACTGCATGTCTTACCTTCTCGGCTTCAGGAATATCAAGGATCCTAAAAGCCTTCTCCAGCTCCGTCAGCCACAAATCAGCATGTGCTGGATCAGATGTACCAGCATAATCTATGGCTCCAACCCATAGAAGTCTCTCAAAAGTCTTTTCGGCTCCCTATCCCTCATTATGGGCTGGTGCCCTAGGTGCAGGTGGTGGCATCCTGTCCGCCATGTGTGTCATGGTTGCCATGAACTGCCCAAACAATGCATGGAAAGTTGGGTTCTCTATTATGGCTGGGTTCAGCTGAGGCTGTTCAGGTATAGGCTCTTCCCTAATCTGGTCTCTTGCACCTCCTCCTGGTGCAGCAACACTGCTATCAGCAGCGTGTTCTTCGTGTGTTCCAGACATCTTCAACTTTTTCTTCTCCTCCTATATGAGCAGAAGTCACTATTAGATACACTGGAAGATACTAGAACAGACTCAACATCTTAGTCTTATGTCTCTATAGACTCAATGAACCTAGAGCTCTGATACCACTAAATTGTGGCACACCGATCACAAAAACATAATTTACTTAAGCAGAAGCATTCGTTAGCAGTGGATTACTGAAAATCACTAAAAATTAAAACCATTTTATAGAGAGGTCCACACATAGGAAAACTCTTTCACAAAGAACTGAAGTAATTTAATTACATACTAGTTTACAAGTACATGTCATGTATCATCTTTTTCTGAGAATTACAAGTATCAACTGCCATGTTAAACTAAACACATGCAGTATAAAATCTCGAGGCACTGAGCCAAAATCTCAAAAGAACTAACTACTACTCTGAGGACCTGAGAGTATAGAGACGACACATAGGACTCTATGTACATCTATACAAGGCATATCAGCCAGTGTCTCCACCTAAGAATTCATTGATGTCCCTGCTACTCTGTTACTATCCTTCACCTACTGAAGGATTCCTACCTCCTCATTTGCGTCCACCTAAAAATATGGTTCCCACGGGGGTGAGACAATTGTAAATTGCTCCAACGAGAGATATAACTCTCTGCCAGAAACATTATTATTGCAGATTAATAAGATAAATCTAAACAGAGGAATTGTAATTGTTTAACAGCAGTTAATTCATTGTCTAACAGATTAGAACATTATTCTTATCTAAAGCATTGCAGCTATAACCTGATAGAGCAACATGTCACTTATCCAATAAGGAATATGAAGAACATGTATAACATTTATCCGCTACACTAAGCAGGATAATATCAACCAATGTTTCTCGTATTTCAACTTTATGCAAAAACACTACACAGCTGATTATATTTTACATATCATGTGTCAATCTGCAATTAGCTTGCCAAGGTATATTGACATCTTCATTATATAGTTATAGCCGCAACATATACTCTCTTCAGGCTTAGATCACATAGCTAATGTCTGACATTGTTTTGTGGAGTCATGGCCTATATCCATACTCTTTTAACAAAGTATTGGGATCTTAATCCCTCATCTCATCAAGTACATTTCCATTTCTTAACAATTTCATCATCATGATTATAGAATATGGGTATTCAAACCCTTAGTTCATCATAGAATACTTGTTATCACTTAACATGTAACTTAATACCTTCAGGTCATCTGACCAAGGTAATCATGATTCTTGCTACATAAGCATTCCACATAGTTCATAAAGCTCATATCACCTCTTGTTACCCTTTAATAGGCAACAAGGCATATTATGGCTTATGAAGCCCATAAACAAATTCAATAATTAAAACATCATATGGCACATAGGGCTTATTAATCTCAGGTTACCTCTCACTAAGCAACAAAGCATATGAAGGCTTATAAGGCCTATAAAACATTTTCAATATATAGAGCATCATAGCCCATACCTGGCTATGCTCATCATTTCAACATACATGCATGATTAATACTCATGATAACAATTATATATCAGTACCATGCAATACAAGGGTTTTCTTATTACATTCATAACTCATCACTTTGTATTTGAGCTTCACATAGGATCACTTTGTGTTAGGACTTCACATAACATTACCTTGTGTTAGGGTTTCACATAGCATTACCCTGTATTAGGGTTTTCCATAAATAACCATTTAGGTTCTCATGATCATATTATTAATGATCAAGTCCTATTTCATTGCTTCACACAGCTAGGAGCCAATATTGATAACATAAGTATTCAATCATACTTATTTATTCTCATCATTCATCATTAAATGAATTATCAACACAAAGTATGAGTTTCTCTCTCATCTTCACCAGAATATGATTGTATCAAAGTTTATTGATTTGGATTAACCTTTTCATAAGGCATGTTAGCCTACACTTATCAAAGTGCATTACATCTCAATGTAACAATTGACATGACACACTTCATGTGTCACTCATCCAAATATATTGGATTTAAAATACATCAAGGTGTATAAATCTTAAGGTGTTGGATGTGATATGTATCATATCTTGATCTATCACTTCCCTCATCACCTTTATCTTACTTGAGTTCATCCACTTAGCTTGTATTAGGGTATTTCCCATTCTAATATTTTATGCACCAGTTCATCACATTTATCATGTAATGTATTGGTCATAAGTCACTTATTTAGAATATGCAACTATTACTAATGATATGGACTCATCTTTGAGTTAAGGCAATATTGATATAAGGCCATCCATTACCAATCCCCTTAGGTATTTCACCTATCAATATATTAATCACTATTCCATAATTAGGAATACGGTTTTCCATCTTTATAAATTAAGGTTCGCATAACATCTCCCCATATATGGGTTTCACTTAGCTTTGCCCTAAATTAGGGTTTCACATAGCTTTGCCCTAAATTAGGGTCAGGGCTCATTAATATTTTCAATGAGGGTTTCATGATCTCATTATTATGGATCCAACCCTGGTTACATATTTTATTCATAATGAGAAAATTAGGGCTTAATTATGTAAGCATTCCTCTCTCTCTTTCTCTCTCTCATCCTCTCTAGGAATTTAAGTACTCCAAGATTGATCTAGGTCAGCTCTTCATTTAAGTACACACAGTTAGGGTTAATCATTATAATCACCTTTGTTTTACAACATTAATAATCAAGTAGCTAATTGACCTTTAATCATATTAGGTGTCCAGATGGTTTGACCAATTGAACCTCAAATGGTCTTGGTCACTTAGTCCCCAAACAGTCTTGGTCACTCAGACCTTGAATGGTTTGAAATCATTTAAGCAAAATAATAATGAAACCATATGGACAATTCACACTTGAAACCACTTGGGTCTCCAAACGGTTTGAGACCATTTGGTCTCAAACGATCTTAAGACCGTTTGGTCCAAACTCTCTCAAAACTGAATGGACCAAAAAGGTCTTCCATCACTTTATCAATTCAGGGTTTCAATCATTAAACCATCTATCAATTGAACTACTATCTTATTCTTCAATTGAACCATTGAATCACCCTTCAATTAGACCTTCAATTAGGGTTTTGAACCCAATTGAACTAGGGTTTATAATCAAGAAACCATCAATTAGAGTTTTGAAATCGAGGAACCATCAATGGTTGACATTGTAGAACTAATTTAATTGAAATCATTGGATCATCATCAAACGATGACATGACCTGACCTCAAACAGTCTTGAGGTCGTTTGGCCCATCCCATCATTGATATTTGTGAAATTCAATTAAGGTTTGCATCATTGAATCGATCATCAATTGAGCTATTGATTATATTTCAATTTGATATCACTGGATCTTCAACCATCCAATCATACTCAACCATAGACCTCCAAACGGTCTTGGTTGACTTCCAAACGGTCTTGAGATCGTTTGGGTGACCTCCAAACAGTCTTGATACCATTTGGGCTAGTCAGCCCAAAAATTGATTCAATTACTTTAGGATTCAACACTCAACCCGATTAGGGTTTGCATTTGAGGGATCATTCACAATTGAAACCATCAAGATCAAACCAATTGAAACCATTGGATCAATAATTAATTACATCAGCATAATTCCTCAAATGGTCAACCATTGCAAATGGTCAACCACTCCAAATGGTTTGAAACCGTTTGGTTTCAAACGGTTTGATGAAACCGTTTGGCCAATTTCATTGAAACCGATTGGTCTCAAATTTTGAAACCATTTTCCTAGGATATTAATTGAGGTGTGTGCTTGTGATGACATCATCATCTTCAAGATACAAACCCAAGAAACTTGCTATAATTTCCATGGTGATTTCATCAATCATTCAAATAAAATTTCAGAAATAAAGAAGGAATGAACAATTGATAAAGATATGGAATCAATAACAAAGTTCAAGGGTTCAAGTTATATAACCCACCTTCAATGAAGCTTCAAAGCTCCAACTTCACATACCTAAAGGTGAAATAAGCTTTCTCACCCCACAAGGTTCGTTCCTCAAGCTTTTGAGTGAAAAAGAATGGCTAGAATTGAAGATGGAATGGAGATAAGAAGAAATCATGCATTGATTTTCGATTTCCACCATGGAATCAAGGTGAAAAGAGGTCATGGAGCTTCCAACAGGTTGGGAGTCGTCCTCCTGATCCTCCAAATCTCCCTTGGTCGTTTTGCAAGCAAAGAGTGGAAGTGGTTTCGAAAAAGCCTCTCAATTGAGTTGTAAAAGGTGTTTTTATAAGAAATTCAATGAGAGAGAAAATATTTTATAAAATCCTTTTAATTCCAAAATTGGTACCACCTCTCCCCCATAAATTCCTTGCATGAAAATCTATCTTCCCCTAATTCTAATTCCTATTCATTATCCATGAATTAAGGAAAAGCAAATTAAGCACCTTAAATCATATAATACTAATATCCCATTTTTAGTGGATATTACTTTTGATTTAACTAATGTGAGTGGGTTCTCTAGTCACTCAGATATCTTCGTGCCTTTGCAAGGCACATTCTCGTCCAACCTTATCTAATTTCAACCATTACGATTTTGGTTGAAGGGCACTTCGATTAACATATTTATTTTTGTATTAATTTGAAGTAAAGTTCCAATTATGCTCAAATCTTGATTATTTTAATATCAATATTCTCTTTCTTCCAAAATGATTCAAATGAGGTGCCCCTCTCAAATTCTTTTCTCTACATGATGCCAAGAGTCATGTGGGACCCTCTATAAGTGGTATTTTGCATATTGAACCCTAGATTTTGGGTAAATTACACATTACACCAAAACTAGGTTTTAATGCACAAACATTGCTCAACATGCTCTTTCTTGTTATTCAGGCCCCTACAAGCCATATCTCTGCATCATTCTCATTCCTATGATGCTTCAGTACTAGAGGAACATTTCACCATGTAATATTTGCAATTTAACCCCTCAACTTGGGTAATTTGCACTTTAGCCCAAAACAAGTAAAACATTATTTCAACATTATCCAAAAAGGACTAAAATTGAAATATAAGTTCCTCTTGAGCCTTAATTACTTTTCAAGAGATAAGAGAAAGCATATAATCAACTTTATTAAGCAAAACATCTAGGTTTAAGCATAACCCAGTTCAGGGATGTTACATCTCATTAGTCATGATATGGCAATATCAAACCAAGCAAACAGATACATGTTAGGGAACAATGTATCAGACAAACCCACCTTGAGAGAGACACATGGAAACCATTATATGGTAAGTCACAGTCAGCTTGAAGGTGGTGATTGTGATTCTTAGACCTAAAATCATTACACTCATCACATGTCGTTGGGTATGCTTTGACATCATCAAACACAGTCTTGAAACATGGGTTGTTAGAAAGGTGATGATTGGGTGACTTTGACACATGGGGATAGAATGTGAGTGATATATATGGGATTTGTCCCTCATACTTGAGTATGATATCTTGGCCACTTGATAAGCGAGACTGGGAAATACATGCGCATGTACATGAGACTCAATATATGATATTGAGGTCACATTATCTCAGACAGTCTGCTCTTGGTTCAAGAAACATGGATTGAACATAGATAGCATGACGATTCCATGTCTCGAGTTCATTCTAGATATTAGAGACAAATGAATTATACAATAACTGTAAAACCTTACACATATTGTAGGTTGAAGTTGTTCTCCAACTTTCCATTCACTTGGGTAGCACTGATGTGCAACTAGGCACTGCTCCTTGCTTGTGGTGTCATAATCTAGTTATGGACATTCACTGCCAACGTGATATGGGACCTATAGGGTCACACACATAGGAACTCGTCTAGAAGAGGAGTTTGATCTTGAATGTAATTGGATTTTTTACTACAGTGTTTAGTCATTCAATTGGCGCAACAAATTGAATGATTGGCTAACTGGTTTGCCAAACGACCATATCATTGAGTGAGACGGCCGTTTGGGTAGCCATACAGACGTCTCAAATGTTGAGATGGTCGTTTGGGTTGTCAAGGCTAATCAGAGTTCAAATTGTCTTAGTTCTGCCCTTCAACCGACCAGTTCAATGTGATTGAACCGACCGACTCATCTCGACTCACCAGAGGGGCGTCTGGGTGAGCAAGACATGCGTCTCTCCTGTGTGAGATGGCTCAGTTGGACCAAATAAAGGTTCAAGATGTTTCCCGAATAGTTTCTATTGTGCATACTTGGAGTGCAAGTAAACTAATATGAGATATTAATTGGAATCGAATTTGCCAAATTGGTATACGATTGGGAAACTACCAAACAACTGCTTGGCAGTGCGAGACAACCATCTCGCACCCCAGACGACCGTATGGGTGTGCCAGATAATCGTTTGGCATCTCGCAGGTTGTAAAAATTCAACATCTTCCGATCCCTTCCACTCCTGCACAATCCTGTACAGATTGGGAACCCTGAACCTAACCCCGCCTATAAAAGGATAGGTATTGGGGGCTTCCTAGAGCACAAAAACACAACACAGACAACTGAGAAACTGTTCTTCTGACAACTGTTATCCTCTCTAGTTGTGATAACTAAGAGAGCCTAAGCAAGTCCTACCTGACAGGGAGGGATAGCTATGGGAGAGAAAGAACTAGTGATCATTGTTGGTGAAGAGTAGGTTGGTGACTAGTACACCAACGGGAGGAACAACTCCTTCCTATTTGTTCTTAGTGAATAACATGAGTTCTAGTCAGTCCGTGTAGACTACTCTAGAGGTAGGAGTCCTTTGGCTGCTGCCCGAAGAGCAAAGTCAGCCTACAGTCCATGGTGAGACCACCGAATTCGCTGAAAAGGTTGCGTAGACAACTGTTCATGGTGAAGACCAAGAGCTGCTCAACCACCGTCCAAGAGCAACTTATCAACAGTTGCAAAGAAGTGAGTTTTATCATTGGACTTGCTCCAGGACCAGGTATAACTCGCTAAAACCATCCTTCTTGTTTCATAATAGTTGATGCGATCTTGTTGTTATGGGAATACATATAGATAAATTTTTTTATTTTTGCTGCTATACTCTGTCCCCGTATTTCCCAACAAGAATATCATTGAAATTTTTCTTCCATGGCCGAGATCCACTTATTGTCAAAAATTCTAATGTGTGCCCCATTTCCCACTCTTCATATGAATCCATATTTGTTTTTTGGATTTTCCCCACACATGCTTATCCAAGTATAACATGGAGCATACACTATCACTGCATTAGAACACAACATCTCCTAAAGTATTTGGCATCAAGGTACACATAGGTAGTCTTCAACCTTTTTAGCAACTAGTGCTTGGTTGAAGGATTTCAAGTCTTTGAAATTGAGGAACCCATTGTATTTTGACTCACACAACATTTTCTACTTCACCCAATGATCTGTTCTCCTTGATTGGGCCCCACCAAAATTTTGTAATCGTTTGTTGATGTCATTCGTCAAGCCATTTAGGCACTCATTCATACTAGTATAGCTTGAATCACCACCTTAACCATGGCTTCCTTTCATGGTCTTGACAATAGATTCTCTTTCCATTCTTCTAGCTCCTTTCATATCTCATCCTTGATGGATTTGAAGAATTTTTTCTTATACCTCCCTTTTGCCATGGGTAGTCTCAAATATTTGGCATGTCTATCCACCTCTCCACATGTAGTATGATCTTTATGACAGTTCTCCTATCTGCACTGACATCGGCACTGAAGGTATCTTTTAATTTATCATAGTTAATCTTTTGACCCTATGCTCTTTCATACCGACTGATGGTGTCAGTGGAATAAGAGCACTCTTAAGAGGTCATCCTAGCAAAGAGGCTACTATCCTATATGAAAAAAGGTGAGATATTCTGGGCATGTGTCGCCTGGATTTAGCTCTATGTATCCTTCCTTACTGATTAGCTTTCAAAATAGTAGAAGAGAAAACTTCAACACAAAAAAGAAAGGGATAAGGAGAGATGGGAAGACCTTGGCACAATACTCTTGTCAGTTTATAGATCCCTTCCTTTTCCCACTGATGATAACTAAGCACAAGATGCTTGAGATGCAATCAATAACTCTTCTCATCCACAAGTCATGTGCCCTTATCAAAGAAATTCCATTCAATCATGTCATATGCCTTGCTCATATCAAGTTTCAGAGCCATCACACCTTTGTTTCCTTTCTTACTATTTTAGTCATATGAAAAAGTTCTCAAATCATTATTTACATTGTCTTTACCCTTCACAAATGCACTTAGATTTTCATATATCTTCTTGTTCAAGAGGGGTTTTATTCCATTTTATAGGACTTTGGTGATGATTTCATAGTACATGTTACACACACTAATTGGTCAAAGTTCTATGATCCATTCAGGCTTTTGTGTCTTGAATATTATAACAATGTTAGTTTTGTACATATTCCCCTATTCCAGTGCCACCACTATCTCACAAAATGTAAGACAATGCCCTTCACGATATCTCATAAGTTTCAATAAAATATAGTTTTCGTACCATCTGATTTATGAGCTTTCTGGAGTATGGCTACAATAAAATGCATAGAGGCTACAAAGTTGTTGCGGAGAAAGGAATAACTAGGATGCAAGTGAGAATTTCTGATGACATCAACAAACAAGGGTCGTAGGGGGTTTATGTTTAAAACAAAAAGAGTGGGAAAGGGGGTGTTTAAACTTTTGTACCATTTGCTTTATGAGATTTATGGAGTATGGCTATAATACAATGCATGGAGGCTACAAAATTGTTGTGGAGAAAGAAAGAACTAGGATGTGAGTGTGAATTTCTAATGAAATCGACAAACAAGGGGCATGGGGTTTATGTTTGAAACAAAAAGAGTGGGAAGGGGGGTAGCTTTCATACCATCCATTTCATGAGCTTTATGAAGTATGGCTACAATATAATGCATAGAGGTTACAAAGTTGTTGTGGAGAAAGGAACAACTAGGACATGAGTGAGAATTTCTGATGAAATTGGCAAACAAGCGTTGTATGGGTCTACGTTTGAAACCAATAGAGTGGGAAATGGGAGTGGGGTCTAGGGTGATTAGAACAACCCACGATGGTTTCTAGAAGAGAAAAATGTCACAAGAAATCTTATCACTTCGGTTCTGCAAAAGGAAACCGTTGACAGTGTTGTCACCAAAAGTGAAACCCCACACAACGATACACGTCAGTGTGTACTTAAATAACCATTGCATTTATTTCAAAAGAGAAAAGAAAACTTATTGCGGCATATTGAGGCATATCGACAAACTAGATCCACTACCGAGATAGTATGTTGCCTATTGGAGGTCGAACTAGAGAAGGGTGGAGGATGTAGCAAAAACTAAGAGCTTGCATAACACATTGGTGGCTTGGACGACAACCACACACAAAAATCCCATGGCGAATAATGCTGATTTGATTTTACCTTCCATCTCACACTATTTCCAGAGTACAATTGCAACACATTCTTTTTAAAACAACATTGTGCTATGCTCCCCTTTTACATGTAAAAACTTAAGGATATGTGGCGGGAGTAAATGAAGGTTGGTTTTTAGGGTATGTACAAAATATATTTGATAGAAGACCATTTGACTAATATCACAATGCCACATAGTCAATTGTATAGTTTTCATGTTTAATCAATTCCAATTAGAGCGTTATCTCTTTTGCCCAATAGGAATTAGAGTGTTATCTTGGAAGATCAGGTTCTTTGTTTTTCTCTTCTTTTTGATACTTTATTGAAGGGGCATCGCTGCGACAAAATGTTCCTGTTTACAATAATGGCTAAATACGACACCCTAGAGCAACAATCACGGCGGGCGGCTAGGGCAGTATAGCACTTGAACTTCTTGAGCGGTTGGTGGCGCAATTGACTATCCAATAGGGTCACTTGAGGGTGCTATTTGACCCAAGCAAATGCATGCAAAATATAATATGATAAGTTGCAACATCATCTGCCTTTTTTTCCATTTTATTTACTTTTTCGTTCAAACACAGAATGTCGACCCTAGTCTGAATCTGTTGTTCTGGGTCGCATACTACATATCCTGTGCGATTCTGCTGGACCCGCAAGTAATGCAGTTGCCACGTGCTTTTCCCCCAGCAACAGCAAGGGCCATGGTGCCGTTTCCAAACGCCCTGCTGCCTCTGCTCTGCTCCGGTAGGGTGGGATGGAGGTAGGTGGCAATTAGATATTGCTTTTTAGGCTTGATTCCTCCCGGTTTCAGGGTTGGTGGCGCTTTGATTTTGATCAGATTCTTCGCCGCACACAAAATTGCAGAGGAAGATTCCTCCCAGCCGCCGCCGTCGCAATATGTTGACGACCTAACAACCAAGTTTTCCATTCTTTTCAATTGACTAGTGAACGCACACGTGCATGCACGTGACATATAAAATTTGTTGGAAATGTGCGGGGAGAAGACTCGTCTGTAAAAGAGTTTTTACGGTAAAAGATATTTGTGTTGGTTATTTGAAAGGAGAGAATCAAGGAACCATTTCTGTGGGATGGAGAGAGAAATACACAATTAAAGATAATAAAAGTTAATATGAGAGTGTGAGAATAATTACTTGTAGAAGTAAAATTCCTTGAAAAAAAGAGAGAAGAGAGTGAATCAAGGAGAGCGCAACATCAAACTCGCTCTTTTTATAGTAATATAGATATCTCCCCTCGTTGGTGACGACGTAGTTGCTCTCTGGATTCAGCTCTGATGATAACCAAGAGATTCTCTGCGGAGAACTCGCACATTCCATTTACTCTCTGGTCATCTGGACAACAACAGGAACCAAAACAGTTTGACCATAAAGTACGAAAATTGTCATCAACTACAGAATAGATTTGCTATATGGACTAAAAATGAGACCAGATTTGAGAACTATGGACTAAAAATGAGACCAGATTTGAGAACTTTTTTCTGTTAGTATGTTATATAACAAAATAAGGAGGGGAGTTAGTTACTTCCCTCCTCTATTTTGTTCTACAGCAAGTTGAAAGACAAAATGGTCTAAAATATGGTCCCATTTTTAGTTTAAGTATCATATTCCAAAATTTTATCTCCCGTAATCATCTTGGAACTTGAGTGGTTCAAATAGACAACAGAGAGTTGACTTCTTCTATAACTCATTTTTTTAATGAAGAGAAAATTAAACAAGGACTAGAAAATAAGTTAGATGTGTTCAACTCATCGGGCACATATCTAGAGGTCGTTGGGTAATTGCATTGCATTTCTATACCCATTGAGTCTTGAGCAAGAGTAAATAAAAGATGTTATTAATCCTATGATTTACGTGAGAGCGAAAATTATGGATTATGTTTTTTGTCTACACGGTCTAAGATGGCTGAAAAAGGATAATTCTCTTACGATATTTCAAATAATTAATACTAGTACTAGTTATGAGAATGTGGGTTTATCTATAACCCCACCAACCTACGCCCATGATATACTATCTAAGTAGCTATTACTACTACAACCTAAGCATCATAACCTAAAACCTAGTACCCTAACACAAGATTGCAAAGCATAATAAGAGGGACTAGTCCAGAACACACAAATAAACATTTCTTTTCTTTATTCTTTTTCTCAAAAATCGTTGTATTGATCGTAATAAAAAATTAGAAATAGATTCCCAACAACATCATGAACACATGAAAAATGAAAGAAACATTGGAGATAGTGAGCATAAGTAAAAACATTTACGACTAGATATATAGAACACAACATATCCCATAAAAGGGGAGTTCCACACCAAGCACTAACCCTTCCACTCCCGTTGTGAGGCCTTTCAAGTTTCAACACATCCTGCGGTCGACCATAAAAGGACATGCATAAAGAAGGCATCCCCAAGTTACCATCCAAACAACTCCAGGAAAAAGTTATCATTTAGACAGATAACTAAGCAAAAAGTAACAACTAACTTACCAACAAGAGAAAGAGAAGGTAAAACATCAGCAATGAATCAATTCAAACATAGTATGAAAATGTAGCATAAAAACCAATTATGGATTTATGTAACCCAAAAAGATAAAACAAGACCGTTATCATCATCATCATCATCGTCAACATTATTACAAGTAATATCGTTCAATACAAATTTATCAAAGAGTGAATGTCTAATGCGTTACATAAAAGGCTGTTTTTTTTCTTCTTTTCTTTTCATAATCAAGCACAACCTGCACAAAATGATCACTTAATTAGATGTCCCGTAGCCCATTGCCACACTGTGGTATAATTAACCATTTTTAGCAATCAAAATGTACCACCAAGCCGGTTCTAAAAAAGAAAGGGCCTCAGACATTAGTCATTCAATTACTATGAAAAATTAATTATTTAGTAAGGTCTGCAAGAAAGGGCCCCATACATTAGTCATTCAATTACAATGCAAATCAATTATTCAGTAAGGTCTGCCCATTCAGCCACACCTAAACTCATGCTCATAAGTCCATACGAAAATATCCGAGTATTTCGTAATCCAGATAGCTGGCTTGTACTTGCTCGAATAGGATCACTCCAAGGGCACGAAAATAAACAAATATGTGGTCTGGACTCTGGACTCTGGACTCTAGAGCCAGCCTGCCGGCTGCCAATTGCCCCAAGGCCGGCCTTATGATTGAAGGGTCAAATGAGCAAAGTTTTAACATTTTCGACAAAGCCAAGGGTGTGCTACGAACAATTTCCCTGGAAAAGCGAAACCTTGTGGTCATGTCATTTATAAGCCCGTGTCTCCTTCCTCGTTTTGCGCCTCCACTGCCGTTCGGCGCTCGTTTCCATTTGGCGGAAGGTCTGAGGTCCCTCATCTCAATTTATATCACCAGCAGAACACACCTAAAACTGACCCAACAAAAAAGGCGGCTTCGGAGACCGAACCGGACGGTGTACGCGAAAGGGTAGAGAATCAAACATGGCCGCCTCCACCTCCGCAGCAGGAGCAGCCGCCGCCGCCACCTCCTTCAACTCGTCGACAACGCCATCTACGCGCCTACTATCCCGTGAGACTCCCTCCTTGAGCTTCAGCGGACGTGGCTCTTCCACCCCGCTCAAAGCAGGGCTCTTCTCGCGGAGTTTCTCGTCTCTGCGCTACCGGGCCCGGCAATGCCAGCCCCTTGTCATCGTCCGATGGACAGGGAGTGGAGGCGGAGGTGTCCGCGGAGGCGGCGGTGGGGAAGGGGTAGGGGGAGGGGGAGGGGGAGGGGGAGGGGATGAAGACGGGGGCGACTGGGCAGGCAAGAACAGGAGGGAGGCCCTCCTTGCCCTTTCCCAGCTTGGCCGCTCGCTCGAAACCCTCCCTTCCGACCTCGCCTCGGCTGTAAACTCCGGCAAGGTTCCCGCTTCTGTTGTCGAACGTTTCGCGGAACTAGACAAGTCGCCTTTTATCCGCTGGCTCATGCAGTTTGCTGGGTTCAGGGAGAGGCTCCTTGCCGATGACCTCTTCCTCGCTAAGGTTGCTATGGAGTGCGGGGTCGGCATCTTCACCAAGGTCCGGTGCTTTCCCTTCTTCTCTGTTCTTCAACACATTCTTTAAAAAAAGGGGCGTAATAAAAATCCACCTTTTCATCATCGAAAGCTCCTGCTTTGAGTCAAACAACTTTTTTTTTTGTCCCATGCCTAATACGTGATTACCGCAAACTAAGCGACGCATCACGCATGCCCACAACTGCATATCTGTGTTCTAACCTAAATACCGCCAACAAGGGTATTTATAATTCCAGATATTTATTTTCTCATGTATTTTCATTTGAAATCCCCAACCGAAAAAAAACGGGTTATGGCGTTTCGTGGTTTTATTTGTCGTGTTTTTAGTTCGATGAATACCTCCACTACATAAACAGGTACGTATACCGCTTTTCCTTCCTTAGTATGCCTTGGATTGACTCTACTACCGAACTACATGCTGTGAGTCACTCGTTCAAAGTGTAGAGGTCCATGCCCATGGTTATGCCGCACCAGAGTCGAAACTAGTACCCTTCTGATATACTTTTCCTAATTAACCATATTGTTTTGTACCCCGTCTACACTTGATTATCAGCTTGCCATTCACATAAAACTGGTATTGGTTTTCAAGATTCACATTAATGCTATATCCAGTCATGCAGAGGGTTTCCTTTCAGTGTTTAACCATTGCAGTGTGTCTGAGATTTTGTTTCATATTTTTTGGCCTTTTATGTTACTCAACTGGAAGACATACACGATAAGGCTCTTGCTTTCTACAAATCATCTTACGAATCAGAGAAAAAACATTGTTTAGTAACTGTAATATTTTGCCTTGTGGTTCAGACTGCAGCTGAATGGGAACGGCGCCGTGAAAATTTTGTTAAGGAGCTTGATTTCGTTATAGCAGATGTGGTATGTCTTCTTGCCTGATTTAGGTGCTCTTTTAACTACAGTCCTTTTCATGTTTCTTTTTGTTGACTCTCATTTCTCTTTCCAAACAGTTTATTTCTGTTTCAAGGATCGTGCATATTTTTGTTCTGTCACATGCTTTCAGATGCTTGAGCCAAAGCTATCTGTTTGCTGGTGTTTTAGGGGTGAAAATTGTTACTCCTTGCCATAAATTAATCGGATGATGTATAATCATGTGCAAAGTACTTTGCATCAGTGCGCCTTTTACCAGACTGGTAGTCGAATTGGTCTGGCTTGAACTACATTGGGATGGGTTTCCCTGATCTGTCTTAGCAACAGAAAGGAATCACTGACATCAGAAAAATATGTAATAACAAAACATGGAACAATCCATTGGTTAAAACTTAAAAAGGAATCACCGCACACTGAAATATATGTAATTCAAGCCTCAGGTACTAAAGTGTGTACGTGACTAGTAATTTCACAATAGACAACCGAAGTCACCCTAAGCTGAAATGCGGCAACCCTGGTACAAGTAATGAAAAAGTAACAGAAATTACCACAAGTTTATATGACTAGTATTTTTGGGTGTTGAGGGACCCTCCTAGACAGGGTCGGACTCACCCTAGTAGAGTAAACATAGGATCAAACGCAAGTCGACATGTCATCCTTGCACCACACCCAGGAGTGTGGAATGCCGTCACAAGGATAAACCTTGGCCATTATGCCCACCAAGAAATGATTTCCTTTGAAATTCATCCCAAAGGGGATCCAAGCCACTACTGTTTAACAAAACGCACTGTTAAACCTTGGCCTGCAATTAATATGACTATCAACGAATGTTGTTACGGGAAATCCAATAAAATAATCACAAAATGATCAATGGACCCATACATGTGTCACAATCAACAAACAGCTACTCATAATGCTTGCATGTCACAACCATTCGTGTATACTAGATCAAATTATGCAACAATAGAGTAGGAGAAACAACAATAGTTCAATTAATATATGCTCCACTACTGTTTAACAAAACACACTGTTAAACCTTGGCCTGCAATTAATATGACTATCAACGAATGATGTTACGGGAAATCCAATAAAATAATCACAAAAAGATCAATGGACCCGTACGTGTGTCATCTACAATCAACAAACAGCTACTCATAATGCTTGCATGTCACAACCATTCGTGTATACTAGATCAAATTATGCAACAATAGAGTAGGAGAAACAACAATAGTTCAATTAATATATGCTCCACTATCACCCTAGTGGAAGAATCCAAATTTATGCTCGAGGTTTTACTTAAAGTATAAGAGGCCATGATGGTGCATGTAAGGAGTGTGATCCCAGAGGGGAACCACTCCCTACTAAAATTTGAACAATAGAACCTCCAGTCCAAACACACCAAAAAGGTATGATGGAGTGGGTGTAAAATGTTCAAATCCTATTAATGGTATTCAAAACAACCAAAGTGTAGCAACGGAAGAAAATAATGACTATAAATAATTTCTCAACAAGATTACAAAAGTATATCTCAATCTCCCACATACGGTTTACATGTACAACATAAGGATTTAAGTAGAGGGAAATCTAAACCATAGCAACGTTGTCTCCATGCTTCAAACTCCTTAAGTCTAGATCTTTATGCCATGTTCTCCAAGTCCTCCATATAGGGTTGGAAGCATACCCCAACAAGAAGAGAAAAATAGAAGACATCAACAAAGGTTGGTATGTGCATACTAAAAAGTAAAATTGAGCAATATATGAAATAAGGACATCAAATAAAGTGAAGCTTCCCATAGAAAAGAAAAGTACCACCCAAGTGGGTATCAAGAGAAAAGAATCACAATAAAACGATACTTGCCATTAAAACAACATAAAAAGATTGTGCCATATATACATCCACTACCATGGTGGGAAACTAAGCACATAAGAGAAAGTAGGGCACACACCCCACAATCACCATCAATAACCTGCATGCATGTGAGATAAGCATAGACCTAGAACAATATAAAGACAAAAGCGGCCAAGAATCATACATCTTGAAACCTGATAGAGAAAGATACACTGCCAAACTCCCAAATATATAAAACACGGGCCAAGAATCATACATCTTGCCCGGGTATGTGGTAACCTCTCCATCCCAAAAGAGCAGGAAATTACACATCTGCTCGGCAGGAAATTACACATCTGCCATAAACAAAAACCAATGCAATTACACTACTCTAGTGCTACTGAATCACATAGCATGTAAAATTTAGAGGCAAGTAGAAAAGTATGGTCAAAATTATACAATGTTGTCACCACACAAGTGACCAACATATACATCCACCTCACAAGTGGGAAAAAGACATCACATGTCATCAGATAGAGTTCCAACATGAACAAAGCATAATAAAGATTCTAAGAGAATGTCCAAACATGATCACAATTCACAAGATCAGTAACAAAAGAACATATTTTCCAAAAGAACAAGATAATGTATAGGCTATTGTCCATAGGATTAAAAGAAAGAAGAAATATAGGTTAATTGCTCAAAAGAATAATCGGGGATGCAAATATACAATAAGAGGGATGAATTAGAAATTGCCCAACATAGAAATAATGTGGGATGCAATCATACATCACTTCAGAGTCTAAACAGGCCAAAGTCACTTCTACATCCAAGTCTAAGCCTCTAAAGAACCTATTAAGCATATATGTAGATTTTGTGTCAATTTCATACTCATTATTCAAACCCTAGAAAACACCTTTTTCCTAATGTGTGAATTAGGTTATCAAAACCATTCCATATTTTAGGTTACCTTTTCTTGAGTCCAAAATATATTTTATTATATTTTTCTGACTTATAAATTATTAGTTATGACTTCAACAAGTTATTATATATATTTAGATTAATCCATTAAAATCACCTCTTTATAACATTAGACTTATATGTCAAAACTAGTACCATTAGATAGAAAATCTTTTTCTGAACCCAACGAGTATTTTGTGAAATTTTTGAATAAGCATAAAATTACTTATGAATTTTTAAATATCTGACCAATTGGAAAATTGGGAAAATCCATGCAAGCAGTTAATATCCTCGTGAGAGAGGGTGTGGGTTCGCCGAGGTGACCCAATACTCAGCCGCCACGTTGCCTTGTCAAACATCAAGCAAGACCCGTGCTTGAGTAAACCAAATGAACACGAAATGATGCTTTTGCCCCTGAAGGGAAAGCGAACAACAAACGAGAACCGAGGACCAGAGCGTAAAATGATCGCCACCTACCAGCCTCCCGACGCCATGGCCGTGAGCCGATTACAGCAACGGCAGACCAAAGCAAGCAGAAAAAAAGGAAACAAGAGCTTACCCCGAATCAGAGAAACCCAAATTATCAGACGACTTCGAACAAACGCCACAAAGGTTTCTGGTTGCTCAGAAGGTCTACCATGAAACAGAATCCCGGAGACAACCCCATGTCGGCGCCCAAAAGCCTGCGTCCAAAGGGAGATTAGGGTGATCTGCTTGGGGCCGGATGAGATCAAATTAGAACTAGGGCATGACTCCTGGTGATGCAGCGAAGATGCAGAAGAATTTACTGGTGGTCCGATGGCCTCGATTGGCAAGGAGAGGGAAAAAGAAGAGGAAGCATGGGATGAACAGAGCAAGGGGAGGCAGAAAGCAATCTGGGTGATATAGCCACAAAGACAAAGGTTTTATAGGGGCATTGAGTTCGGGAGCCAACAGGGAAGGTGGGGGAGAATAAAGCGGAGAAAAAGGAAGAAGAGTGAGGGAGAGATCGGGGTTGGAGAAGGAGCAGGGAGTGGGTGCGAGAAAAGGAAAGGGGAAGCAGAAGGTGGAAGTTAGGAGAGAAAATCGTAACCATACAACCAAAACGAACGGTCGTGATTAAACGCGATATCAAGCAGTGATATGATTCTCGCGTGACAAAACAAAATCTCTAATTAGGATTGTCTTGGATTTGGGCTTGCTTTCTATGCACATCTTTCACGGATTGCATCAATCTCCTCCCCTTAAAAATGCGAACCTTCAGTGAAGCAGGGGCAGGTCCAATGACTCCTTGCCATGAGCTGACGGGAGGCATCTCGCGAAGGACATGACTTAGTTGCTTAGAAATCTAGGATGTCCATCGGAAGAGCTGTCGGGCGTTGCCAAGTCGGAAGGAGTATGTGTTGTAGAACCCATCATGTTGCACATGACGATCATATTGCCATGGACGACCAAGCAGTATATGAGAAGTTGTCATAGTGAGCACATCACAAAGGACTGTATCGTTGTAAACACCATAAAATGAAAAAGGAACTCTGCAGCAGTGGGTCACCGTCTGAAAAGTGTACCCATCGTAAGAGATATGGCTTGGGATGGGGCTCCAATTGCAATCCCAACTCCTGAACAATAGTAGAAGACACGATATTGGCTGAAGATCCTTCATCAAATCTCAGTACGCACATGCGACCTCGAACCTCCACAATTGAATAAAACAATGATGTACGACATCAGTCATCAGGAGGTGGATTCTGTATAGCCATGAGGACCCGATTTTACATAGCAGGGTCACCCGTTTCGTCTTCCTCTTCCTTGTCACTAGGTTCTGAATCCGGAAAGACATCTTCATATTTTATGTCGTCATCGTCTTTCGTTGTCGTTGTAATCATCACACGACGTGGACACGAGTTGGAGCGATGACCATATGCATGGCAGGAGAAGCATTGGATAGGCTTGGTGGTAACTAGTTTGGAGGGTTTGCCTATAGTAGTTGGTGTTGTTGAAGTAGTCGCCCCTTAACGTGGTTTCCACCCAGGTGACCACAGTTGGGGGCGGCGCCGAATTTCCTCCTCAATTCGTTTAACACTCTGAATGGCATCATCTCGGGAAGTGAAATGCATGACTGCTAGACGATCAACTACCTCATCGTGAAGTCCCCTGCGAAAATTTGCGATTGCGACGGTGGCATCCATTCGAACCTCAGATCGGTTGCACAACTCTTGAGATTTGCTGGCATAGTTGGCAACAGTGTCGTCACCCTGCTTGAGATCTTGATATGCTAAGTAAGCCCGCTGCTTGTAATCTCGAGGTGAGAATCACTGCACGATCAAAGGACGCAATTTCCCCCATGTGTCAATGGGGACGTCGCATGGTTGGTTCCACCATGCTAGAGCGGCTCCCCGAAACTTGGAGGTGGCAATCAGGACTTTGGTTGCCTCACCAAAGGTTCTACATAACTGGAAATAGTTGTCAGCGCAGTGCAACCAATAAAGCACAATCTTGGCGTCACGCTCGCCATGGAACTCCGGTAGCTTCATTTTAACAACGCGTTCTGCTTGTATGGGTTGAGGGGCTAGTTGGCGATTGTTGTTGCGGTTGACCTCTAATGTATGCATGCGTTGTTCGGAGGTCGTAATACGACGGAGGGGAAGTTCAAAAGAGTCATCGTGTTGGGCTTGATGTTGCATTATTTCCTCCTGTCGTTGCATCATGGTGTCCGTTGATATTTTAGTTGAACTACATCACCCTGTTGTTGTTGAACTAGATCCGCTTGCCGCTTCATCATGTTGTTGAATGGCCTCCAAAGTGGCAGCAGTTGTGGCCATGAAGCCATCTAGTTTGTCGTTGACTTGTTGAATAGTCACCATGATTTCCTGGTGAAGAAAGCTTCCTTAAAGTTGATGTAGAAGGAAGTGCCTCGGAAGGAAGGTTGATCCAGTATGACCTTTTGGGGCTGCTTATAGCAGTTCAGAGACGGGCGATAGCCACAAACTGCTCGTAGATGCTTGTTGTTGGCGACTGAATCCCGTGGGTGATGTTGTGACGTGCGGAAGCATATGGCCGAACTGGCTAGCAGCGAATGGTGTGACCAAGGCTGGCGTCGGATTGCAGTTGTTGGTGGTGATGGCGGGACGTGAGGATTTGCTTTCGGCTGGAGGGGGTCACAACGTGGATGCGTGATGGTACTACGCTGCTACAGGGATGTGGAGTAGCGGCGGGATGTGGAGTAGCGGAAGGCTGATTTGGAGATCAGCGGAAGGCTGGCGAGGTGGGTATCGAGCAAGGTTGAAAAAGCGTGAGGCGTAACGAGGCGTTTTTGTCTTGGCGAGGCGAGGCATAAGCCTCAGAATGTACCGAGGTGTTTATATATATATAATATGTGTCTATATATGTTATTCATATAGTATATAATATATCATATAATGTATAATATATCATATAGTATATAATATATCATAATATTATATATATATGTATTTGTAAGTTATACTTAAAGATAGACAACTAGATAATAATCAAATCACAAAACATCTTTAAAAAAAGAAATCAAATCACAAAACACATGCTAATTACATTGGGAAGTAACCTTCCTATAAAATAGCAAAACAAAACAAACAAACATAATAAATACCCAAATTTGAGAGGAGAGGATCAAAGGACCCGAAATTTTAGAAAAACAATAAAAAAGTAACTCAAAATCCCACTATATGATGTGGAAATCATCCAAGGAGGCAAGAAAACCTATGTTTCAGTACAATAAGTGCAAGAGGAGGAAGGGGCGACACCTTTAGTGGTTGTCGGAGATGGAAAAAAGACCCAAGGAGCAACAACAGCTCGGCTCCTCTCACTGGCACGTCTGGCATCAGCTAGATCTGCCACCACCGCCGCAACAAAGGCTGTAGTAGCCAAGGATGGCAAAGGGGTGGTTGGCCGGAGGTGGAGGAGCAAGATTAGCCGGCGCTTCTCGCCGGAGATCGTCCTGCAGCAGGTGGCGAACCTTGGGCAAGTCGGCGGAATTAGCGGACGGGAGTGCAGCTTCTGTCGTCGATAGCCAAATAGTTTTGGGTTTTTTTTCCTTTCTTTTTTCACTTAAACCCAATTGGGACGACCCATTTGCAGTCGAAATACCTTCTATTTTGGGCGGAAGACCGAGGCGAGCGTCTCACAAGCGCCTCGACACCTCTGCGCTTTTTAACGCCTCGACGAAATTGAGGCGTCCGCCTCGTCAGAAACAGCTGGGGCTTAAGCCTCAGGGCGCTTTCCCATGCGCCTCGCCTCGAGGCGTGCACCTCTTACGCCTTAAGGCTCGCCTTTTTTTTTCCATGGTATCGAGCGAGAGGCTGAGTGGCTTGCTGGAGCGGGAGTGTGAGGCAGGTTCTGCGGAAAGAGAGAGGGCAGGAAAGAGCAGGGAGATTGCTGAGCGGTGGGGTGAAGGGTTGTTGAAGGCGGCAGGGAAGGGTGACATCTATTGTGGGTGGTTGGTAGATCAGGGATCGGGGTACTGTAGTGACAGGAAGGTTGCTGCTTACGGAAGCGGGAGAGGGGGAAAAGTCAACGGAAATTTATTGTTCCTCGGATGAACATTAATCGAAAGGATCAAAGAGAAAAGAGAACGAGGGGGGGGAAGAGAAGGAGGTCGTGCCCTAATAATTTAGGGTTTGGCTCTGATGCTACTTGATGTAGCCACACTACGGAGAAGAAGAAAGAGAAAGATAAATTTGCAACAAGCAAACAAAATTCTAATTCATAATCGACTGCCTGGACAAAGGCCCCAAGGCTAGCTTATACAGGACTCTAGACTTGGCGTGCAAATCAATAAAATAGGAAACTAAAATCCTAATACAAAATAATTAAAATCTTAATAAAGAAATTCGGAATTAATAAAGACATAACATTCCTAAGTGCATAAAGAACTAAATAAAAGCCTATCTTGAGCCCAATAAGCTCTAATCAAGGTTGTCTTGGATTTGGGCTTGCTTTCTATGCACATCTTTCACGGATTGCATCAAGCTGTCTACAAAGTTGCATTTGCAGCACCACCTGCCATTGTGGCCTGGAGTGAGGAGCGAAATGGGAGAGCAGATGGGAGGCTGATATGTGGCAGGAACCCGGATATCCACGAGACGAAGTAACAATGCTAATTGGTATGAAACAAAGTTGCATACCTCCTCACACTATCATCACATCAGTGAACGGAAGGTTTTACTGAAGAGCTGTCTACAAAGTTGCATTTGCAGTACCACCTGCCATTGTGGCCTAGAGTGAGGAGCGAAATGGGAGAGCAGATGGGACATCAAATGGAGTCAATGCATTACCATCCATCGCTGGGGACAGCAGATGGGACTACCTGTCTCCATCTTGACTCTGTGATTTCTGGCCAATTGTCAGTAAGTGGGGATAGGAAGGATGGACAGAATTGGGAAAACCATAGCTTAAGCTTACATCTCACACACTTAACTAATAGTCCAATCTGGACGGGTATGGGGCTGTGTAGTGTAACGCAAAAGAAAAGAAATTTTGGATTTGCAGGCAGGAGTGGGCAATCCAACCTGATTCCCACAGCATTCCTTTGTACACACTTGACACAATCTTCATGGCTTGGACTTTTGTCCGGTTCTATATCTTTGTTAGTATGCATGTTTAATTGGGATTGATATCAGTCAAACAAAATTTTGGAGACATATTTCTGTAATGGACAAAATTAGCCTTAAGAAGAAAGCATACACTACAGTTGTAAGAAATATATAGAGTAAATCACTGAAATATCCCATGTTTATTGTTGAAATTGAAACTGAGACAACCTCCTGATATTTCCCTAACAAAGTTCCTCCCTCCTGTTGATATATTTATGCCAATTTTATTTCTCTTTACCTTAAACCCATGTGCGCTCACATTCATTTTTAAATTGCTCTTTTGTCATGTGGTCCATGTGGGCTAATGCATTAGTGGCAATATCTAATTGTAAGGGAGACTGAACCATTACTTGACAGGGAGGAGGTCCATATTTTGTATTAGTGAACAGCCTCCTTTTAGTATTAGAATTGTCATATTTGAGATTGGCCTGGAGTATTCTAAAGTATCAGTCTTATACACCACCATGAGTTGGAAAAGGAGATATCGAGGAGCTTTTGTATGGAAAACTGCATGCATCTATAGGTCAACGACAAGTATCTGAAATGTAAACTACAGAGATCAATCGTACACTTGCAACAGGCTCAGTAAGTATTCATATTATTATAATTTAGATATACTAGCGTTCACCGATATATAAGACGGCGGAACTCTGAAAGTTTAAGGTTGAAATGAAGAATGCAAAACATCAGTAACTGCCACCAATTTTGAGGTCGATTGGTTGTAGTCAGAAGCTGGCTACTGTCACACATTTATTCCAAGAGCCAGGTAAAACTACGACTCCCTTCAGTACTGCCCTTTCTATCTTCTTTCCTTGAAGAATGGTGGATAACCTAATTTTATTGGAGGATTTCTACTTGCAAGTTAGAATCCACCAGCGAAACGGGCTGTTCTTTTCTCAATTGAAAGATTTCAGAATATTATCCGGACCAAGATAAAGCACCCATACCACAATTGATGGCTTTGGCATGGGCATTAATTCAAAGTTTTGGCTACGTTTTAAAACCTTGTTTCGTATGCTTGATTGAGTTATTAACTTTACTGCAACAAATAGCTAAATAACAATTTTGGGATTTCTATTTCTGTTTTGTGTGATCAGACTGTTTCAAATGTTGGCAAACAAATTAATGTTCTAATTTGTTTTTTGTCAGGTAATGGCTATTGTTGCAGATTTTATGCTTGTCTGGCTTCCTGCCCCTACCGTGTCTTTGCGGCCCGCCCTGTCATTTAGTGCTGGTCCCATTTCCAAGTTCTTATTTAGCTGTCCTGATAATGCTTTTCAGGTAGGTTACTACAACTTTTAATTTATTTCGTCTATTCATGAATATCAAACAGCTCCCATTGTTAAAAGTAGAACTGTCATTTAATTATGATTTCATCTGTCTGCAGATTGCTTTGCCTGGAACATCATACTCTCTTATACAGAGGATAGGTTCAATACTGGTAATCGCCGGAGAGATACATTTTGTACACATCAAAGTGAAAAATATAGTTTTTAAAGATTATCTGATGTAATTTTTCTGGGCTTTTCCCTCTGCAGCGTAATGGTTCAAAGCTATTTCTTGTGGGAACAGGGTCTTCGCTGGTAATTATAATTTTCTTTTCATATCGTGCTATTTTCATTGAGATGTTCCCTTAATTTTCGTCTAGTAAATATTGTATCTGTTTTTTTATAAATAAAAACAGAGTAGATGACATATCAAATAAATAGTGCTCGCTGAGTAACACATTTATTACTTCCATCAACATGAGGGTGTCCAACCTGTCTTGAGTTGTTGTTGGATACTACTACTACACAAAAGATTAGGGTATTGGGTTTTAAAGACCGTAAGATACGCCCACAACTTTTCTATCTCCACTATCTTTTTTTGACCTCTCATGCTTTCACTCCGTCACTGCGTTGCTGCTTACACTACCTGCAGAAGCAGCAAGCAGGATGGTAGCATGGTGCAGGGAGAGGAAGGGGTAAGGTAGTTGTTTGCCTGAATTGGCGAATGGCACAATGAACCAACACGTGAAATGGCTCAAATTAAAACCTTGATAATGTCTTAATCAATGTTTTTTATGGCCGTTTCTTAGTAATAGTTTATTAGAATGTTTAGTTGACTGTTCAACATTACAAGGCAAATGGTTTGATCTTTTTATTAAGTTGTATGTCGAGATCTGTGTAGTGCTTTGTGAAAAAGCAAAGTAGAGGTAGTGCGAATTTTAGAAAAATAGAAGGTAAAAAGAGCATAGGTACAGTTTAATAATTGAACTATAATTCTAGTGAGTTATAATTAGTAAGATACTGCTTGCCATGCCAATGTACTAAATTTATGTTTTTGTGAAGTTATGTTAAACTGATTACCTAATATTAACACATGAATGATATGCTGATAGAGATGCTAGGGCAAAAGGTAAATTCCATCATTTCAGAAGGTTACATCAGAGCATAGTTATAGAGGGAAAAATAAAACTGCTTGGATCTTGGAGTCATTACCACTCGTTTAAGTGCTTAAAATTAACTGATTCACGATTTCTTTATTCTGCACAAGACACTATCAATCCTTTTTGTAACAAAATTCTTCTATATTAAGTTCTGCAATTAGATAGTAAATACCCAAATGTTCTATATTTTGAGATACAAGCGGCAGTTTAGCGGCTTCTGCCTATTAATTTGTCATTATCTTCTCAGATTGGTACGGGTGTTACAAATGCTTTGATCAAATCAAGAAGTGCATTCGACAAGGATATAGTCAGTGAAGTAGAGGAGGTTCCTATAGTGTCGACAAGTGTAGCGTATGGGGTCTATATGGCTGTTTCTAGTAACCTCAGGTTTGCAATTTTTTAAGTTGTTCATTAATACAATTAAATGCATTATATATCTTTTGACTTTTGCCTTTACATTTGCATGCCATTTTCGGATATTGCAATACAAGACCTGACTTTTTAAATGTTAGAATGTATAATAATCTCAAACGTGCCCCCCCCAAAAAAATCACAAATGTATATTTTGTCAAGGAGAATGTTGTTATTTTGTCAACATTGCTGGAGTGCATATTCATTAAGGTGACAAGGTGCATTATGCCTCAGTCAGGGCCACATTATTTTTTTTAGCAAACATTTCAAGCAATTTTCCCATTATGTAGATATTTGTAATGATTACTATGGATTTTGAACTTCAATAGTTAGCAACGTGGATTCGGGGTATAGGTACTATGATATGTCACATTGCAATCAAACCCCCCGATTCATAACATGGTCCCTAAGACTTAGTTGCTGTTTTAAAGAGTAAGAATAGTTCACTTGATAAAACTACATTTGGTCAAAATAAATCTGTGTATCTGTAGTTGAATTAGGGCAGAAATGAATGTGATATGAATATAGCACAAAATCCTGCCTTTGCATGATTGCTTGAAGAATATTAAAAGAACCCTCACAGAAGTTTTATAAAACAATGAAAGCAAAAATGAAATCACATTTGCTCGTAATTTTCATTCTGAGCTGTACTGCGGAACACCACTTGATTTGTAAAGATCTAGTTTTTACCCTGAAATTGCAACATGAAAACTTCCATATTTGAATATCAAATATTTGCTAGTGTGGATTCTGGTATGTGCACGATATCCAGGTTAATTTAAAATTTGTTGATGCTGAACACATTGAGAGAAGAGAGGTATTATTAGAAACAAAGATAATTCGTGCTCTAGTTCTAATTAATTTCCTTGGGATGTGACACAGGCCCTTTGCAAAATGCCAAATCTAATCGAACCATAAAAGCAATAAATTTGGCAAGTCTTAAAACTGGAAAACTTGCACCTATCTGACTATAATTACACGTCAAAATCAAGATATAAGCTGCTCTCATGCAACGTAAACTCCCTCAGCCACCGCAGAGCTGGGTACCGGCTCTAAAAGACCTCGCCAAGTAGCAGTGGGTGGACCGTGGAATGTCATGAAGCAAACCACAAAATCATTAAATTTTGCAACTAAGTGTTAAGTAGGACAATTTGCACTTGAGTCTTTGACTATAAACAAACGAAAAAATAAAGATATAAGTTGCTCTCATGCAACACAAACTCCCTTGAGGTTCAAAAGATGAGCCACTGGTGAGTCGTATGTTGGCTCTAAAAGGCCTCTCCAAGTAGCAGCGGGTGGAATGTTATGAAGCAACTGCTAGAGCTACCCACAGTGGCATAGGACCATCTAAGGATGTGTCTTGACACGCAAAAAGTGTAGGCGTTGTTGAATCCGTCATGTTTGGCGTGACAATTATATTGCACATGCATCTCACCATGATGTGGGGGGCAATGTGCAGAGGAACAATATCGTGATATACAATATTTTGTAAACAATGTGATAGTAAAAGGGCATGAGACACTGCCAATTGACTTGAAATCTTGTGTTGTCAAGCCAACACAGTTGGTAGGTTGTAGGGGCAAGTGTCGTCTGAATAAGGTTGGTGGTACAACCACCGTCAACAAGTGTGTAAAAGTGGCCGTGGTTCTCAACATGTGAAAATAATAATGAAGATTGATGTAGATAATGATTGGAATATCCTTTTGGTTGACGTAACAAAGCGTGTTGCACTGGTTCTTCCTCGTCATTGTTTGTTTCACTGGCCTAGACCACTTCTTCATACTCTCGTCCTTCTTGTCCTTCAATATAGAGAATAAAACATGGTTTGGGCATTTGAAAGAGCAGTGGCCCATAGCCTTGACAAGTGGAATCTTGTACCGACTTTAGTACCATTGGTATCTGGGATGATGACGTTGTGGACTTGTGGGGCCTAGGGGTGGCATTTGTAGAGGACAATGACTAGCTAGAGGAGAAGTCAACATAGGTGGGAGGTCAATGCCACATTTCATCTTCAATTTGCATCACAACCTTTACATCCCGTAGGCAGTTGGCTGAAAATGGTAGAAGCTAACTTATTTCGTTGAATGAGGTTGTGACAATATTTTATAATGATAGCTGCCTTATCTTCATGTATGATGGAGCAATAGCTGGTGAGCATAGGTGCCTCGTTAAATGACTAGAGTTTAATCCGACATTGTCTCCTTACCTTGCTTTTACCCAGTGAACTGAGTATATAAGTGCTGGCTGTAGTCCTTTAGGAGGAATTGCTCTCTGATGGTGTATTGTGGGACATTCCATGCCTCGGGTGGGTTGGGGACTAATTTCCACTAGGCAAGCACCATCCTTGAGTTTTGTTGTGATGCTTAGATGCCTTTGTGCCTCTGTAAGTCAACGATGAAGCTGAAGTGCTTGTTGTTATTGTGGAACCAGTTGAGGACTACCTTGGATGGACCTTTGATCATGTAATTTGGTACATCCAACTAAATCAACCATTCATGTTGCCAAGTTGGTAGGTGACGGTTGTCGTGCTGAAGTGGCTACTACTTGATGTGCTAGAAACGGGCATCAAGATTCTCTTAGCATTACAAGATGAGAATAAGACATGGCAAGTTCTCCAGATGGTGTTACGAAGTCGACATTCTAGTTGCAAAGTGTTGATCCACCATGTTGGTTTTCAACATCTTGAAATTGTCCTTATTCATCGTGGTTGCCAACAATCACATGTTACGCAGGACACTTGCACTATTGAGCGAAGGATAGTTGGTCACAACATGGCATCTATGAAGCACGAATACTCCAAAACAAGTGTTGTACCCGTATCCGATACGTATTGGATACCAATACTCCGTGGATAATCCTGGATACGTATCAGATACTCCTAATCCGTATCCTGCCGTATCCAAGCCGTATCCAGTCATTAAAAACTAGAAAAAAATCTGGACATGACATTGCTTGATTAGCATTTGACACCAGCTCATATCTCAACCCTCTCTGCTAAGTAGTAGCTTGCAACAAGGCTGTCATAGTTGCTTCCTTGAAGTAGTTCAAGGTTAGTCACCATTCCTCTTGCTAAATGCCAATCTATCTTCTCTTTATTGTTTCTACCTCCTATGTTTTTTGGTATTTCACTTTTTAAAGAACTTCAATATGTAATCTGGCTTTTTGTTTGTTCTTTATTGCAAACCAATTCATTCACATTTACATGGTACTTTCGGATGCTTTCCCTGCTAAGGTGCAAGTTTTATGCACGCTGATGTCCTCCATAATGAAAGGCTTCAATTTAGTATCGTTGGATTAACATGCCTCTTGTTTTGGTGACTAAATCCATTGTGATTTATTTTGGATTTCTATCTAGACAATATCTATTTCATCTCCTTTATAGATAATCATTGCATCCTCATCCTTATGTCTCCCCCTATGAAGCACCGATACTTCGAAATAGGTGTCCTACTAGTATTGAATACATATTTGATACTAATGCTCCCTAGATACTCTCTAATACATACTAAATACTTCTTAAGTTGTATTCCTTTTTTTATTAGCAGGAAATGACCTCAATGCAGCCAGAATACAACCAACCCATTTAGCAGCCAAGAGAGCACCCCACTCGCGTGATCCCTCAAAATCCCAAAACCATGTGACTTCCAACTCTAGATCCCCCTATTGTATTGTGATTTGAGAATGAAATTGGTATTTTCTGTTAAAATTTCAAAATAAACATTAAAAAAACTGTTGTATCCATGTTGTACCCGTATCTTAAATTTTTGAAAATTGTCGTATCCCCGTACTGCACCCGTACCCGTACCCATATCCATTTCTGTATCTATATTCGTGTTTCGTAGTAGCTAGCTATACATGAGAGAAGATAGTTTGATATCACAGATGACACAACTCACTTTACAACACAACATTACATGATACATGAAATGTGGAAGGTTTAGAATATGATATTATCATGTCTTTTTGTAACTTGTCTCACACTAATATGAATGAAAGACCCCTTAAATAATTGTTTGATATTATAGCATTGGTTTCCATTTTCTTTAGAAATATTTTGATTTTTGAATAAAATTTGAATGTCTTCATCTATTTTTAAAATAAATATATTGGTTATTTTTAAAAATAGTAAAATAAATATTAAAAAATGGCCGTATCCATGACGTACCCATATCCTCTATTTTTGAAAATTGCCGTATCGGCGCACCCGTACCCATCTCCGTATCCGATACGTATCCGTGCTTCTTAGCATGGCATGAGTATACATATTGGACTCGACTGTGTGGTTGCGGCCTTGCGAGTCCCTATTGGACTGACAACTATTGCTCCCTCAACTTGCGAGAGTCCGCGGTTGGGGGCAGGGGGGGGGCAAGGAGCCTGCTCTAGTGACAATGAGGCCTTGAGGCGCTTGATAGTGTTGGGGAGGGCCTCGGGGAGGTTGCTGTTAGAGAAGGTTGGCCTAAGTGAGGTTGATGATGGTTGTACAGGGGGAAGAAGGTGCTGTTAGCATCAATCGTTGATGTTGGCTTCTTGACCTATTGCTGGAAAAGGTAGAGCGATGCCGACATCCATCATTGAAGCTGTTGCTAGGTGCGCTGGCCCTTGCTTGGCTTGGTCGCAATTGGAAATGATGCAGTTTGGAGGGAGGTTTCTGTCCCACCACCCATTGGAGCCTGGATGGCGTGTAACAAGAGGGTTGTGTGGTGCAAGTAGATGTGACATCCATGGTTGGGGGCTGACACACAATGGTGTGAATATGAGGAAAACAAAGGGAGGTGTCGGTACCGTTTATGGTTAGTACAGAGGTGAAAAAGAAAAGAAAAATTAGGGAATGAAATAACTCTGGATTTGGGTTTAGGCTTTGATACCTATTATGCTGAACACATCGGGTGACGAGGAGGATTAGCACGAAACTTAGATAACTCTTGTATCGTGCTGCATCTACTATAATGGTCAAGAAGTATGTAGACCCTTTTATTAATTATGGGGATTACAAACATAAAAATTTGGATGTAGCGGTGGATCTGTTTTGCCGACCCTTACATGCATAAACATGGAGGGGGGGGGATACCTACGCGTGAAGGCGTGCATAAGCTGCTGCCCACGCACCAAGTGCTTGAAGGGGTGTTGCTTTGTGCATGCGTTAACTTGTAGCACTAACACCTTTGGATTCTATCACAAGTTCTAAGGCTTCTTTTGGACGGAGGCTTCTGCCCCACCACCCATTGGAGCCTGGATGGCGTGTAACAAGAGGGTTGTGTGGTACAAGTAGATGTGACATCCATAGGAGTGGAAGTTGGGGGCTGGCACACAATGGTGTGAATATGAGGGAAAAAAAAGGGAGGTGTCGGTACTGTTTATGGTTAGTACAGAGATGACAACGAAAACAGAAGTTAGGGAATGAAATAACTCTGGATTTGGGTTTAGGCTTTGGTACCAATTGATGCTGAACTCATCGGGTGAAGAGGAGGATTAACACGAAACTTAGATAAACTCTTATATCGTGCTGCATCTATAAAAGAACTAAGTTGCTTTTATGTTGGATCATTGGAATTCAATTAACCTACGAAACTGACAATATACATTGAAATCAGCCACAGTGATATGAGATCATGATACGATATGAGAGTGGGTGATAATGCTGTGCAGTCAAATGTTCGGAGGTGATTGCAGAAATCTACTTTACAGAAACACATAATTGATGCATCTACTATATGGTCAAGAAGTATGTAGACCCTTTTATTCATTACGAGGATTACAAACACAAAATTTGGATGTAGCGGTGGATCTTTTTTTGCCGACCCTTACATGCATAACATGGAGGGGGGGGGATACCTACGCGTGAAGGCGTGCATAAGCTGCTGCCCAGGGACCAGGTGCTTGAAGGGGTGTCGCTTTGTGCATGCTTTAACTTGTAGCACTAACACCTTTGGATTCTTTCTCGAGTTTTAGGGCTTCTTGTTTTAGTTTTATTGTCCCCTTTAGTGTTGTTATTTTGAACAAAAGGCCGATGTCCATAATCTTAATTAAGGACGTAATACACTTAGCTTAGACACTAGTGCTTACGCCAGGGTTCATATTGATAAGGGAAAAAAAATCCAAATTTTATTTTAAAGACTGTGCTTTCCCAATTAGGGATATGGTTGCAATGCGAATTTTCATATCACACACACACACAAACTTTTGTAAAGCAAAAGCAGAAAGCATGCATATCAGGTCTCGCTTACTGCTTACACACTAGTTGGGTGCTTAAGCAATCAATTTGTAGAGAAGCACAAAGTGGTCCCTCTATATATTTTCGTGCTTTTCAGTGTTGTTTTCTTACCGTGTGCATTCAAGCTTATCCTAGAATTCTCTATGTTCTTTGGTCATATGGAATGTTTCTTTCACACAGATTTGTTGTACAATTACAAAGAATGCGTTTACCCTCAGGTTTGAGCTTACATATCCATAAACTCCAAGCCTGTTACTTAAAATGCAATCCACCTGGCAATTGAGGATAAGATGCAACCCACCTGGCAATTGAGGACTTTATGAATGCATCTGCCAGTGAACTCTTCTAACTTGGGTTGATATTAGTAACAAACTAGCCTAGAAATGGAAGCGAGCAGTGCCTGAAATGGCCTAAAAGTTGTAAAACATAGAGTAGTCCTTAAGATTAAGGTAAATCATGAATTTCACAATCCATATAAAAGCGACTTCTAAAGTTCAAACGGTGGTGATTAGAGTGGCCTCCTTGTATAATAGATAAAAGATGGCAGTGTGATTATCACATTTCTTTTGTTTTTTTTCTGGTGGGGACTAGGACATTGATAATAGGAATGACTACAAAAGGGTGCAGTTGGCTGGAGGCTATTAAAAAAGTGACTTGAGGCACACAATCTCATTCCTGATCTCGGATGTCTGGTGAGAAGTGAGCTGGTTGTGGAAAGGTCAGAGCCATGTATTTGACAGTTGTGTTGAACAGTTAGGGGGGAGAAATTAGGCTATTCTGTGTAGAAAAACGAAGGCCGTCCTATTTGCTTGCTTTTGAACTCTCTCTCTGCTACCTTTTTTAAACTAAAATCCAGTCTGGCTGTGGGAAGAAATGGTTTCGTCCAGCAACACAATCAAAATACTGGGATGTCTACACACCATCTCCTTCAATATGGGACCAACTCCTGGTTGTTAGATTGGATTTACAACCAGAAAGCTGTTTTATAGGGTACAGATCAAGTTGGACTCTAAATTATTACAGTTAGACAGTTGGGGCTGATGTATTTTGTGCAGCCGTGGGCTAGTGTTGTACACTGGTATGGAAATTTAAGCAAAGGTGAACCAACTTTTAACTAGTGCATTATCTCTTTGTGCTAGGTTACTAATGGAAGATTATCTATAACTAAGTATATCCAAATGACCAGTCAAGCTGGCAACCTGAAATACTGTGTTTGTGATTCTGGAGATGAGATAATGAATAACAATTATACTACACATTTTGGATACAGAAGGGAGTATTGCGCTATAAGTAAAAGGCATACGTGCTAACCACTAAAGCATGATTGTATGATCAAATCATTGAAAGATTTTTGTATTGATTCTGTCCGTACTGGCTTAAATGACCTGTTTGGGGTTATCTCATTATGATAACAGGTATCAGATACTAGCTGGTGTTGTGGAGCAGAGGATTCTGGAACCACTACTGCATGAGCAGAAGCTCCTGCTAAGTGCACTGAGCTTTGCTGTTCGTACTGGAAATACATATTTAGGATCTCTAATGTAAGCCAGCGTTCTTCACTCTGTGATCTACAATTTGCAGAACTATTTTTGCGGAATTAACCTTGTTTTTCTGCAGGTGGGTTGATTATGCCCGATTGATAGGGATTCAGAAGATTCAAGAATAGAGAACACTGGAGGGAGCGGCAGTATGTTGCAATGCACCAAAGACGATTCTTATAACCAACAAATGTGTATTTAGAGTTTACTCATGTCTAACTTTTCAGCAGTCCAATTTTTTATGTCAACACATGTTAGACAACCAATTACCTTGCCTTGTTTGGTTCTGGTATCGATGTTTTAGGTTCACAATACTGATTGTTAATTTTTTGTCGTTGCCTTGTGGTGTGTTCAACAGCGTAATCATTGTTTTAGGGAGGGGTATCGAGAACATTTATATCATGTTGAAGGTCATTGCATACCTAGTTTTATAAGCATAATTAATAAAATTATGTTTATCTTTATTATCCTTTTTAGTTTTTTCAAAAAGATTTGTTGCATGTCATATAAGTAGGCTTGTTTGGTTAGACTGTATCTTAAATTTAATAATTCGTCTTGTTCTATGTCAATAATCCATTCCTCAGATCAGGCATGTTTGAAAAGCATATGATTTAGTTAGTTTGTAATGTATTTGGTAAAAGATTTGTTAAACGTTTCCTAGATGGCTTGTTTGGTTTGACTGTATTCGAAATTTTATCATTCCTTCTTGCTCTCTGTATGATTCATGCGTCTGATCAGGCATGTTCCCACGCTGGGGAGCACTGTGAAAAACCATAACCATCAAAAAGTTCATTCACTGCGACCACAGTGCGTAGGTAGCTTGGTCAATCCACTTTTCTTTTTCCAATCTTCGCAGACACGTTTTATATACTGCTTACAAGGCTAGGAGGGAATCTGGTTTCAATAGAAAATGTGCTTTCCCACGTTTGCTGCACCTTGCATGGAATAGATCGTTGCTGCCCACGGTCCTACAGATACTGGATAAGAAAGAGTTTTTTTTCTCAAGTGGCCACTCAGTTTCTCTAAAATTCCTGAATCTCCCTTTATTCTAATTCTTATCGCCCCCTATTGTTAGCCCAAAATCTCAATGACTCTTAATGTTATCCTTAACGAAAGGAAAGCACAAAGCTTTCCTTTTAGTAACCTCCTCTACCAGCTCGGTCGCACGCGGGTCTAATTGAGTTTAGCCTACAACAGATAATATTTTATCGAACAAAATAAAACAATAGTAGGTAGCAATTATTGAATTGGTCAAATGTAATATCTCCTAACAATGACAGCCGAGTTCGGTGTTCGGTCAACACTTCCTAAAGGACAAAACGCGTTAATTAGGCACAATACAACAATACAACAAGTGGTGATACTTTAAATGTAGGGTTGAGCATTAGAATGGGTTTAACCTGACCCGGTCTGCAACCTGACCCATGTAACCTGATTTAAATTCGTCTCAAAATCTTCTATGGGTGAGCTAGGGTCTTGAATTTAGGCCCACAATTTAATATGGGCTGGGTTAGAGTCTAGATAAATTTGAATCCAAGGATGGGTCGTGATATATATTTAGTACATAAAATTATGTCTAATATTTTATGTTTATCACATGTTATATATGGTGTAATGATTTAGTTTATTTATATGCTACCCTAAAAGGTTAAAATGCATATTCATCATTCCTTATTTGTTGTATTGACAAGAAAATAATTCAACGTGCAATGTCCTTGTCAATTTCTTTGACACCAATTAATCATTCTACATTTATTTCGAACTATGTTCAAATCTATTATTACTTTGATTCCTTGATATGACCTTTACACACAACCATGATATTTTCACTTTCTACTCTTAAACTATGAAAATAATTTTACCGAATGTTATATATAATATACTGGTTCATTTTAGTTATATTTTAAGATAAAAAGTCAAACTACCAATACGTGTTTATGGATTGCCATCTTAGAAGACAACAATGCAATGAGAAATTATTCTCATCAATTTCTTTGACCCTCTATTAGACATCAACATTATTTTGAAACCACATTCATACATACATTATTGCTTTTCATATAAGCTCTTTTTCCTTTTTACTCAACCACATCACTCGATTAGAGTTTTCGTATTATAATGATGGGTAAAATAATTTACCATTTAGCTATCATAATTATGTCTTAAATAAAAGGTGATGCACACACGTAACTCCTTATTACCATATTAACAACACAACAATTTAATAGAAAATTTCATTCATCATTTGATTTGACGTCCGATATCATTTTACATTAAAATAACAAACACGCACATCACATTATTCACCAAAAAAGAATTAATATTTATAAAGAACTTTGAGGTTTGAACATAGACAAGCGATGTACATGTATATATTTTACATAGACAAACAACATGTACGTATATTTTACATGTAAGTACACTTCAAAATAAATTAATTTGTGTTAGTATATTTGATTAGTTGGGCTTAGGTCTATTATATTTTTTATTATTTATATTTTGCCCATGTGCTCTCTGGCTTCTATATATATACAAGACCAAATACTCTTATTTGTTTTACTACAAGTAATTTATTTTGTATGGTATTAGAAGTAGGGTTCTAAGCCTACCCTTTCCTTTCCTTTTCATTGATTTACATAGTACCAAAACAAAAGAGGGGCAAAGCTTTATTTTTCTCTCCCTCTACATGTAGTTCCCCTAATCTACATGGCTGACTATTTTTTTAAAAAATTGAGAATTTATATTCATAATCCTTTCGTGCCATTAATCTAATAGTGTTTTCTATTTTCTTATTGAGATTATTCTGGTAGTGCCAATCCTTTTTTATCGAGTTTCATTCTGGTTTTCATTCCGATAGTGTTACTCCTCTTTCTATTGAGTTTTTATTCTGGTAGTATTTTTATTTTGTTCTTTTATACTGTGCTACATTCCGATACCTTTATTTTTTATTTGTACCGTGCTATATACTGATGTATTTTTATCTATTTGTATCATGCTATTATCTAATATCTTACTCACCTCATCATGGGTGATGCTACTAAAATGACTATCGTTTACAATGATATGCCACACATATCTTTTGTTTAACTTAACAACGACAACTTTTTACCTTGGACGAATGTTGTTTTGATATTTCTCAAATCATGGGTTAAACTCAAATTTATCATTGAAGATGACCCTATTGTACCATATATTACTAGACTACATGCAACAACTAGGTTCTCTCCTGGCTTTGGGGCTGCATGAAGCCTGACATTACAGTCAAGTACATGTGGCACAAGTGCTCTCCAATCATATGGGACGAAATGAAACAATTCTTCACTCAGAAAGACTGCTTACATGTCTATAATGCCATAGACAAAGTCTTCTCCAAACAGTAAGGAGATCAACCCCTGCTAAAGTGTTATGCCTGTCCAATCAACTGATTCCCCCCGAGTACCTCTATTGAGGTCAGTAAAGAAAGAGAAATTCTACTCACTAGATGCTTCCTAAACATGCTCCATCCTCATTTTGTTATTGTTCTCTAGCTACTCCTAGCTGGAGCGAATCTTCCATCCATCGACCAGGCATATGCACGCCTAGCCCAGTCTGAAATGCTTACTCCCGCATCTCTCCTAACACTGAATTTGAACCTCCATTGACAATGGTTGTGGCGGCCAGAGACCGTGGCTGTGGATGAGGCCAACGCCCAAAGTGCACTTACTGTTGCAAGCTGAGCCACACTAAAGTCATTTGCCACCCGAAGCATGGCTATCAAGCACACTATGGGAGATGACATGGTTAGGGCTCTGCCTATGCTTCTCAAGCACCTTCCCACATTGGTCAAGCATCTATCCTAATAGTTAGTTGTGCACCTCCTTCACCACATGCGTCTTCTCAAACTTCTCATGTCTCATTATCCCTCGAGGAGTATGGACACCTCCGTTGTGACGTCTGTTGCCAAACATCGATTAAGATAAATGTGGAAGCGATTACTAACAGCAGATTTACTGAAAATCACTAAAAGTTAAAACCATTTATCAAGAGATCCATTCACAGGAAAACTCTTTCATTCCGAACCAAAGTATTTCAAGTACATACTGGTTCACTAGTACATCTCTCGTACTATTTCCTCTTGAGAGTTACAACATTAACTGCCCTGTTAAACTGTACATTAGCAGTATAAAAAAATCTCGAGGCATCAAGCCAAAAGCTCAGATCGGACTGTCAAAACACTAACTCCTAGGACCCGAGAGTATAGAGACAACTCATAGGACTAACTATACAAAACCAGACAGCCAATGTCTCCACCTGATGGATCACTGTTGTCCCTGTGACTGATGCTGCTGCTCTTCTCCTGCAGAAGAGTTTCTGCCTTGTCGTCTACGCCTACCTAAAAATGTTGAATTCCACAGGGGTGAGACAATTATAAAAATTGCCCTGCGGGAGATATAACTCTCCGCCAAAACATTATCATTGCAGTTTAATAGAAATAAACTAAGCAGTGAGATAATATAAATCAGAAGCAGATGAATTAACATCTATGCAAATTGGAGCAACATTCTTGTGCAAGTATTTCAGTTATAAACTGATAAAGTAGCATGTCTCATATTCAATATGAATTAAAGGAACATAAGTAACATTTATATATCAAGGACATGCTAAGCAGTATGACATCAACCAGTGGTTCTCGCATTTCAACCTTATGTAAATACGCTACACAGCTGATTATATTTTACAAACAGATTTAAGCTCTGAGGAGATGAGGTATACCGCTCATACTCCAACCGACCATTTCTAGAATCGAAATTGGTACCATAATTAGGTCAATGGAAGAGCTGGATTCCCATGACCTCCCACATCCTTATCAGTATGGGACCACAAGCAGGACTATGTCGACTGCTCAAAATAGATTTCCAGGGTATACTGGAACTTCGCTATAGAGTTACAACGTCAACTGCACTCTCATCGGCAATCGAGAGCTTTAATGCTTATCTCCATCGACCCGACATAAAATATCATTGGGAGATTAATGATACATCTATCCCAACCATCGGGAGATTTATGTTACATCTATCCCGACACATGAAGGATTGAGAGGTTTAATGTTTACTCTCACTCAATCTCTTCACAAAGACGTAAGGATATTTTTGCCCATTTACCCCCACATATTCAGAAATGTGAACTCCAGGAATTCTATAGGAAAACTGATTTCACCATCACCAATTTCTGATGATGATGGATCTATGGTCAGAGCACTACATGAATAGATTTCACTTGATTATGTAAGTACATTTTTCATATTCTTTTAGCATCATGCAAGTTCTCAAACAAAACTTATTATGACAATGCTATAAAGAAACATGTACTATTTTCATCAAATACTCAACTGTCTTTAAAAGATATTGGGAACTCAGTCCCTTATTTCAAAGCTGGGAATTCTCATCCCTTCACAATTTCATCACCATAATCATATGGCCCTGGGTAATTAAACCCTTAATTCATTATTAAGCATTGTTACCACTTTTCCAGGTAACCATCACCTTCAGGTCAATTGACCAAGGCAAACATGATACTTGCTATTACAAGCATCACTCATGGTACTTGAGGCCCATTAACTCTCTTGTTACCTCTTACCAGGCAACAAGGTATATTATGGCACACAAGGCCCAATTACAATAGTGACTTAAACATCATAGTTCATACCTGACTATGATCATCATTTCAGAATACCTACATGGTCAACACAATGATAACAGTAATATCAATTGCATATCAATGCCATGTAAAACAAATATCAATTCACTATTAAAGGATACCACCACTATACCCTTACCAGGGTTAGGGTTTCCCATTGTATGTCTTTTGAGGACATTTGACTATATTAACCACATCAAGGTTATGGTATATCACCATATTTCTCAGATTAGGGCTTCATAAAGCATTGCATAGTACTACCCTGGATTTGAGCTTCTTATTACATCAAACATCAGGGTTTCTCATGAAACCATTCTTAATTAGGGTTTCTCATAAATTTCACCCCATAATAGGGTCTACATTCAATAATCCATCATTAGGGTTTACTATTCATCCCAATTAGGGTTTTCTGTTCCATTTTCCATAATTAGGGTTTATCACTCTTCCCAATTAGGGTTTATGTTCATGATTAGGGTTTTATGATCTCTTTACTTAAGGATCATACCCTTAATCACCACATGAATCATACTCATGTAAGAATTCCAGATTATCACCCCCTCAACTTAATTAGGTTACATCAACCCCTTTAGTCAAGTACATACAACTATGATTGACATAGCGTACCAAGTCATTGTTTTTATAAGCAATTAGGGTTCATCCCTTAATTGGCACTAATCACTTAGGCACTATTAGGGTTTCAACCTTTATACCTTCATTGATTACTATTACTAACAATTATTGGATCATTGGAACAATCATTACCTTCAATATCCAAGTGATTGAACCACATTGAACTCCATTCGGTTTTGAAGGTTTCATCACCAAACAATTTTGAAACCGTTTGCCACCAAACAGTTTTGAAACCGTTTGACTCCAAATGGTTTTAAAACCATTTACCCCCAAACGGTTTCAAGACCGTTTGGTCTCAAACGGTCTCAAGACCGTTTGGGCCAAATCAGTCCCAAAACCGTAAGGGCTTACTAGGTCATTCATCAATCCAATTGATTTCCAATCGCACCATTGAATTGACTATTGGTTATTCAATTGAAGGATTCATCAATCAAAACCATTAGATCATCATACATGGGTCAAGGATCAACCACTAACCCACCAAATGGTTTTGAAACCGTTTGGTCCCAAATGATTTCAAGACCGTTTGACCCAAGTTGTCTTGAAATCGTTAGGACCAATCAATGATTCTTCAATCAACTTGATTAGGGATTCCAATTGAAGGATGGTACACACATTGAATCAACCAATTGAGTCCATTGGATAATCATACAACATCTAAATAAGCTCAGACCTCAAACAGTCAACTAAACCAAACGATCAACCCCTTCATTCAGTTTGGAGTCTAATTCACCAAACGGTTTGCAAACCGTTTGGTCTCAAACGGTTTGGGGAAACCGTTTGGACCAAAGGTCCAAGACCGTTTGTTCATGTTCTTGGTTGAGGTGTGTGCTTGTGAACATTTTATTATCTTCAACCTTTAGACTCACGAAATCTACTTCCAATTTCCATGGCAACTCCATCAATCAAGAAAAGCTATTACAATAATAACAATTAAATCAATTGTATGGAGAAATCGAATTCAATGACAAGGATTAAGGGTTCAAGTTATATAACCCACCTTCAAATCTGATCCCAAGCTCCAAGCTTCACGGATCCAATGGTGGTTGAAGCTTTAGCAACCTCCCAATGTCATTTCTCAAGCTTTTGGAGTGAAACGATCGGCTAGGGTTGAAGATGGAGTGAAGGAATGAAGGAATCATACATTGTTTTATGATTTTCACCATGAAATCAAGAAGAACGAAGGTCAAAGACTTACCAATAGGTTGGGGGCGTCCTTCCTGCTGTTCTTAGCTCTCTTGGTCGATTTTGCAAGCAAGGAGAAGAAAGGAATCCGAAAAAGATCCTTAGGTGGGTTGGAAAAGGCTCTTTTATAAGAAAAAATCAATGAGAGAGAAATTGTATTATAAAAATCATTTCGTTCCAAAATTGTTGCCACCTCTTCGTCCTTGTTTTCTTACATGCAAAGGAAACTCAATCCCACCGATCTCCCTTACATTATCCATGGATTAAGGGAAAAGAAATTAAGCACCTTAATCGCTTATAATATTAATATATATTTTTGAGTGGGAATTATTTTCCTTATAATAAGGTGAGTGGAATTTCACCTCCTTAGGATATTTCGTGGTCCTTTTAAAGCTCAAGGATGTCCACACACATATGAATTCCACCATTTTAATTTTTGTTGAAGGCCCTTCAATTATTTTATTAATTTTTGCATTAATGTTTCCATTATGCTTATATCTTGATTATTTAAATATCATGATTCTCTCTCCTTCAAATTAAATCAAATGAGGCGCCCCCCTCATTTTTTTACTCCACATGATGCCAAGAAACATTAGGGACCTTATTGAAGTGGTAATTTACATATTGCACCCCAGGTTTTGGGTAAATTGCACATTACACCAAAACTAGGTTTTCATGCACAAACATTGCTTTATCAGCTCTTTCTTGGAATTTAGGCTATCACAAGCCATACCTCTGCACCATCTTCACTCTCATGATGCTTTAACACATGATGAACATATTATCATGCACAATTTTCAAATAGACCCCTCAACTTGGGTAATTTGCACTTTAGTCTAAAACAGGCAAAATATTGATTTCAAAAATATTCAAAAAGAACTAAAATTGTAATATAAGTTCCTCTTGAGCCTTAATTATCTTTCAAAAGATAAGATCAAGTATATAATAACTTTAATTAAGCAAAACACCTAGGGTTAAAACATAACCCAGGTCAGGGATGTTACATTCGCCGAATTATCCCCTCCACAACAGCATTATCACTTTTGCCTCTTCTGATTGACAAGTCAGGGATTTACCTAGTGGCTCTTCTGTCAACCTCTTATTAAGGTAACTTTGGGGAGTTCATGCTTGCTACCAGTTCTAATTGGATTTTGACTTCGGGCGCGATACAACATATGACTGGTATGCACCATCTTCTAACTACACTTGATTCGTTTGTCCCTCACTCCTCTGTCACCATGCAGTGGGTTGGTTAAACAAGTAAATCATTGTAACATTGTTCCTATCTCTTTTAAAATCAAGTTGATTAATGTCTACTTTGTTCCAAACTTTCTATACAATTTGATGTATATAGTAAAAACTATTGATTCTTTTGTAACTTTTGGTTCGTCTGGTTTTATTTTACAGGATTGGAGGAATTTGATGATGATTGGGTAGGGAGTATGTTATGGTAATCTCTACTACTCCTCTACCCCATCCTCCAGCCTACCACATACCCTTCTTACCTCCATGCCACTTCAACTGCATCTACGTCATGGACATTTACCATTAGACAAGTTTTAACTATTAGATAGTTTATTATCTTCCTATTCTTCCATTCAGTGTAATGCATGTTAGTTAGGAAATTCCCATCATGTGTCCTTACCGGCATGTATATGTAAATTATCATCTCATATGTTTGACTTAGTTCATACTGATGTGTGTGGTCCATTCAAGACTACTAACTACAATGGTTATATCTATTTTCATATATTTATATATGATTTTTCTAGAATGACATGGCTTTACTTACTTTGAACTTGTGATGGAGTTTTTATGTTAATTCCCAAGTTTTACAAGTTAGTTTTAGTTTATTTTTCAACGTTCTATTAAGATTCTTTGAACTAACAACTCTCTTGAATATACCTAAAAGGTTGTCACCTCCTTTTGTCGTGACAATGCTCATGTACACACTCTCCACAATAAAAAGGCATCACTGAGCGTAAAAGTTGTCATTTACTTGACATATACACTCTCTTCTCATTCATGCCAACCTGCCTAAGCCTTTTTATTCTGACATGGTCCTTATCTCTTGCTTTCTTCTTAATCACCAACATTCCTTTGTTCACAAGAAGCACACTCCTTTTTCCATTATTTACTTTTAACCCACATCGTTCCCTATACCGTCTCGAGTTTTCAATTGTGTCAATTTTGTTCCTAATTTTTATCCCAAAGCTGAAAAACTCCCCCCTCTGAGCTATTCGAATACTATTTCTCAGTTATCCTTTTTCTCAAAAAGGATACAAAAATCTTGAACCTAACTCTGACAAAATCTATATCTCTAAGGATGTCACCTTTCATGAAGATGAAATGTTCTTTTTCTCACCCTCATTGAACATATTGATACTATGGTCTTGTTGCCTGATCTTTTCATCACAACAACCACCACCACCATCTCCACCAACAACAACACCAAACTGACATGTGGAAGATGAGTCACTGACTTCATCTGCATCATCATTGTCGGTTCTAGAACAATCCAATCTACCAATGGTACTACACAAAGGTATACACTTTGGCACTATCAAGCATCCCATTTCCAACATTTTTTTGTCTATGATGTCTTATTTTGTCTCATCCTTTACTATTGTCTTAGACACAACATATATTCCTAAGTGTCCAACAGATGCTCTGTGCCATCTTGGATGAAAAGATGCCATGATGGAAGAAATGTGGGCTCTCTACAACAACAAGACATGGACCATATCATTGTTGTGATAGACTGATCCCCGAGGCTGAGCAAAGGACTTCAATTATGAGAAAGTCTCGTAGGGTGCCCAAGTATTTTGTATGGAAATGTGTCGATCATTACTCCTCACATTACGATAGGTGATCAAGTTGTAGACATCCTTACCAAACCTCTTCCTCCTTTATTCAAGTATATAGGCATCAAGCTGGGACTTCATAATATTTACTCTCAAATTTGAGGGGGTTGTTAGTATATTTGATTAGTTTGGCTTAGGTCGATCATATTTTCTCTTATTTCTATTTTCCTGATGTACTCTTTGGCTCCTATATATAGGAGACCTAATACTCTATTTTATTTTACTGAAAGCAATTTATTCTACAATTTTGATGAAAGAAACAAAAAAACTAGGTATGCTGCTATCTTTTTATTATAGAAAAATGTCAGCATGGGTTGAACCCACACCCAGCCCAGAACCTGACAATATAAATTTGGCCGGGTTCAGGCTTACAAAATGTAATATTTTACAGACCATGACTCGAACCTTGACCTACTAGTTAAATATGGATCTAGATCTAGACTTTAGTGAACCCACAACACTCAACCAAATGCTTAACCCTACCTACGTGCATTAATGACTAACATATATTGATTTTAGATAGCTAAGTTATATGTTTTCAATAGATAAATCACTCATATCCAAGATGGTTATTATAAGTATAGTTAATTTAAAAACATTTCAAATATCCATTTTAGATTTTTTTATAATTTGAGTGTTGTGTTATAAGTCAGGCCTTCTCCCAACTAAATATAAGGTAAACCACCATAACCATGTTATATTTTCTGCATTGAATAGTAATAACTTAGTGACTATTAAATTTTTATTCACACCTATACATGACACGTGAGCAAGTACCAGTTTGAACCACAAAATCAAACCAGATCACTCTAATATGGCATTGCACAAATACAAATTTGTTATGGTCTAGAGTAAATTTAGTATTTAATCTAAATTTGTGTAAAATTGGTTGGACTTTAGACGGGATGGATGACCGATTTATGTATAAAATATATTTATACTCATAATTATATTAAGTCAAATGTATACGTTCTTCACAAATATTTGAAATAGTGTTATATCACTTATAAATATAATTACACAATCTAAATATAACTATACCCCAAATATTTTGAGTACTACTCAAACCAGTATCAATTTGATCTTGTTTATAAACAGTCTTATTCCTATTCCACTTTAAAATGGTGAGACAAACAATTTTTGCTAATTGATTCTAAGTCTAGTCTCATTTCAAACATGCTCACATTTATATATAAAGATGACAATATAAACAATTGAATATTATATTTGTCTCCTATTACCAGATGTTACTGTTAAAGTTATTTTCATCTATTATTAATTTATTTCCAATAGAATGATTAAAAAAAGTAATTAGACCAACTTTCGAAATGAATACATTAACTTTTGATACTTATTGCGTGAAATGTACTAATCGGAAGGCAGATAGTAAATAATAGGTGTGTAAAAGGAATTTGGATGAACAATACAAACATAATATAGATTTAAAAATGAATTTTCGAAATTTAGGGAAACTAAGCGAGTATTTCGAAAAAACTCTAAGAACCCCACCCATCCATCTGTACATTTTATTTTTCTATTTTTTACAAATCAAACACAACCTTAATCCCTCTAACCATTAGTTCTTTGCATAACTATCCAGGCATGCCTTCACAAACTACTCATATGGCAATGACTAAGGATCATCCATTTTGTCTATACGACTTCCTTCTGTCTGTCTTTTCTTTCTAATTGTCAAACTCAAACTCATCAGACCCGTAAAAATTAGATTTTGAGGGTATTACACCTACAACGGGTGCGGCCTGCCGATTGAATATTTCTCACAGTTTTATAGGGTGTAACCCATGAATCTCCTCATATTAATGTCCATTCAGTTGAAAAAACCAAGTGTTTCCTTTGATACACAAAACGGTCCAAGCAATTGGTTTTGCCCCCAACTTTACATCCACATTACAACTTTCCACGTGGTACTTATTCCTCCTAGATCTACCTCCCTGATTCCTTCTGGGCCTTTGATGTCTATCCATTCACCTCTAAAATCCAATTCTCTGGCAGCCTCTAGACTTTGCCCCACAAACACTTATATGACTTTGTCTCTGTTGCATTGTAACCTGAGAGGTTTGAAATAAAACAAAGTAGTGGCACTAGTATTTGAAGTAGATTGTAGGGTATGGACATGTGGATTTGATACTCACATCTAGAAAAATCCTTAGACTATAAAATATTTTACATGTGGATTTGATACTCACATCTGGAAAAATCCTTAGACTGTAAAATATTTTACATGTTCCTAGTTAAAAAAAAACCTAGACAGTAAAATCTGAATCATGTTGTCTGGTTATACTGTTTTTTGCCAAGGGAACAAAGTTGTAATTTCTAGACTTGGTTCTTACACTTGTTTTAGGTACACCTGTGGGGGTTTAATTATGCTCACTGTCTCTTGTCGTAATGGTACTTCTCATATTAATTAAAATTACTTTAGTACCCTTCGTAATTCTTTATATTGTGATATTAGGCATGTTCATCTAGTAATGTGAATAAGAACACTATGAAATGTATCGTTCACATGAACTTCATTATGAAAACTCTAGTCTCTAATGATGTTTGATGTCATATATGTGTACAAGCCAAATTACCCATGAAACTCTTTAGATCAGTAGAAAGAAATACATCTTTACTTGATCTTGTTCATACCGATATATGTTATCTAAATAATATTCTTACTCATGATGACATGCAAGACTTTGTGACATTTATTGATGATTTTTTCAAATACTGATGCATTTACTTATTGAAACCTAAAGATGAACAAATAAAGAACATAACATTTATAAGTAAAAAATAGAGATTTAAACTTAGAAGAACCTTAAAAGGATTGAATCTGATAGATGAGGTGAATTTTCTTTAAATGAACTTAAATAGTTATGTGAAGAATATTGACTTATTCATGAAACCAACCCCAATACAACCCACAATCTGATGGTGTAGTCGAAAGAAATTATAGAACATTGATAGACATAAAAACACCATGTTGCTGAATCTGTTCTACATCAAAGAACGTGGGAGGGGGGCTCTTAGAACCACTAACTATATGTTAAATCATATCACTTTCAAACATAGATAAAATATTTATGAACTTTTATATAATATGGAACCTATTTTAAAGTATTTTGAAGTGTTGGGGTGCTTGAGCAAAGTTTAAATACCTGAAAAAAAGAATTTAAAGCTTGGTCCCAAAACTGGTGATAATATTTTCATATACTATGTTAAAATAGCAATACAAACAAATTTATAGTAATAAAGTCAAATATCACTGACAATAGAACAAACTCCATACTATAAATCAAACATGTAGATATTGTATATTATGAAAATATCTTTCCATTCAAATATAGTGTTCCCAAATAAGTTGTCAATGATCCTTCAAGATTTTAAACTTTAGAACCTTTGGAAATTAATCATGATTCAACTCCTATTACTGATATACCCATACATGAGCCTGAATCATTGAAAGCTGAAGTGGTTGAGCCTCCAGGTGATTTTGATCGGGATAAAAGGATAAAGTAACAAAGAACTTTAGTTTTGAGTTCTACACCTTTATAGTAGAAGAGGACCCTAAGACCTACGAAGATGCCTTAAAATCCATAGATGCTTGTTTCTAGAAGGAAGTTGTTGATAGTGAAATAGAATTAATTATGAACAATCATACTTGGATTCTAACTGTTCCTCCTGTAGATTGCAAAACCATTTGATGTAAATGAGTTTTCATAAAGAGGTTAATCATAGAGGTAAGTTTATGGCTGAGCTAGTAGCCAAAGGTTACAAACAACAATGAGTCAATTATTTCAACACCTATGCACCTATAACAAAGATTACCTATCAGTGTCCTTGTTGCCTTGTCTGTGATCCATTATCTTGAAATTTAGTAAATGAATGTAAAGAATGTATCCCTCAATGGAGATTTTGAGGAAGAGATCTATATGGATCAACCCAAGGGCTTTGTAGTCCAAGGCGAAGAACTCAAAGTTTGTATAATTGTAAAATCTTTGTATACTCTAAACAAGCACCTAGATAGTGGACTGACAAGTTTGATAAAACTATTTAATCTTATGGGTTCACTACAAATGAATCCAATAGATGTATTTATTCTAAAACTATTAATAACACATATGTGATTACATACTTGTATGTTGATTATATATTAATCTTTAGATCCAATACTTCTATTATTATTAATACATGATCTTTTCTTTCTAAGAATTTTTATGTGAAAGATTTAAGAATTGTTGAAGTTATTCTCGGTATTCAATTGAGTAGATCCATTGATTATTCCTTAAATTAGTCCCACTGTGTAGAAAAAGTTTTACATATATTTGATATGTACTCTTGTGTGCATGTTACCACTCCTTATGACCCCTCTTTACATCTTAAGGCACATAAAGGTAATCATGTGGGTTAAAGTAAATATGCCCAAGATATAAGAAGTTGGATGTACTTATCCAACTATTCTAGATTAGATATTGTTTATGATATAAGTAGGCTAAGTAGGTACACTAATTGTACTAATTCTAATAACTAGAAGGCTTTGGTTAGAGTATTTAGGTACCGTAAAGGTGTCATGAGTTATAGTATTCATTACATTGGTTTCCCAGTCATGTTAGAAGGCTATATGGATGCAAATTGGATTGATGACTTTGATGAAATTAAGTCAACTAGTGGTTATGTGCTTTGCCTAGGTGGTACTACAATATCTCAAAAATCATCCAAGAAAACTGTGAGGGCTAGATCCACTATGGAGGTTGAGTTTATAGCCTTAGATTTTATCTTAGTGTTAGGTTAATTGACTTAGAAATCTCTTGCTTGATTTACATGTCGTTTCAAAGACGTTTCCTCCTATCTCAACTCATTATGATAGTAGGTCAGTCATAGACAAAGCTATACAATCTAAGGGAATTCAAGTAAGCTCTTTATGAGATTGAGGTATGAAGAGGTGAAGACTTTATTACCCATGATATTATATCTCTATAGTTTGTTAGGTCTAATAAAGATTGTTGTTGATCCTCTCACAAAAGGTCTAGTCAAAAAGCCAATATTTAGTGCCTTGAGGGTGATGAGTCTTCTGCCCATGAGTTGACACCACACTGGTAACCCTGCCATTCTAAAACTAGACATCCCATGAAGAATGGTTCAAAGGGATAACTAAGTTGTACATTTGGTATAAGAATACCTTTTGGAGCTTAAATCCGGACCCTTCCCTATGGTATTTTATGCTTCAGTGCTATCTTAGTAGAGGAAGAGCTTTTCTCTAAATGGGGTCAAGATCATATGTTTGGCAGGTTATAACACTAGATAGTACACCCTTGAGAGATCCCTACTATGTGAGTGTAACCCTATTTTGGACTTTATGTGAGTTAGACATACTCACTAGAGCGATCATGAACCAGATTTCTACAAAGGCCATAATGCACACACCGACATGAACACGTCCTCATGTCCTCATTATATGGTTCAAGCAAATTCAAATCAGGGAGTCTAGTTCAAGCTGTAGTTCATCACATCTCTCTGGATGTAGACAAATCATTGTTAGACAAGGTTCAAAACCACAAACTATCTATACTGAAAGACATAGTTTCAATTACCTTTCTTTTGTCATTTGTATTTTTTATAGATTTATGAAATATGTGGGGAAATGTTATACTCCGACCACTGGTTTAATTTATTTCAAACCTCTCAACAATATTTTGTCCCACACTACTCTCTTATATAGTGAGAGGGATCCACTAAAGTGGGAGTGGACAAAAGACTTATGGGCCTTTCTTGAGACTTTTGAATCTAAGGCTGAATGGTCTTGTATGTGCTTTGGTCTTGACAAATAAAATACACACACTCACACACACCTCACCTCACCATGCCACACCCCGTCCCATGTCGATTCAATGTCTTGCGTATGTGCTATTTGATATTTTTATATAATGAAATTCATTTATTTTATTAAAAAAAAAGACATTTTAATTATTGTCATTTGGAGTCCCCAACATGCACAATTTTCTACCTCAGTTGCCTTCAAAAGGCAATCGTCTTGAGCTGCCCAAATAATAATTTTCAACATGTCTCTGAGTTTATTCTCCATCTAGGCTCCTTAACCCTTTGGTTGGATGGTCCGAGTCCGTTCATTTCTTATTTGGGTGCGTCCAATGAACAATACACATGGGAACCTTTTTACCAATGACTAGTTGGATGAATATCTTGGTGGCTATGTCCAACTATATAAAGGACATGTTTGAACCCATTTTAAGCATAACCAACACAAGTAGAACACAAAAACCTACTACAAATATTTGAGTGTGAGAGAACTATTGTGTGCATGATTAGTTGTTTGTTGTGTGCCACTTTTAACTTCTTTGTGCAGCCTCCACCATCTTACCATTATCCCAATGCATCACCTTATTCCGATTTATTTTCTTCCTCATTATCTACTTGATGTTACGCCTATTATACATTTGAGCATGATTCTTACAACATGATCTTTTTGGTGATGTACGAGGGCCAAGGACTTCTCGTCATTGATCTCTTACTAGCACCACGAGGCATTACCAAGATCTAGGGGTGACTGAATCTGGGAGGCAAGGCGTTGGATAAGCTCATGCATATGAGCAGAAGATTTTGTCTTTAGGAGAGTGATATTTATGGCACCTTCACCCACATGCTCTTCTACACTCAATAATATTTATAAGATATTTTTGATTGGATTATCTGTTATCTTAATCTAGGTTATATTCTATAAAATAACTAGAAAATTTGAAATATGTCCAACATTCTCACTCATAGAACTGCTAGTCACCTTACCATTATGCTCTGTCTTGTACCCTCTGGGTGCGGTATGCTGCTGGATCCCCATGGATGTCGTGCAATGGAGTTCCACTCGTGGCACCAAAACCACACGACATCACAGATAGATGCCATCATGGAAGTTGCATGGTGGATGTTGCAGAGTAAGTGAACTAAGATTGAGCTCAGAGGTGAGGTTGGTGACGATAGTGGTAGCACCTTAGAGGTCAATAGTGTGGTGCTAATAATACACTGATGAACTGAGCATTGTGAATTGCATACAAGTACCTCTCTAGTAGGGAGACGTACCAGTGGTGCAACCACAACAACTGGTTTTTTGTTGTGATCAGAGGAGGAGTTATATTGCTAGATGTTAAAGCAAACGTCACCGACTTGGATGTGGCGGTGCAGGTAGGGCTGAGCTTTGGTTAATAACTGGTCAATGATAATTTTTAATGGTTAGCTTTTGTTAGACAATTTGGTTAATTCAACTAATTTGGTTTCTTTCTTTCAGTTAAATGGTTAAAAAATTGATTTGCAGGTTAAAAATATTTCCTATTTGCTTAAGTGAATAGCAACAATTTATTTTAAAGAATGATATCCTACACATATATATACCTACGAAGTTGTACGTTTATTTAAAAACACTCCAAATTTATATACTAATCAAAATTTCATTAAATTGTACTACTATAACATGAAAAAATTATATAATTATTTCCAAATGATATTATGAAAAAGTGTTATTTGGTCAACTAAATTAGTCATTAACTGATTGTCGATATCCAAATTGATTGATACTAATTTGGTTAGGTTAATGTTTAAAACCTCAAACCATAGATTAATTATGATTAACTCTGTAAGTCAAACTTAATTAACTATAATAGACTAAATTGACCAAATGCTCACCCCCGGGTACAGAGACATCCTTTAGTACTCTTATTGGGCGTCTGCACTACAGAGATAAATAGAAAGTATGCGCAAATGGACAACAAGTCACTCAGGAAAATCATTGTGGAATTTCACAAAGCAACAAGTGTTGTCATGCAAAGTGAAAAGGAACTAATATTATCTTGTGAAGCACAAAAATAATCATAGTAGTATTTATTTAGGATCCCTATCATTAGGCTCGTGGTTGTAAAGGATACATTGTATAACTTTTTAGCTACCCTTTCTATAAGTAGTGTTTGACATGTGATTTAGGTCCAACAGGGGATGGCGGCACAAAAGTGGCGCTCGTGCGGGGGTGGTTCTCTCACAAATAAAAAAAATAGGGGATGTCAGCACATTTTGTTTCCCGTCTACCTTTTATATCATTATAATTGTTGTGGTCTTTTGTTGAATGATGCTAGTTTGGGTCTTATTGCATATATAAATTCAAGATACAATGCATACATCACTACAACATAATGCTTATTCTATGATGGGTATGACTACCATAGAGAAATAATGCATGACGAAGAAACATGTTATAGATTAGAGGCATGTTATACAGACACATCACATAAAAACACAGTCACCCAATCCAACTATAATGATCATGAGCATCACATATTTATGTTGATGCTCCTAAGCACCAACTCAATGTGTGGTGCTTATGACCATCTTAATGCTTCTACAAAATTTACACTATAGCAACACATCATGAAATATTGTATAATTTATCATTGTGTAGTAAAATAAATGTGGATTTCCATTACTGCAAAAAGTGTATGGTTTTGACATGGCCATTTGCATAGCATAAACATAATATTATAATGTTTCCATAATACAAGGAACAAAAAAATTGCCAAACATGTAGACTCAAACAAGCATTTCTTCTTCATTCGTATCTATATATTCATCTCTCTACAAAATGTTACAAACACCATATGATTTTGTGTTTGCGGAAATAAGTTACCATACAAGTATTTTCACAAAATATTAGTAGTTAACTTAATGACACTTAACGTTTGCAATAAAAGAGCAACAATGGCATCCATATTAACACAAGATATCTCGAATAGCCATGTGTCATCAGTTTGTTTACAAAAATATTTATGAAATTCTTGCAATTATATACATGCAATTTTGACAACATCGTCTAATTTGGTGTGCCCATTGGAGCACACCACACATGAGAACTCATACCATTGTTAGTATATGTGTGTTGAGTGTGAGACTCAATTCCAACATTGCTATTTGATTGTTGACCTTGAGAAGTGTGAAAAATAAGATGGAGGCTAATGAGGCATTTCTTATTAATATATGACAAATTCCCCTCATATATATAGGAGAGGAGGCATGTATAAGGAAGTAAATTGAACCATAATAGGCTACATGCTTTGTCCCATTCACATAATAAACTAAGTAAAAATAACTCTACCACTCCCCCTTAAGTTGGAACATGGGTGAAACCATTTCGAAATTTCTAATGCATAAAAAATATAAAATAGTTAGTGCAAAAATTTATCTCCCATGTAAGGAATAATATCCCCTAATTCTTGTAATACAAAAATCGAAGCACTCTGACACTCACTCTGAAGAATAATGCACATAGTAGGTAGTAAACAATCATCTTTTACTAGTGAAGATAACACCAATATAGAAGTAGTAATTGCAGATGTGACTCCTCCTAAGCTAACGACCACCAGACCCGTAGGAGCAATCATGAATAAAATTCTAAAACTTTGACGAGAATCTAGATCATATTAGATGATGGAAGATACTTGTAGAAGTCATAAGAGTCTTCATTATGGTTAAAGTAGTTCCGAACAAGAAACACAAATACCAGAATAATGTGGGGTAGATGGGATAAGAGCACTATTGTATGAATATTATGCTATAGTAATGGGATCGTGTTTGAGATACTCTATTGTTAGAAATATGATCTATAGCAGGTGTCAAAAACATGGATGAATATGCAAAAAACTAGAAAAAATTGCCAGATGACATTTTTTCTCTCTCTCTTTGTATTCTCTCATCCATCTCATCTCTTTGCTCTACTGGTCTTCCTCTATTCTCCCCCTTAAGGCAACTATGAAAAGGATCATGAGAGTGGTTGGGATAGAAAACGATAAACACTAGTAGAGGAATGGATATATAAAGGATATAATAGAATAAAACACTACCAGTATAAAGACGATAGGAAGAATAAAGCACTATAAGTATATAAGCACAACATGAAAAATAAAATCACAGAAATATAGGAGATGTGATATGCGACATAAGAGATCCTTAATTCAAACAAAGGCACTAACCCATGTGGATTTGGGGAACCACATGAAGAGGAAGAAAAACTGGGGAGCAGTGCCCCTTCTCCTCTTTTGGTGCTTCATAAACTAGCATGGGACTTTTGCTTCCAATAATTTCCTGAGATAACTAATAATGTGAGTTAATGTGTGATGTAACATACCAAAATATGGCTATCCTAACTTAACAAACCCTAATTCCTTGATCAGGATGTTAGTGGGCTCGAATATCTAGAGTCAACCTAATAAGGTTAGATTTACACCATGGGATGCTTATTTGTACCCTAATACATGTTTGATGCACATGATATGCATAACTTACATCTTAACCCTAATCATGGATACATATGTTCATGACCATGTAGTGGATCAATAAAACTAATGTTATGTTGAATGAGATATATGAAACCAAACTTGGACATCATACATGTTGATAAGGGTATGTGATGTATAACGATCATGTTGGCCATAAACCCCAATTTCTAATCATATAATCCTAACATATACATCCATGGAGACTTTCACGATACATTAGTGACATTAGGTGTCATAATCAGATAACATACATTGATACATACAAATGGTACCAAACCACCTAATTGTGACTTCATATGAAAACCAGGTCCATGAATAAATATCTTTAACATGGTTCACTCACATACTTCTAATGACTTAAATGTGGTTAATAAATAGTTTGGTTTACATAAATAAGCATGAAAGGCTAATGTGGGGCTAAATGTGCATAATTGGTAATCGAATGTGAATAATATGAGTAATTGATTCATTTGGACAACAATGTGACTAACTTACATAATGTGACACTAATTGAATACTTAATATAAGGGAAATTATTAATGTGCCATTGTTTAAATTGCAAATTAATATTGATATCAATGGAATTAGTGACTAATTGCTTAAACTAACCTATCTCGTGCAAGATAATCTGATATAAATCCATATGATGATAATATGATGATAATGAAGTCTAAATTTGAATTATTGAGGATAATGGTATTATATAATAATAATAATGAAGATAATTGAGTTGAACCTTAATTGTAATAAACTCGTATAAGGAAATTTTAAAAAGTAAATTTGAAACTAAAATTAGATTCTTGGATTCTTAATTAGTGTAGGTGCAAAATATCAATAAAAAATAAATCTCTCTGCCTTCCTCACTTGCTTTTGACAAGGATTGGTTTCCAAGATACCTAGACCAGCGAAGGGGTCCTGGCTTTCCCCTGTTCCCAACATCGGTGAGACTTCCTTCCTTACCTATGACTTCAACTTTATAAATAAGCATCCCACCACCATTGCTAAACCACCAACAATCGTTCTTGATTGTTCATTTTCCCTCAAACACCTGAGAGTATGTCTCCCTAGCTCTGGCGGCCAATAGCTGCTCTGAGGAGTTGGTAACACTAGTTCAAAGGGCATGGCTTTGGCGAAAGGGTTCGGTTCGACTCCACGAACTGCAGTGAAGCTTTTCATGTGTTCAGATTGGTCAAATTGAGGTGTGATTCCTATTTCCTCCTTTCAATTTCTGGATGCCTAGTTCAATGCGGCGGTTTGCATTATGAGAATGAGGTTTCTCCTCTTCTATGTTTTGAGATCGACTTGATATTCCACATCTTTTCTTACATCTGGCCTCAATGGTGGTTCTCTGCTTTCCCCTCGTTTACCTTATGCTGAAGCTCCACCTTTTATCCTCTGGCCAATAATGGAGGAGCTTAATGTCGGGGGGCTCCGACCCACCCTCATGGTGAGTTCTCGAGCTCGCTGAGGTCGGGAGGACCTAGAGAAATAGAAAAATTCTTTTATGTGACTTTGTAGGTAGTAAATCACAAAGTTGGGACCTTGGTTTGGGACTTATATCTAATGTATACCGGGAGTTCCTTGGGTTTCATTCGACGAAGAAGTGGAAGGCCAACATTTTTACGATCTGGCCCTATTTTTATTTTGATTTCATGTCACGCAAGCAAGGGTGATCCTGTCCTTTAATCTTTTATCTAAAGTTTGGTCGGCAAGTTTTTAATCATTGTCCAGAGTACTAATTTCTCCCATCACACTTTATTAATTGCAGCATTGCTATGAGGAAAGTAATTGGTGAGTAGGATTTTGCTCTAAAAATTAGTGAATTGATTTATCTTAGAAAATTCGTAATAATTCATTACAAGGTCGGAAAAATAAAGTAAGATATGTTTTAGAATCACAAAAATGAGATATATTATTTTGTATAGTCTTGGTAACCCAATTCTAATTAATCAAATACATGATTTTTAGGGGTTTTCCTTACAATCTTTAATTTTTTTTTAAATTCATATCTAATGAGTTATAAGTCAGAAACTAATGAATAAACATGTTTTGAAATTGGAAATTTGTGATCTATCAGATTTTATAATTTTCATAGCCTAAATAAGTGATAATGAAAAGGGTTGTTTTTTAATTTTATTTATAGGAGCATAAACCCCAATTCATTTGAATATTTAATAAGTGCCTTTATACCTTGATTTGGATCTATGATTTGACCCTGACTTTGGATACACATTCTTGAAGTATTTTGCTTCTCTTTATGAGTCATATTGGATAATAGTTCTAGTTTCTCTCCTCTTTGATTTTATATAGTGGCATAATTCTTTAGATGCCACTTGATTATACATGTTTGACCCCGTTGGGTCCAATTTCCAAAAATTCATCTTGTGGATTGTTGATAATGAAAATTGAATCTCTTTTATTTAATCTTGTTGATGTTTGTTCAATTTGCATCCTTTATTACCTTAATACATATTATTATTCCATTTCATAATGGAAACCTTAAATGTATTTATCTGCTTTGACTGAGCTTTGTCTTGCATCTCTATTATATACATGTTTGATTGTTGAGACTATTATTATCTATTAGTGGTGGTACATTATGGGTTTCGATCCCATCATACAACTTTCCAGTATGTGGGTGATGGTGCTCTCACCTTATATATATATATATATATATATAATTTTAGGATTGTGGGTGTTCTCACCTCCTTCCAATGCTTGAGATGTGGAATTATCTTGGCCCTTATTTTAGATTTTTTAGTCTAATATATAATATGCATGCATTATTCTTACTATTTATTGTTATTCACTGATTTGAGATTTAAAGGCAAGAATTGTATTATTGTACTTTTTATTTATTCATATATTCTTTTCATCTTACTATATGAAGAACTCTTTTGATTTCCACTTGGATGCTTCTGCCTCCCTCTTCATTGGAAATCATGTTATTTTACTATTGATGTACTTTTCCCATTTAAATTGCTCAATCCCTATTATAAACACATACTGGCTTGCTGATAATCTTCCACATTGTCTTCTCTTATGGGGGGTGTTCCCAAACCCTTAGGTGGATAAGATCCTACCATAGGTGACCTTGAGTTACAACCTACTTGAGAGTAATTGTTCTTTCTGGAGATAGCTTGAAGTGGTTGGTTTACTCTCTGTTGAACCTATGTAGATTAGTTTTCTTGTTTGTACACAGTGTGTGGTGAAGAACAATGTTAAAGAATGAATGTTGTAATAATTAGATTTTATCTTTTACTACTACACTTTTGGTATTTGATACATTACATACGTGAATTGTAGTAATCATCCTTTGCGAAAAACATTTATTGAATTTAGCATTGGATGGTTTTCTATTATTCACATATCAGTAAGTTGAGTGCCTCCCCCCTCGCCCACTCCTAATTACATGTGAAATGAATCAATTATGCAAATCCAAGAAAGAAAGCAAATGGATCTTTATTGGACTTAAAAGGCACATTTATTCGATCCTTAGGCCAATAAAAGCAGGGGGTGTAGGGGTGTAACCCCCTTGGTATATATTACATCAAAATTAGATCTCACAAGAAATTGAGGGTGAGTAGTCGTAAGGGGAAAATTATGGGTCGATGATGTTGATTGCTGGTCTTGTTACTGACGACAGAGTTATCCGGTCGATGATCTAACATTTCTTATGGCCATTGTAAATATATGATTTGGTTTGATATTCTCGGGCAAGCGGAGCCTATGTCGAAACAAGCCTCCAAGAGTCTCAGTTCTTTCGCGGGGCATGATGTGTTGTGCGGTACTGCATGGGCATACCAACGCCGATGATGCAGGTAAAGCTGTGGGACATGAATGAGAAACATGTGCCCCGTCTATAAGATGCTAACATAGTATAAGTACCCATTAGCACATGCATGCGGGGCATGGTGCATTTTCTACACAAGAGATGAGGCTACCCTAGAAAGCCTTGTGAAAATGGTGATTGACTGCGGGAACCCACTCCTACATAATCGAGCAACATAGAATAGAGCCATGGAAAAGGTGTGGACTGGAATGGGAGGTGGTGTTGCGGGCTTCCAGAGATAGGTTTCACACACATCAAGGTGAAGAGCATGACAACTAGATAGATAGTACTCATGAGAGACAGATAAACATAGGTGATGGTTTCAATGGAGAGCACCGATAAAAAGATAAAAAAGGATTGGATTTTCATAAAAGAAGAAGAGAGGGGACAACCACTGAGTCTAGGAGGATGCCCAATGAGTGACCAATCTAAGAAGAGACATAGCTCATCCGCATGTAGTGGCTCTCTCTTTTATTCCTAGGGTTATGATCAATGATGTGATACCATGTGGAAAAATAAGATAGATGCTAATGAGTTATTTCTTATTGATAAACTAAAACTCTCCTCATATATAGGAGAGGAGGCTAGTACAAGGAAGCAAAGTTAACCCTAATGGACTAAACATGCTTCTTCCAATCAACGTAATAAAACAAGAAGAAACAAATCCATAATGTTCATATGCAAATGAAAGATATTTAAATAATAGAAAACATGTCCATAATGTTGGTAGTTGGTACTATGCCCTAAGAGCTAGTCATATGATGATTGTGGTGACATACTTTGTGATCTATTTGATTATTAATAAATACAATTCCAATTATTATGTTTGCTTCAAAGATACAATAATGTCATAAGAATGTAAGACTCAATGACATGTTATTTTGGGATGAGGACTTGAGCACGAGATCATGGGTAGCTAAGGCGTCGTTTGGGTGCAACATTTGGTAATACATATGTATTTATTAGTACTAGGATTCTAATTGCATCAAATATAAATCTTGTTGTTTAGAATTTTTTTGTTTGGGTATAAGGTGTTGTAGTGTGACACTCAATAGGTTTTGAAATTCCATAAATGACAAAGTCATGTAGTGTTTGTCCCGCCAGGTTTAATATTTTGGTTGCTAGCTACATACAAAGCTGAATAGGCAGTGTTGCAGGGGAAAGAAATGATGAAGGATGGAAGAGTTGGGGTGCGACAGAGGAGTACAAACATATAAGAAAGGAATATGTGGTGCAACAATGAAGGGTGTAGTAGAGAGAGAAGGGACTGGAGAGATAAATAGGAGGTGGGTGAGGAAGTTGGGATGGAATGGAAGAAGGGTCGAAGGAGGGACGATGAAGGAGGAAGATGCAAGAGGCGGTGGAGGGAAGTATGAGATGAAGGTCGAGAAAAGAGAGGAGACATAGAAAAGTCAGGTGTCAAGCAGAGAACATATCATGTGTGGATGCAAAGGATTTTGGAATGGCACCAATATTGGAATCATTTGTGAATGCAAATTTTATACTAGGGAAAATACTTAAACAAAACTACAAATAATTAATGACTACACCATCAGATACCCAAACAATAGACATGTACTTGTTAATACTTAGAGTAACATACCTAAATATAAGCACACATTTAAATACACTATCCATACAACCCCTAAGAGTATTCATTCTTGTCTAGGTGCCTAGCTAGATGCTATTGTAGAAAATAGGACAAAAATAATAAATTGAGATTAGTATGTGTGTTGACTGATGACTATGTTTCATTAGTCGTGATATTGGATCTCAAGTCAAACACATAGATACTTGTTATTAACAAGTGTACCGAATAGACTCAACTTGATTATGATATATGGAATCCATAAATGACAGACAGAAACACATCTCAATGTAACATTGGTGATTGTGGTCCTTAGAGCTAGTCCCTACAATGATCACATGTTTTTCAATGTACTTTAATAATATGCAATGTGACCTTGAATAAGGGTTGCCATATATGTAGTGCTTGGGTGCAATTTGACATATGTGGATTATTGTGAGTGATGTAAATAGAATTTGTCCCTCGTATTGGATTGATATCATGATCACTTTATGAGTGAGACTATGAAATGCACAATCATGCTCATGTGAGTCAATATATGATATTGAGTTCATATATTTCTCAAATATTATACTCTAGATCAATAAACAAAGATTGACCATTGAGAGCATGATATTTCCATGCCTCAAAATCAATATGGATATCAGTAATAGAAAAATATATGATCATTGAAACATTAGTCAAAATAATACGTTAAAATTGTTCTCCAACTTCTTCAATTACTTGAGTGGCAACATAGTCTTTCTAGTTACCAATCATTGTTTGTAAATCCATAATATGATTATTCACATCACAACTAACGCTCTGTGCAACCTATAGGGTCAAACACATAGGATGCACACGGAAAAGGAGTATAACCATTGAGACATGATTAATTGGTTACCAAAAGGTTTTATGTAATCGATTAAATCATTGATGGACTGCCATTTTGTTGATGGGAAAGTATAGTCATCTGACATACAGACTGATCAATGGACAACAAGGTTCAGTTGGTGGATTGGATTGAGACTAGGTTAATCGATCAATTAGCTAGCCTAGTCATTTGATTGGATAAGTTTAGGAAATTGGTTGATTGGCTAGTTCAATCACCCGACTAGACTAGATCAATGAATCAACCGATTAGATCTAGAATGTTCTGACACAGTCCAGTCACCTGAGTAGACTGCCCAAAAGCGACTACTGCCTTTTCATTTCCCATGATTTATTAGAAACATTGCTTCCTTATCTCTTATATATAATGGGGCATGACATCCGGGTTTTTGGTTACACATTTTGACACTTGAACCCAAACCATCATTACCCACAATAAGAGAGAGAGAGAGAGAAAGGAGAGATTGGGAAACACTAGCATGTTTCCAACATAATTGCTTCTTCTTCCCCATTGGCTCTAGGAGCATGGTGTGGAACTCCCGTTGTTTCTGCAAACTACATAGAGACGATTTCGTCTAACGACTATGATAGGAGACATGTTATTCACGTATATATCTCTTGTGAACAATAGCTAGATCTACTATATGATAAGATATAGATTACATCCCTTCCTTCCTGAAATATTATTGTTGACGAGATCTGCGCTCCTAGGAACGTGAATATATATTTTTGTTGCTTTTGTTGTACCTATCACCTCAACGATTCCCAACAGTGTTACCAAAGTCACATAAATCTCTAGTATATTATGATTTATAATTAATATGATCATATTGGATTTTATACCGTTTAATTTGTTACATGTGATGTGAACAATAAAATCATATATAGAGTGTTTGATAAGAGTATTACACATAAATAGAATTTTGATATAAGTTTCACTATGGGATACCTGATCTGCCTCCCATACACCATTAAAGCTTTTCTTCTACAAATCCCCCATTACAATTGTGATGGAAAATCATCAATATCTCTAGCTTTCAAGCTTAAGAAGTTCACCAAGGTTCCTCCTTCTTTACCGACTGGTTGATTGTCTAGTGTTCAACACTCATGATGAATTTTTACAAGTAGTAATTTCACGTTAGCATAACATGTCCTTCCATGACTTTTTCTTTGCTCAACTTAATAGAAATATGCATCATCTACATATGATAAACATGAAGAGACACATAAGCTATTTACTAAATGCATAATTTGACATTATAATACTTATTTTTGGTATTAGACTCCACAATACTATCACCTTTAGCTTTACAATTAGAACTCCTCATATAGTGGGTTTGCTTCTTCATAGTAGGCATATGATAAATCCCAATCTCTGGTGTCCTCTCAACCTCAATGTCAGGTCTCTACCTCTTTTTTGTAATGAAAAAATGAAGAGACAACAAAAATTATTGATACATTACTAACCATGGTGGGAAATCATGACAAAGTAAAATGACAAGCTAGGTACTCCAACTACTTCTGATTGTCATGTTGAAAGGACTAAAACCCATCACTTGCAAGAGAAAGTCTAATGTTATGAGGATCCATTCTAAATGTAGGATGCATTAAATAAAAATATTTCAATGCTAATGAATCTCTTGGATGATTAATTTCATCACCATCACCATTTGGTAAAGGGTGATGGCCAATCATAAGTAGGGATAACATTTTTGGACAAAAAGCCTCTTCAATCATGGTGTCAAGAAAAGTTATTGAGTAATTTTATAGGTATTTTCTACAATCTCCCACATATTTGTTATTCTACCTTTTAGCCATCTAGATTATCTAGAAATGGGTCATGCTATCAATTTTACATGTTTACCATAAAACATGACACAATCATTTCAAAAAGCATGACTTATTTCATAATCCAATGCTAAAGTTGACATTATCTTTTGATATGCACACCTACTACTTGGTATAGTGTTATCATAAGGAAAACTATCATTTATCATAATAAATAGGATAGAGAGTACATTTCCAATCAACTTATGATTGAATTTTCACATGAATAATGCATGAATATTTAGTATATTTTAAGCATCCACAATATAGAGGTTGACTAGCATCATCTATAACTTTCTAAAATTGATGTACACATTCTATAAGATTTTCACTAGAACTATTTTGTTCATTGTTAGGATCTCGATACTCATATTGTCCCATTATATACAATATGAGTGCATTATTATCTTTTCTATTTTTAATTTTTCCAAGTTATATGATCATGTAAAAATCAAATCATTATGTTATCACTTTTACAATATAATTTTAGCAAATCATTTGTTCTCACACTAATTAATTTTTTTACTATTTTTTTTCTCATTAGGCGAATGTTGTCTTTTTATACATTTTTTCTTCTTTTATTCTAGACAAATGTGCAATAGGTTGGATAAGGGTTGTCAATGATAAGTCCAAAACTATCAACTTGTCCCACTCATATAAAATATTTTCATATTATAGTTCTAGGCTAGTTCTAGATTTAGACAGACTGACTGACATTTAGGTCTGGATCATTTTTATGTTTTAATTTTCAAAATCTAAGTTGGATCTCATTTTGAAAAAATCCGGGTCCAGACCATTTCAATTTAGGCTAGTATAAAAATAAATTATGTATAATTGATGTACATCTATTGGTTGATTGATATTCGGATTCAGGATAAATTTGGGTTCTAATTTAAACATATGGATCGGCTCCAAGTGCTAAATTTATCAATCGTGGTTGGTTCTAGGACTTGATAGAGTCATCAAAATCTAAGTTTGAGTTGGTTCCAAGTTTAACTTTCAGAAAATTTGATTAACCTTTTTTGACATGGAATCAACCCATATCTGAAACTTTGACAGCCTAAGCTCAACTTATTGGACATAACCCACTTCAAGTAGTTCAATATGAAAATTACCCAACACAAACAAGAGTTATAGAATGTCAAAATTAACTAAAACCCAAAATGACCCAAGGCACAATAAAACCCAACATGATACGGCTTAAACATGATGAAATTTATTTATTAACATTATTAGAACAAATATGATTGAGATTATAACTGAATTGAAACTGACTCAAACAAACACAAATGCCGCTCAAACTAGATTTGACTCTGCCAAATTTGACCTGACCCAAATGGACTGAAAGTCTGAATACATTTGTTAAAAACTAAACATTTTGTGTTGTACAAGCTAGATTGGTTCAATGCTCAATTATAAAGTAGCAATAACTCATATACATGCATGGTAGTGGATCGTGTTATAATAATTTTCCATCAGAATGTTATAACAAAACTATAAATTATGAACACGGTCTGCAAACATAGTTGAAAATGTAGGTAGATTTGAAATTTGACCTAACTCAAGCAAAACATGGTCTGAAGACTTAACTAATGCAAACTTGAACTAAATTCCAACCTCAACCAAAACCCAAACAAGCCTCACTCAGCTCAACCTAACTCGATATGGGAAGGGGTATGTTCAGGTGTTAAGTCTGTTCCAGGTGGGTCTTATTTGTGTCTAGTCATGTTCATGTTGAACTTATTCAAGTTGGGTCAGGTTCACATTGCCCGACTTAGAGCTATTATAATTCTGGGTCCAAGTCGATTTCGGGTCATAAAATGCTGATTGGATTTTTTTTGACAATGAGATGGGTATTGACCCAGACTCATATTTCAACCACTCTATAAAAATAAAAAACTGATCCAGATTATAAAAATTTTAGCACTTGAAACTGATCCAGATTTATACTTTTTTAGCACTTGAAACTGATCCTTTTCTTTTTGCATAGAGACAAAGACTGTCCCAAATCTAAATTTCAATCAATCTTATATGCTAAGGGTGTCAACCTTCTAGTCCCATGTAATCAGAATTTTATACCAAAACTAAACGAGACTCAAATTTATCCAAATTAGAACCAAACCAAAATTTGAAAATTAAAACCTAGAAACACATGTACAAGATTCGATGTAAACTCAGAATTGGCCTTAGTTGTCAATTTTTGAACCCAAAAAGTAACATTTCCTAGTAACGGATTCAACTCCATCACTGACAACCCTAACACGACCATATCAGTTCAAAATAAGAGTACAACAAAATGTAAATAAAAGAAACATTATTGTAAGTAGAAAAATGAGAAACCGCCGTGAAGAAATAGATTAGTGTGATAAGTAGTTAAATATGGAGATTATGATGGATGTGGCAAAGATGAAAAGGAAACAGACCACCCGTTAGCAAGTAGCGGATGGTAACAACATGTTTTTCTTTTTTGTAAAAATGATTTGGAAAAAGTCAGGGGGGTATTTGTAGTTTGAGATATGAGAATTTTGGAAAAGAATTCTAAAGATATTCTTATAAAGCATGCGTTTGGTAAGTGTTGAAAAGATAGTGTGGGAATAGAAAGTAGATAAGGAAGGGAAAGGAGAAGGGAGCGATAACGAGGAGGGAAATTGCTAATATGTGACATTTAGTATAGTATATATAACCTTATGAGGGAAATTGCTAATATGTGACAAATAAGCGTGAATGTGGTGCTTGCTTTTCAACATGCCTATATGTCTGCTTATTTAACGCTCATCTTTATCTCATATTCACCTACTTGTTTAACACAATTGTCGGTTCTGTGGTTAATTGCAGAGACATCTATTCATGTGACATACATGCTTGCTGCTTTTGATTTTTTTTTCAATTTATTTTATTAGTTATTTTGGTCAATCTAAATAAAAATGATGAAAATGTATACAACTACCACGTGTTAGGTATATGTGGTCATTGGTCCAATCAATGCACATTCTACTAATTTGATTGTATGCTTATTTGACATCATCTTTTTTTTTCAAAGGAGTTCCAACAAATTATATGTGTTCATTGATCTGATTTATTTGTGTGTTCAATCAACCTATCTTAGTGCTAATTAGTTCATTCTATCTTTTTATTAAGGTTCAATCTATTTGTGTGTTTATAGATGGGAGGGAATTAGTTAGCTTTTAATGAACATGCTTTCTTTTAATATGATATATATATTAACGCATGTCAGTCATCATGAGTGTAACAAACAAAATAGTTTTGGATTTAGATTTTGGTTGTGACGTGCTACAAGTTGGAGAGAGTCAACTGGTCAACTGACTGAATGTCTTTTCATGTGGTCCAATAACTTGACTATGTGCTCATTGGTCCATTCATTGTTTGTGTTCTAACAACATATATACATGTTAATTAATTCAGTCTCTATGTGCTGATTAATTAAGCATGTTTGTGATTATATATTAGGAGTCAATTATTAATCGAGCTACTCTCACTCCCTCTTAATGGGTTAGTTATTTCTTTTGTGATTCATAAAATTTTCAATGCTTTTTTTTATTTTTATTGTGCATACTAGAAGGAGTCAACTAGATGTTAACCGAGTTATTCATTTTTAATAAGTTGTATGAAATTACTGTTATTACTATGTATGAACTTAAAGGGAAAAAGTTGACTGCTTGACTAAAAAGGAGAGGAGACTGACTACTGGAACTCCCCAGAGTGAAGAAGGAGTCACCGAACTACAACTGCAAATTTGGTTTAAATCTTAAATAATCATTTGATCATTTTTATCATGTTGTATATACATTTAAGAATTTATTGTCCTAATTCAACTACTAATCACGTGCTTGTCACGTGATTTTAGCTAGTATATTATGGTAAAAAGGATAGGGATTGGATGATAAATTAAATATGTTGGTATGTATGCCCAGAGAGCCAATCATATGATGATTGGATTGGCATATGTTCTGATTGATTTGATAAATATCAAAGGCAAGCTTCCAATTTATTCTAGATCAATCGATTATGATAAATGATGGAGCAGAATGAATGTATAAAGAATGACAATACTCAATGACGTATGTCTTCAGGTTGAGGATCTAAACAATGAGATCATATAGATGCTAAGAGTATGTACATTCTTGTTATGTCCCTAGTCAGATGTCATTGTGGAAGGTTGATAGACAACAATGACACATCAAGACTAGAGTGTGTGTTGGTTGATGATAATATCTCATTAGTCATGATATATGATATCAAACCAAGTACATAAATACATGTTAGAGAATAGTGTATCAGACATACCCACAATGAGAGTGACACATGGGACCATGACATAGTAGTCAAAATCATCTCTCATAGTGATGGTGGTGATTGCGATTCTTAGACCTGAAATCACTGCACTCGTCGAATATGATTGGGTACACTTTGACATCATCAAACGCAATCCTGAAACATGGGTTGTTATAACAGTGATGATTGGGTGGCTTTGATGCATGAAATAGACTGTGAGTGATAGATATGGGATTTGTCCCTCCTAAGGGAGTATGATGTTCATGCCACTTGATAAGCGAAACTGAGAAAGGCATGCTCATGCACATGTGAATCAATATATGATATTGATATCACACATATCTTAGATAGTCTGCTCTAGTTCAAGAAACATGAATGAACATTGAAAGGATGACAACTACATGCCTTGAGTTCATTCAGGATATTAGAGACAAAGGAATTATACATTCACTAGAACACCAATCACAGACTGTAGGATTGAAAGTTGTTCTCCAACTATCCTTTTCACTTGGGTAGTACTGATGTGCGACTAGGCACCACTCTTTGCTTGTGATATCATAAGTTAGTTATGGACATTCACTGCCAACGTGAAATGAGACCTATAGGGTTACACACAAAGGATTAACCTGTAAGAGGAGTTTATCCACAAATGATGTTTGGATTGATTACTAAAGTATTTAGGTACTCAATCAAACATTCAATCAATAGACTTGACGCAGAATCATCAAGTTCAAGTGTTGAACCAACTAATTAGAGTGTCAGATTGATTGAGAACTGAATTGACTGTGTTCTGCACAATCTGGACCACCAACCGCCCGGTTCACTGGGTGAACCGATCAGCTCATGGCCAGTGAGATGACCGGTTCACTCTGGTGAACTGATCAGTTCAACTGGTCCAAACGAGCAGTGTTGGGTTGTCCTGATTTGTGAGAAAAAGTTTTTCATTCCACTTTTTCAATTCGATTGGGACAAGAATTAATATTTGTGTTAATTAGAAATGAATAAGGAAAGTCAATTAGAGGTAAGTCTGGGAAGTAAAATGACCGGTTCACCTTGCCAAATGGGCGTATCAATTGTGAAATGACTGGTTCACCTGTCAAAGTGTAAATTGTTCATAGAAATTCCGGACCCTTCTACTCCCACACTGTCTCAGAACCCTGACCCTGCCCTCTACTATAAATAGAGGGGTACAGGAGGATTCTCCATACACACAACTCAGAACATCAGTTGCTCTATAAAATTATTATCCTCTCTGGTTGTGGTAACTGAGAGAGCCCAAGCAAGTTCTACCCATCCAGGGAGGAACAACGAGGGAAAGACAACTGTAAAAAGTAACAGTTTGTGGGAGATTATGTTGGTGACTAGTACACCAACAGAAGGGGATAACTCCTTCTAGTTCATTCTTTAGGACGACTAGAGTTCCCGGTAGTCCGTGTGGACTATATATAGGGATGGGAGACTTCTGTAGCTCAGGAGGACAACAGTCAACTGCAGTCTGGGTCAAAAGTAGGAGCTGTACAGACGCCGTCGAAGACATGTGGTTGAAGACTGCACTAGCTGCAAGGTATTTTCACTGAGCAAGCCTCAGGACCAAGCATATCTCGTGAAAACCATCCTTCCCATTACATAGATATTGATGTGATCTGCTGATTATGAGTTTATGGTCAAGTAAAATTTTTATTTCCGCTGCCTACTCCGACCATGTAAAACCCAACAAAAGATAGTTCTGTTATAAGAGAAAGGGGATGACATATGAATTTTTAATAGTAGAAATCTACACAAGTATGGATTCTATTTATTTGAAAGTCTTTTTACTTATACTAGGCATAAATCCGTGCTACGCACGGGTGCCTTAGTAGGCTGCAATGAGTATTTCTAGGTTAAACTTTTAGAAAAGAAGATGCAATAAATATGTACAATACATACCTTAATAGGTCTTCTCATACACACATAGACCAATATGTCAAAAATAATAGAGAAAATTGCATCCAACCCCCTCAGTGAGATTTCTTATATAGTATAAATGAGTCTTCTAATATAATATATAATTTAAAAAATTGAAGACAAAAGTTGGTGTATAGACACAAGGACAATATATAATTTCAAAAAATAATGGAGAAAATTGCATCCAACCCCCTCCACGAGCTGTCTTATATAGTATTGATGAGTCTCCTAATGTAAATATATAATTTAAGAAACTATAGATAAAAGTGTGGTGTACACAAAGAGGGACCAATACGTCATTTCAAAAATAGAGAAAATTACATCCAACCCCTTCGCTGGCTTTTAAGTAAGATAGTATAGATGAGACTCCTAATAAAATATATAATTTAAAAAATTAAAGACAAAATATGGTGTACACATAGGGACCACTATATAATATCAAAAAATAATGAAGAAAACCACATCCAACCCCCTCTGAGGGCTTTCCTGTATAGTATAGATGAGCCTCCTAATATAATATATAATTTGGCAGTGGTTTGAGAAACGGTAGGTAAGTGAGAGAAAGCTCCAACTTCTCTCTAGAAACAAACCCTCGGTCTCCCCCTGTTCGGTGCCATCAGCTTACTCCCGGCGAGATCCTACCTGCTCTCCGCGGCTTAGCTTTTGCTCAGACTCTTGGCGGTGACGATCTTCATCTCTGCATCCGTCCGTGATCGACTCTCTCCTGTTTCCGGAGTCATACATCTGCAATCAGGGGTGTTTCAAGCCTCTCTACGCCCCTCACCATTTTTCTCAGGGGTGCTCAGACTTCTTTCCATCTCTGAGAATCGATTTTCCCCAACTAGAGTGCTTCATCATAGCCTGGCTTCCGTGCTTTCCAGCATGCACAAGGGAAGCTCCAGTATACTAGCAATAATCACCTCAGTATCAACTAGATTTGACTTTGCTGCAATCCCCTGTCAAGTGCTTCTTTTCTTGTTTCACTAAGTGACGATTCCTCTTCGCCTGCCGAATCTATTGAAGATGTATTTTCAAAAGTCAGGTATCATCCTCTTTACTCCTCCTTCTTTCACAACCCTCCACAATAAATTCTGAGGATATCATCAACATTCGAGACTTTTCTTGAGCCTCTCCAAAGCTTTTAAGAAACATGCAGGAGTTAAATCTTTGAATCCAGCCTACCACATCCCCTGAGGTTGGAATTATTTGCTTGCTTCTCACCAGCAAATTAACAAAGATACTCTGCAAGCTCAAAACTCGCTTCAAAAACCCTCAAAGCTTCATGCTCTTTTGCCGGCTTCTGTACTCTTTCCCAAGTCTTTCTCAGCTGTCAGATCAAATCACAACTTTTATCGGTTCAAAGAATATTATTTAAGATCCTTCAACTGCTAAGAAAACACCATGTGTACAGGAGGATTTCTCACCCTAGCTTCATGCATAAAAACACCTTGCATGCCTAGATGCGGCAAGCCTCCTGCTTTCTGCCGTGCCTTAAAAAAAAACCCTCGGCGAAAGATAGAGGCACAAGAACTCCTGCTGCATCCACTGATATGAACTCCTGCTTATCCTTCATAGAAATCCCCCTCTCAAACCCCTCTTTTTCCTCTAGCATTCCCTTACCATGAGCTTGGATCTATCATAAGTTCGATATCTCTCCGGGTACATGCATGATCAACATTGGGCTCCGCTCCTTCCAGGTGTCGGTCACATGGTCCCTCCCCTCCGATCAACCCTGGGGAAAAAACCCCCATCCTTCTCATCTCTGAGGGCTGGAGCGACATGCTTGTTGAGATAAAACTCAAACCAGAGTGGTCGATTTTCATCAAACCGATTGAAATCGTACTTTTCATGCCTGGGTGCGCGATTTCATCAACGATACACCTCCTGAGCTATCATATCTATACAAAAGACACGACCAAGCTAGTTCTTCATCATCAAACTCAGCGGACCAACTCTTCGTTCGGGATGAGTACCAACTCCCTTTGGGTTCAAAATCATGGCCCATTTCCGTATCCTCAGGTTCAGAGGAGGAAGATGATGCTGGCACAGCCACAATGCAACAACAACAAAATTCTATCGCAGAAAGGTACAAACGTTTCCCTTCTCCCATGGTTAAGGAAAAAAATTTGCCTAATCTATCTTCTCTTCATAAAACCCTAAAACCCCGACCCCTCCTGGAGGAAGATATCATCCCAAAAGACTTGGATCACCTAAATGCTACTTTTCCTATTTTAGGCTAAGCAAAATCATCTTTCCTCATAAACAAACTTTTAGAAAAAAAACCCCACCGCCCAAACCTGGAGATTGGTCCCCCAAAAAAAACCTTTTCGGGCGTTGTACTGTTCTCTTTGCCTCAGAAACAACCACTCCACTTCTAGATGCTTTTCCCGCCTCACATGCTTTGGATGTCAACAAAAAGGCCATATAAAAAGATTCTGCAAAGCTCGCCATCCCCCAAAACAGAGCAGATCCCATGCAGACCCAGCTTCCCCCTCCAAGCACTCTTTCTCAGATAAAAAATCACCTTTTCACAAAAACTTTAGAGTCCCAAAAAAGTTCATCTCAGATCACAAGCACTTAAAACAACCCCCTCTACATCATCTCCTCACTAAAAATACCTTTGCATACCTCGCAAATCTCCCGCCTGAACATGCAGACACCACCCCTTCACATTCCCAGAACTGAAACCCCAGGGCTCTACCTATATCAAAACCCTAACACAAATCGAATAACCATACAGTTTCAACACCCAAACCCTCTCCACTCAAACCCACCTCCAACACATAACACAAACAACCCATCAGTTGCTTCAAACATGAAAACACCGGACCACCTGGAGTATGTGATTGCTCTCGATCTACCTGCAAACTCTATGCATCTTCTCAAGGTCCTCACCCTGAGAAGCATCCTCATTTCAATTGAAAACAACCTTGATAACAACCCCATCAATGTTCTAGACATTACTCGTGCCTTAGCACTTCTCATTCCCGGTCAAACCATCTTAAAACCAAAAATCTTCTCCCCTACCCAACTCATCTACACTATCCCTGAAGGTACAAAAATAAACCACCTTTTCAATCAAATTCTCACCATCCCTTGTGGATCGAGCTTCATTACGGCCAGACTATCAAAATGGTCAGCTGACTTAGGTGCTTTCCCAGCTCCCGCTGGTGGTTCTGACTGGGTCGCCATCACAAATCTTCCTCCACACCTTTGGGAAGTCGAGATCTTCATAGGAATAACCCACTCTATTGGGGCTACACTTCAATATATCAGCCCTGAAACCTTGCATCCTACACAATATATCAAAGCATTTTGTCTCTTCTCCGTCAAAGCAGCCATTACTGTACCGCCTACCATCAATATTAGAATTGGTGAATCAATCTACAACATCAAACTATCTGTTGAACATCCCGCTGAGAATAGAACAGCCTTCTCAGACCTCTCAAGACATCCTCCCTCTTGGCTTTGCCCAAATAAAGACAATATGACAAACTTGAATACCCGATAATCTGGTGATCAAAATCATGTTTGGGTCAGGAAAAACTCCACCCCTTCCGACAACACTCACCTCCAAATAAACAAGAAAAGAACCAGATCATCTAAACCATCTATTCATGAAAACACATACTTGACAGTTGGTTCCACTTTCCCCTCTCCTACCTCTACTAAGGAGAGTTACCCCTCACAAAACCAAAAACAACTAGCCTTAACAGACCAAAACATTTCTCAGCACAAGGATGACGATTCTTTGCAGAGTTCGGAACAGGAGAGCCATCAACAAAAGCAAGCTTCCAGCTACCTTCAAAAGATTATGAAGCCAAATAAAAAACAAACAAAAAATAATATCATCGTCAACAGGACAAAGCTAGGTATTTTTTCAAACTACTCTTCATGTTCTCTTAGTGACTTAACATCTTCTCATTCTTTATCTTCTACTCCCCCATCAAAGGATACAAATAGATATTTCGATACTATTGAAGATCTAGCCTCATGGTCAAACATAAACAGCTTCACAATTTTTGCAAACAAAATAGGCATCCATCTAGATGATGAAGAAAAAGCTCATAATACATTAGATGACATAGAAACCTTTATGGGCTGGTCAAATAGAAGGGTTTTGTTTTCTAAGACAACAAACTTCAACCTTCAAAAAATAGATTAGATTGAGTTCTATCAAGTTTTTTCTTACTTTCTGGCTGGCCTTCACAAAAATAATGATAATCTCATCTTAGAACATCTGTGGAGCTGCAAACCTCAATAGATGTAAAAAAATTTGTACACACATCTACAAGAATAAAATCGACCTGATTACAATCCAAGAAACAAAAACCTGTCTGACTCCTTTTGCTCTCAAAACAATTGGGGGAAATAGGATCACTAACTGGGTCCAATTACCTCCTGAGGGCTTCAAAGGAGGCCTCTTAGTTGGTTTCAACAATTAGTGTTTAGCTTCCCAAAACACCTCTATCCTTAATTTCTCAATTACCATTGATTTCAAAAATCTTTCCGATGGTTATCTCTGGTCTTTCTCTGGTGTTTATGGGGAACCAGGGCATAACAAATCTGCCTATATAGCTGAACTAAATCACCTCTCTACAAAATACTCCTCGCCTCCCTGGGTTATGGGTGGTGATTTCAACTTGATCACTCAAAACTCAGATAGACTCAATTCCACCCCTTCCCCCCAATCTATGTCTGCTGCTGATAAAATTTTCAGTTCGATGCTCATAAACCATTCTTTGATAGACATCAAACCTTCAAATGCATCTTACACCTGGTCTAGAAATCAGACTTATGCCAGACTCGACCACTTCATATGCTCAAACATATGGGAAGACAAACACCCTCTCTCATCGGTTCATATCTCTCACATAACCATTTCGAATCATTTCCCTCTCATCCTTGACTCAAAATCTGTCTCTTGGGGCCGGAGGCCTTTCAAATTTGAAAACAGTTGGCTCTCTATAAACAACTTCACCAACTCTTGTTTAGAACATTGGAAAGTCGTTGATGCCCAAACAGAAAACTTAGGATTGCACATCCTAAAAAACACCAAAAACATTAAAACACACATCAAACAATGGAAGCTCTCAAATCCAAATAATTTATTCGAAACACAAAAAAATCTTGAAGAACAGTTCTTATTTGTGGATAAGGACCCATCCGCTGACCCAACCCTTGTTCTTTCCATTAAAGCTGAACCGGACTACATAAATAATTGTATTGACACTAAATGGAGACAAAGGGCAAAAATATCTTGGGCCAAGGAAGGCGACAAAAACACAAAATTCTTTCATAAAATTTGTAACCAAAATTATCGACAAAATGCTATAACCCATCTAACAATAAACGACAGACTCACCTCTCACAAACTATCCATCTCAACTCACATAACAAACCATTTTAAAAATATCTTCAACAACAAACACAACCCCTCTTGTCTTAATGACTTGTCTTGGGCTAGTATTTGTCAAGAAAACATAAAAAACCCACAAGATATTTTAAAACCTTTTTCCCTTGAAGAATTGGATGTTTCCATTTCAGACTTAGGTCTAAATAAATCTCCTGGACCAGATGGACTCAACGTTGAATTCTACCAGGCAAACTGGGACCACTACAAAAAAGACTTCCTAGCTTTTTTGATTTCTTTCCATGAGAGTAATAACCCCATAATATCATCAAATTCATAAATAAAACTTTTATCACGCTAATAAAAAAGACTAGTCAACCCGATCACATATCCCTTTTCAGACCCATCAGCCTTATAAACACTTCATATAAAATCATAGCAAAAACACTAGCTAACATAATCAAACCACACATGGACGACATCATTCCTCTCAACCAAAATGCTTTTCTAAAAAATAGAAGTATCCAAGATGCCTTTTTGATGGTTAACGAAACTATACATCTATGGCACAAAAACAAAGCCCCCCTTCTGGCAATCAAATTAGATTTTGAAAAAGCTTTTGATTTTGTCAACTGGAACTGCTTAACTAAAACTCTCTCGGGTTTTGGTTTTCCTGACAAATGGGTTAATTGGATTCACGCTTGCATTTCTACAAACCATTTTTCAACTATCATAAATGGTGTCCCCTTTGGTTACTTCCACAACTCAAATGGACTCAGACAAGGGGACCCTCTCTCCCCTTACCTGTTTATCATCATCACAACAATCCTTTCCCGCATGATTCATCTGGGAAAACAAAATGGTCTTATCAGCTCCCCTGGGGAATGCAAAGAGAACATCATTCAATTTGCTGATGACACTATTATCTTCTCCTCCCCTGAAGACTCATCTCTTCTGAATATTTTTAGAATCCTTTGCATTTTTTCTTATATCTCTGGCCTACAAATATATCTGCATAAATCTTCCATTTTTGGGGTCCACATAAATCAACCTTCTTTGGAGATATATAGAGATCTCTTAAGATGCAAGATTGAAGACTTTCCAATCAAATACCTTGGTCTTCCTATCACACCCTACAACATAACAAATACTATCTGGACCCCTATTATTTCAAAAATAAACACAAAACTCTCAAATTGGACAAATAACTTCCTCAATCTCTCTGGAAGACTCACCCTTCTAAACAGTGTCATCACACCCATTACTACACACTTCCTGAGCTGCATCCCTCTCCCTTAAAAAACAAAATCAATTCTAGACAAAATCAGGAGAAACTTTCTTTGGAATAATTTCCACAACTCAGAAAAATCAGGGAAACACTACCATCTAGTTAATTGGAAAACTATATCAGCTCCACTTGATCAGGGTGGATGGGGCATCATAAACATTGAAACTCACGCTTTCTGTCTTATAACAAAAATTATCAATAGTCTGTTCCAAAACAAACCAAAAATTTGGTCACAACTCATCAAACACAAATACTACCAAAAATCCCCTCCCTGGCATCCTGTCCCAAAAAAATCAGCTTCCCCTCTTTGGAAATACATCAATAAAAATATTCAAAAAATCACTCAAATCATCAATACCCTCCACACTCTCACCTAAATATCTCTTTCTGGTTCGATCCTTGGTTCGATAACAACTCTGTCTTAAATCTTCGATCAACCAGGACTATCCCAAACAGATTACTCAATATGAAAATTGATAAAGCTCTCCTCCTTATCACCAGTAATAGATCAAATTCTCTTAAAAGATGCATCCTCATGCAGCTTAGCCAAGACGAATTCAGAAATCTAAAATTCTCCATGGAAAACAATACCTCAAACATCATAACATGGAAATGGGGTAGCACTTTCTCAGTTAAGCTTGCCTACTCCTACCTTTCCTACAGAGGTTTTACCCCACCCACCACAAAAATTTAGAAATATAAATGGCCTCAAAAATATAAAACATTCCTATGGCTTTTACTACATAACAAGTTGCTCACAGGAGAAAACCTTACAAAAAAGGGCTTCATTGGTCCTTTTAGATGCTCACTATGTGAAATTAGTTTTGACTCAGTTGATCACATCTTCTTCAAGTGTATCTTTTCACAAAACATCTTCTCACACTACACACGAAACTGCATTCCTGAACTCAAGGATGCAACTTTTCCATCGCAAATCACACCAAATAGACACTACAAAAACTTCAAGAGCAGTGATATTTTCACCACCATCAGTTGGAATCTATGGAAAGAAAGAAACAATAGAATCTTTAACAGCAACAAAAAATTGAGACAAAATATTATACAACAAATAGATGCAGATCTTCATATTCTAACAAAATGCAGGTAACCAAGTTGAAGGAGTACATGACGAATCTGATGAAGGTGAATTTGAAGCAAAGTTTTTGTGTGACCTCAAAGCTATGGTTGATGATGAAACATGAGTCAGTATAGTCCAACAACAACTTTGATTACACTTATCGGGATGATGATTACACTTATCAGGATGATGCTTTTTCAACAAACTTGGGACTATCCTCTTTTTTCTTAAAGAGGCTTGTTTAAGGGGTGCCTGTCACAGAACCGTTCTTACCCCAATCCCAATCCTACTGTCGAAACAGTAGAAAAAGGATTGAAGCGCCCATCCCTGAGTGGCCCCGTAGGATCTAACACACTGGCATATACAATAAGAAATAACTAACTCAAAAACTGGATAATTAAAGAACAACTAACCCAATATGGAGATTTCACCAATATATCTTTGTCATCAGAGTGTATGAGTGCGGAAGAGAATCTTAGTCAGTATTCCATATACATTGCCTAAAATCAAGAAAAACAAGACACAATCATGCAAATGCACGGTACGCTATCAAAATCAAGGAAAACGGTTTATAAGAAAGATATGTATACTTGGCAGGACTTATATTCAAAAGAATAATAAGCAATTTGCATAACCAACATTTATTCGACAAGTTTTTCAAGCAATTCAACTTTTATTACGAATTCCCATTATGCTGTAATTCAAGAAGCATGCTTATATATTTTGTATGACTCTATTACCCCAACGCGATGGGGAAGGTCACTAGGCCCCTTTTCACCATAGGAACATAGGAAGCCAATGTACAAGTCCCACCTCCAAATGAGGGGGTTGTTGTACTCAATATCAACATTATCAACATTATCAATATCATCATCATTATCAATATACGGGCAGTCATAATGGGCATTCAATTTATGTTTTCATGTTTTTCAAAATATAATATAGAAAAACAGAAGACTAATCATAGGGAACAATAGCTCATCCAAATAACTAGCCAAGCATACGGTCAAGAGATACATAAAAGTATCTTCAATACAATCAAGGAGGAGTTATATAAACAGCGTACCTTTCACCAAAGATTTTGAGTATGATCAATATTTGAATCCATATGTCAACCATTCGAGTTAGATCCTAAAACACAATATTTGGATCAAGGGTCAAGATCAAGATATTTGGATATCATGTTGTAATATTCGAGATTAGGGTTATACTTTCCTAGGTCAACCTTAGGGTTAGGTCATCCACTTATGATCAACCAATATTTCAATATATCCAACATTATTTCAAATATCAAGTATTTCGAGTGTGAATGGCCTACCTAGGTTTTCTAGGTACATGTGTTGACCCTAATTATCCTGGTCAATATGCAAGTCCAAAAATCAAGTCTTTAGGTCATTATCAAGTTCTAACATCATTTGGGTTCAAGATTAGATCAAGTTCTAATTAGGATTATGAGTAATCATAGATCAACTTTTAGGTCAATAGATCAAGACATGCCACAAGATTTAGATCAATCATATTATCAAGATATCATCAAAAATTACCTTCAAGGCATAAGATTAATATTCAAAGGTGGTTAAGGCAACAAGATTAGATCTAGTCAAGTATGATTTCATGTCTCCAGATAATCATCAGAGTTAAGATATAAGGTTTCCAAAGTCTAATCACAACATTGAGTCATTTAAACTAATTAATTAAGAAAGAGATCTATATTTAAGTATACCAGTGAGCATCGTTTGTAATCAGGTTTCAAAAGTATTTTTAATGGATTCACTGGATTTTTCTGATCAAGATTGACTACTTGTTCGAATTATTTGGAGTTAGGATGCATTTTCTACAATTAAAACAAGATCTGAACATTTGTTGCAATTTCGAGGAGAGAGGAGGCAAAAATACCTGAATACGGAAAAACAAGGATCGTTGGATGTGCAAGGAAAGGCCCAGATCGAGCCACATAGGCTCAAGCAAATCGCTGGTTCAAGGGGCTAGTGAACTCAGTTCAGGTCTTCAATTTGGCCGGTTCACTCTCCTTGATTAGTTGGTTCAGTCTGGTTTGTTGGACCGGGTCCTTTCTCATCTGGACCAGAGGTTTGGGATTCCTGTCTCCCATCCGCGCATAGTCTCCCACAAGTAACGATGGCAGGGCGGAGGGCTCGCCGGAGTGGAGGTGGTCCAGGAGCAGGAGGAAAGGACGGAGGAAGTGAGAGTGCCGACCGAGTTCGGCTTGGCCTCACGAACTCAAAGGGAGTCTAGGACATGAGCGAGGAGGCGAGGAACGAGAACGCCCAAAGGACCATGTGCGGCGGCGCTGGTCTGGATAGCAGGGAGGTTTGGGAGGGAAAACAGAGGGTGTTGAGGCAATGTTAGTGTGCGAGGCTGAGCTCCAAGCAAGTTGAACTTGCTGCGGACCTTGGGGGGTCCTTTTATAGCATGAAGAGGTAGATTTTAGGGCTAACCGAGCTTGGGGTAGAGGCTATGGCCGCCGGAGTGGGAGGTGATATTTAGGGAGTCCTGTTGGCGGCACAAAAGAGCACAAATGTTGGTCAAACTAGGGTTGGTTGAGTATGAAATTGCGAGGGGAGCATTTTGGCTCGCTTAAATTTTCAAAACGGAGTCAAGAGCGGGAGATCTCGCTTTGGGGTCTACATTTACTCCTCCCCGCAATCAGCGGGAGGTAGGAGATGACTACCTGACCACTCGATCAGCTCCATGATCCGTGGGAGCCTGATCCGAGGGTCAGGGTCCCTCCCTTCAAGCAACTCGCGGATTGCTGACATGGATTAGCCAATAAAAGGGCAAATAAATGCAATAAAAAGGGTTTTTAGATGCAAAACTTCAAGAATTTGTACACAGTTGTAGGAATGTCCAAATGAGATGGAATTTGGACCATAGCTTCACAAAAATGTGGAGAATATTTATAAAAAGTTTGAGAACCAAAAGACAAAGTTTAATTGACCAATTTGATTCTTTGGACAAAGTGATGAATGAATCCAATTTGTGATGTTATAATGTGTATAAAATCAACATTGGTCACCATATCTTGGATTTGAGTCTTAAAATTTGTTATTAATCCGAGGAAAAATATTGAGGATCATGAGTGAGTATAATGAGGGCAAAAGTGTAATTAATTTATTATAATGCTAAAATCTACTTTGTCACATCTGTAACGACCGGGCCCACTGCCCATGACTCTAGTAGAGTTTCAGGAATGACGACTGGCCCCACAAACCACCACTAGCCTTAACTGCGCACTTTGTCCACACTGACGTGCAAGCCAAGATCAACTTCCCGACTGGTCACCCATCCTAGTACTACTCCAAGCTGAGCACGCTTAACTATGGAGTTCTTTAGTGATGAGCTCCCGGAAAAGGAGGTGCACCTTGGTGATATGGGTAGTCCAATCATTCCTTTTAAGATCAACTTATCTGAGGCCTCAAATCTTGGGATGTTACAATCTCCCCCACTTAGAATCTTGACGTCCTCGTCAAGTCTCAACTATATGGCCTCATAATCTGACCCCATTTCAGTGCAGACCCACAATGGCCCATGGACACCCAGCTCCCGTCCACGGCTACCAGTGCAAGGGCGGCTCCATCTCGTCTCTACGGATAGCCCTTTCCAACTTGCCTGGACCTCACGGCTCAAGACTGGCATGCCACATGCCCATGTGGGTCCCACCTACTAGAGGGGTTATGGCTCTGATACCATATGTAACAACCAGGCCCACTATCCATGACTCTAGTAGAGTTTCAGGAATGACGACTGGCCCCACAAAACACCACTAGCCTTAACTGCGCACTTTGTCCACGCTGACGCGCAAGCCAGGATCAACTTCCCGACTGGTCACCCATCCTAGTACTACTCCAAGCTGAGCACGTTTAACTATGGAGTTCTTTAGTGATGGGCTCCCGGAAAAGGAGGTGCACCTTGGTGATATGGGTAGTCCAATCATTCCTTTTAAGATCAACTTATCCGAGGCCTCAAATCCTGGGATGTTACAATTTTCAAGATCTAGGAAGTCAACCTCAAGATATAGTTAATATTGCCATATGTCAAGGTCATTATCGAATCAATTTTCAAGATCGAGTATCAACCATGGGTTTAACCCATTAGGTTTAGGTCAATCAATCCAAATAGGGTGGAAGGGAATACCTTTCTAAACTCTAAATAATCAACCATATGAAAATTTAGAGGCAGTCATAATATGGATGTGACCTAGGTTAGGGGAGTCATGAGTCAACTACCACCCTAATCTAGCACATTATCGACATTAGTCATTATCAATCGAGCATATTCAAATAGGGAGAGTACTAATGATCAAAACATGTTTTATAAGGTCATAACATCAAAATTCAAGACAATAGAGCAAAATGTTAAGATTTGTAATTCTTTCCTTTCATGATCATGGTAGTGATAAAACTTGGAAATCGAGGATTTGAATTTGGCAAGGAATCATATCAAAATCGAGATTGCAAAAAGGCATCAATAGTCAGTATGAAAACTTCTTTCTGCATCATTTTCTTATATCACAATTTTGTGAGTCCTAAGCTTAGTCGCTTGATGGCTTAGTCATGATATGTATCAAATAGGGTACAAGTTTGCTTAACTATGTATGAGGCTTAATCAATAATAGGGCAACATGGTTTTAATCAAATAGGGACCTTATCAACAACAAGGTATAAAGTACAAGTCATCCTTATTTCACCAAATCATTTTTTTTTACAGTTTACCTCAAACATAGGTAGCATGTAGTCTAATTTTGATTAAATCGGGTTTTTCATGAAGGGTCAATCATGAGTATTTCATTTCAAAGTTTTCATTGATCAAAATTGAGTTTTCATACTAAGGTCAGATCATGGTATCAACTTTCAAGATTTAGATATTCCCATTCTTAAGCTACCCATAATTGAGACATCATGTGGTGAAAGGTCACAAGGAAGGACCAGATGAGGAGATGAGAATTCTACATGGGTGGCTTAGGATTGTCCTTAAAGAAGAGATGAGATGCTAGAAGACTCTCTAAGGTTTCACAAGAGAACCTTTAGGTCCAGTTCTGGATCAATTGAGGCCAGGTAGAGCGGGGGATCTCAGCCACCGTGAAAACGGATAGGAGAAATTATGTCAGGACCCCGAGCCTAGACACCTCAATTTTCACCATTATGGACTTTAGAGTTTCTTGGTTGTGTAAGAGACTTGAGAAATTATTTACTTAAAGTATATGAGAGTGTGAAAGCTCTGATACCAACTGTCACGGAACCGTTCTTACCCCAATCCCAATCCTACTGTCGAAACAGTAGAAAAAGGATTGAAGCGCCCGTCCCTGAGTGGCCCCGTAGGATCTAACACACAGGCATATACAATAAGAAATAAATAACTCAAAAACTGGATAATTAAAGAACAACTAACCCAATATGGAGATTTCACCAATATATCTTTGTCATCAGAGTGTATGAGTGAGGAAGCGAATCTTAGTCAGTATTCCATATACATTGCCTAAAATCAAGAAAAACAAGACAGAATCATGCAAATGCACGGTACTCTATCAAAATCAAGGAAAACAGTTTATAAGAAAGATATGTATACTTGGCAGGACTTATATTCAAAAGAATAATAAGCAATTTGCATAACCAACATTTATTCGACAAGTTTTTCAAGCAATTCAACTTTTATTACGAGTTCCCATTATGCTGTAATTCAAGAAGCATGCTTATATATTTTGTATGACTCTATAACCCCAACGCGATGGGGAAGGTCACTAGGCCCCTTTTCACCATAGGAACATAGGAAGCCAATGTACAAGTCCCACCTCCAAATGAGGGGGTTGTTGTACTCAATATCAACATTATCAACATTATCAATATCATCATCATTATCAATATACGGGCAGTCATAATGGGCATTCAATTTATGTTTTCATGTTTTTCAAAATATAATATAGAAAAATAGAAGACTAATCATAGGGAACAATAGCTCATCCAAATAACTAGCCAAGCATACGGTCAAGAGATACATAAAAGTATCTTCAATACAATCAAGGAGGAGTTATATAAATAGCGTACCTTTCACCAAAGATTTTGAGTATGATCAATATTTGAATCCATATGTCAACCCTTCGAGTTAGATCCTAAAACACAATATTTGGATCAAGGGTCAAGATCAAGATATTTGGATATCATGTTGTAATATTCGAGATTAGGGTTACACTTTCCTAGGTCAACCTTAGGGTTAGGTCATCCACTTATGATCAACCAATATTTCAATATATCCAACATTATTTCAAATATCAAGTATTTCGAGTGTGAATGACCTACCTAGGTTTTCTAGGTACATGTGTTGACCCGTATTATCCTGCTCAATATGCAAGTCCAAAAATCAAGTCTTTAGGTCATTATCAAGTTCTAACATCATTTGGGTTCAAGATTAGATCAAGTTCTAATTAGGATTATGAGTAATCAGAGATCAACTTTTAGGTCAATAGATCAAGACATGCCACAAGATTTAGATCAATCATATTATCAAGATATCATCAAAAATTACCTTCAAGGCATAATATTAATATTCAAAGGTGGTTAAGGCAACAATATTAGATCTAGTCAAGTATGATTTCATGTCTCCAGATAATCATCAGAGTTAAGATATAAGGTTTCCAAAGTCTAATCACAACATTGAGTCATTTAAAATAATTAATTAAGCAAGAGATCTATATTTAAGTATACCAGTGAGCATCGTTTGTAATCAGGTTTCAAAAGTATTTTTAATGGATTCACTGGATTTTTCTGATCAAGATTGACTACTTGTTCGAATTATTTGGAGTTAGGATGCATTTTCTACAATTAAAACAAGATCTGAACATTTGTTGCAATTTCGAGCAGAGAGGAGGCAAAAATACCTGAATACGGAAAAACAAGGATCGTTGGATGTGCAAGGAAAGGCCCAGATCGAGCCACATAGGCATAAGCAAATCGCTGGTTCAAGGGGCTAGTGAACTCAGTTCAGGTCTTCAATTTGGCCGGTTCACTCTCCTTGATTAGTTGGTTCAGTCTGGTTTGTTGGACCGGGTCCTTTCTCATCTGGACCAGCGGTTTGGGATTCCTGTCTCCCATCCACGCAGAGTCTCCCGCAAGTAACGATGGTAGGGCGGAGGGCTCGCCGGAGTGGAGGTGGTCCAGGAGCAGGAGGAAAGGACGGAGGAAGTGAGAGTGGCGACCGAGTTCGGCTTGGCCTCGCGAACTCAAAGGGAGTCTAGGACATGAGCGAGGAGGCGAGGAACGAGAACGCCCAAAGGGCCATGTGCGGCGGCGCTGGTCTGGATAGCAGGGAGGTTTGGGAGGGAAAACAGAGGGTGTTGAGGCAATGTTAGTGTGCGAGGCTGAGCTCCAAGCAAGTTGAACTTGCTGCGGACCTTGGGGGGGTCCTTTTATAGCATGAAGAGGTAGATTTTAGGGCTAACCGAGCTTGGGGTAGAGGCCATGGCCGCCAGAGTGGGAGGTGATATTTAGGGAGTCCTGTTGGCGGCGCAAAAGAGCACAAATGCTGGTCAAACTAGGGTTGGTTGAGTACGAAATTGCGAGGGGAGCATTTTGGCTCGCTTAAATTTTCAAAACGGAGTCAAGAGCAGGAGATCTCGCTTTGGGGTCTACATTTACTCCTCCCCGCAATCAGCGGGAGGTAGGAGATGACTACCTGACCACTCGATCAGCTCCATGATATGTGGGAGCCTGATCCGAGGGTCAGGGTCCCTCCCTTCAAGCAACTCGCGGATTGCTGACATGGATTAGCCAATAAAAGGGCAAATAAATGCAATAAAAAGGGTTTTTAGATGCAAAACTTCAAGAATTTGTACACAGTTGTAGGAATGTCCAAATGAGATGGAATTTGGACAATAGCTTCACAAAAATGTGGAGAATATTTATAAAAAGTTTGAGAACCAAAAGACAAAGTTTAATTGACCAATTTGATTCTTTGGACAAAGTGATGAATGAATCCAATTTGTGATGTTATAATGTGTATAAAATCAACATTGGTCACCATATCTTGGATTTGAGTCTTAAAATTTGTTATTAATCCGAGGAAAAATATTGAGGATCATGAGTGATTATAATGAAGGCAAAAGTGTAATTACTTTATTATAATGCTAAAATCCACTTTGGCACAGTGCCTCCCCCACTTCATCAGAACTCTGCTTTTATCTCGACTAGGCACAAACGTTAAGTTTTTTTCTTTTCAGTTTATGTTATTTTCATCATCATGTACAGAACTCACACAAGCAGGTTTTTGCTTGCTTCATTGTGTTTTTTAATATATGCCTTGACTTTTCCTATATATATATATTTATATATATATAATTTAAAAAATTAAAGACAAAAGTATGGTGTATACATACACAGAAGGACCAATATGTAATTTCAAAAATAATTTAGAAAATCACATCCAATCCCCTCTGGGCTTTCTTATATAGTATAGATGAGCCTAGTACATCAATATATAATTTAAAAAGTTAAAGATAAAAGTATCATGTACACATAGGGACTAGTATGTAATTCCAAATAATAATAGAGAAAACTACATCCAACCCCCTCCATGGATTTTCTTATATAATATAGATGAGTATCCTAATATAATATATAATATAAAAAAATTAAAGACAAAAGTGTGGTGTACACACATGGACCAATATGTAATTTCAAAAAATAATGGAAAAAATTACATCCAACCCTCACCATGTATTTTCTTATATTGTATAGATGAATCTTTTAATATAATATATAATTAAAAAAATTAAAGATAAAAATGGTGTGCACACACATGGACTAGTATGTAGTTTTAAAAAATAATGCAAAAAACTACATCTAACTCCCTTCCGTGAACTTTCTTATATTGTATAGATGAGCCTCCTAATATAATATATAATTTAAAAATTAAGGATAAAAGTGTGGTGTGCACACACATGGACCAATATGTAATTTCAAAAAATCATGGAGAAAACCGCATCCAACCCCCTTTGTGTGTTTCTTATATAGTATAGATGAGCCTCCTACTATAATATATAATTTTAAAAATTAAGGACATAAGTATGGCGTAGACACACATTGACCGGTATGTAATTCAAAAATAATAGAAAAAATCGCATCCAACCCCCTTTGGGGCTTTCTTATATAGTATAGATGAGCATCCTACTACAATATATAATTTAAAAAATTAAAAGCAAAAGTGTAGTATACACACAGGGACCAATATGTAATTTTAAAAAATAATGGAGAAACATCCAACCCCCTCTACAGACTTTTTTTATAGTGTAGATGAGTCTCCTAATATAATATATAATTTAAAAAATCAAAGACAAAAGTGTGTGTACAGACATATGGAGTAGTACCTAATTTTAAAAAATAATGGAGAAAATTGCATCCAACCCCAGTTGCAGACTTTCTTATATAGTACATATGAGTCTCCTAATATAATATATAATTTAAAAAATTAAAGACAAAAGTGTGGTGTACACACATGGACCAGTATACAGTTTAAAAAAACAATAGAGAAAAATTGCAACCAACCCCCACAGGCTTTTTTATATAGTATAAATTAGTCTCTTAATACAATATATAATTTTAAAAATGAAAGATAGAAGTGTGGTGTACATACATAGGGACCAATATGTAATTTTAAAAAATAATGAAGGAAATTACATCCAAACCCCTCTGCGGATTTTCTCATATTAGTATAAATGAATATCTTAATATAATACATAATTCAAAAGATTAAAGACAAAAGTGTGGTGTAAACACAAAGGGACCAACATGTAATTTCGAAGAATAATGGAGAAAATGGCATCCAACCTCCTTTGTGGGGCTGTCTTAGATACAAAGAACACATTTGTAATTTATAAGGATGTTGGAAAAACTTGCAAGGCTAATCTAAAACGTCTTGTTTTGCATAGTATAGATAGATAAATTAAAGACAAAAGTGTGGTGTACACACATGAACCAGTATGTAATTTTAAGAAATAATGAAGAAAATTGTATCGAACCCCCTTTGCAGGCTTTCTTAAATAGTATAGATGAGTCTCCTAATATTATATATAATTTAAAAAGTCAAAGACAAAAGTGTGGTGTACACACAAAGGGACTAGTATGTAATTTCAACAATAATGGAAAAATTACATCCAACCCCTCTGCATTCTTTCTTATATAGTATAGATGAGTCTCCTAATATAATATACAATTGAATAAATTAAAGACATGGTCCAATATGTAATTTCAAAAAATAATAGAAAAAATTATATCGAACACCTCAGGCTTTCTCATATTAATATTATTATACATAAATGAGTCTCCCAATTATATATTATATAATTTTAAAAATTAAGATAAAAGTGTGATTTACACACACATGGACCAGTATATATTTTAAAAAAATAATGGAGAGAATTGCATCCAACACCCACTGTGGGTTTTCTTAAATAGTATAGTTGAGCCTTCTACTATAATATACAATTTAAAAAATTAAAGACAAAAGTGTGATGTCCACACACAAGGGCTAATATGTAATTTCAAAAAATAATACAAAAAATTTCATCCAACCCCCTCCACTTTCTTGTATAGTATAGATGAGTACCTTAATATAATATATAATGTAAAAATTTAAAGACAAAAGTTGTGGTGTACACACAAAGAGATCAATGTATAATTTTAAAATATAATGGATGACATTGCATCCAACCCCTTCCACAGAGTTTCTTACATAGTATAGATGAGTCTCCTAATATAATACATAAATTTTAAAATTAAAGAAAAAAATGTGATGTGCACATAGGGACCAATATGTAATTTTAAAAATATAATAGAGAAAATTGCTACCACCCCTCCACGGGCTTACCTATATAATATAGATGAGTCTATTAACACAATATATAATTAAAAAAAACTAAAGACAAAAGTGTGGTGTACACACATACATATCACTATGTAATTTAAAAAATAATGGAGGAAATTGCATCCAGTGCGGACTTTCTCATATTAATATTAATATAATACATAAATTAAAAAATTAAAGACAAAAGTGTGGTGTACACACATAGGGACCAATGCGTAATTTCAAAAATAATAAAACTACTCTGCATACTTTCTCATATTAGTACAGATGAGTCTCCTAATATAATATATAATTTTAAAAATTAAAGACAAAAGTGTGGTGTAAACACATGTAATTTAAAAAAATAATAGAGAAAATTGCATCTAACCCACACTGTGGGACTTTCTTAGATACAAAGGACGCGTTATAATTTGTAAAAATATTGGAAAAAATTGCATGACTAATCCAAAATAATTTATTTTATATAATACAGATGTCTAAATAAGTAGTGGAGTCCCCACATAAACTTTTTTCCACACGATTTTTCATTTTTTTGGGACAAAAACATATCAAATTTTGTTGTGTATTTTCTATAAAATATTTTCCCTTTCGCATTACCATAGTAAATAAATAAATTTTTTTCATACCATTTGCTTTCCCATATTCACCATATAAAAAAATTAACCTAACTCTCTACATCATTGAGTTAAATCTAGATGAGTAACAAAATTTGGCAATATGTTCGGACAAATGGTATGGACGACGATTACGAACACCGGGTCAATGGTTGCCATTCAGATTACCAAACACATGACTACTTACCGTTCTCATTTTTACATTATTTTTTATCTGTGTTGTGCTTTACAAATTCTAGCAGACGCTCATGAGAAATTGTCGGATTATAAACCAAAATAGCACGATTTCATAAAATATGTACTGAAATAGCACCATAGTCATCTTAATTCCCGAAATAGCCCACTTTCCAGAGAAAGCGCCAATATTTTTGGCGTTTTACTGTATCCGGGGTTGAAAGCGCAAAAAAAATGGCGTTTTCAGCTGAAAGCGCCAAAAAAATGACGTTTTCAGCTGAAAGCGCCAAGTTTTTGGCGTTTTTCATGCAAAAGCGCCAAAAAATTGGCGTTTTTTTTTTAACGCTTTTACATTGAAAACGTCAAAAACTTGGCGCTTTCAGCTGAAAACGCCATTTTTTTTGCGCTTTCAGCTGAAAACGCCATTTTTTTGGCGCTTTTGGCCCCCGGATACAGTAAAACGCCAAAAGTACTGGCGCTTTTACGCGAAAGTGGGCTATTTCGGGAATTAAGATGGCTTTGGTGCTATTCCAGTACATATTTTTATAAAAGTGTGCTATTTTGGTTTATACTCCGAAATTGTCACGGTGAGCCACAGCAACCATCGTCGGCGGTGAGTGCCATCGCTTTCCAAAATACTGCAATTATTGAGACTGGCATTGGTTCGTACGTGGCCGACGCGGGCGCGGGCTGAGCAGGTCGAAACAGAGCCGCCGCCGGGAATGCGGCGATCCCGAGCACCGTCGACTGCTGCTACGCGTTCGCAAATAGGAACGCACCGGAAACCGGGACCTTTGGAAGGAGATAATCCACTCTTCCTCCAGGTCTTTATACTCATCGTGCCCAGTCGAGGAAAAAAAAGGGTAGTGAGAGGAGACGGAAACTGGAGAGCGAGAGAGAGAGGTCGCCATGAATTGAGGAACAACTTATTTCAAACTCTATTACTATCAACGTCGATGCTTTCTTACGTTGAATCTTTTTGTTTGAAAGAAATAACCTTCTGCATACGTACAGTACTTTAATCTCAGCCACCAGCTTTTATTTGGACGTGTTCAAATCCGCGACACTCGTTGGGCAGTAGCTTTTACCATTGTCAAAGATTGAAAAGTGGACGAAAGAATCCTACCAAAACCCATTTTGTATTCGTTACTACGCGTGTGTTGTATATACCCTTCTTTAGCTGGAAACGGATAACACGCAACAAAGACAAAAGGGCCTCGAAATTCTATTTGCGTCTTCCCCACTGAGCAGCGCCCACGGCCTATCGACGGCTCGATGGGAAGCGCCCTGGACTCCCACTTCTTGGCTCTCACAGCGATAGTCACCGTACTAACTCTTTCCCCTTCACCACTAGCTTCGCCTCTTTCGGACGGGCACTTCCCGTTGCCGCAACTGCAGGATCTCCAACTCCTGCTGTCGCTGTTCATTTCGGGTTAGCCACTTTGTTAATGGTTTCTTTCGTCTACGCAGGTGGGCTACCAATTCGTGTTTTTCATCATCACCGCACTCCTTAAATTCGACAAGATCACTGACTTCGCAGGTAATGTTTCCATACTTTGCACACTTGTTCTCTCTGCTCTTTCCTGAGATGCTTTGTTTATGCGAAGCCTCGTTGGGTTAATTTCCGACTGCCATTATCTCGGTTGACTGTAGTTGTGACTGACTAAATCACGACAGTCCTGTGCAGAGTGATCTAACCAGTGGTCGCTCGTACCACTTTTGCAGGAAGCACTAATTTTGTAATCATTGCGGTACTTACTTTTGTTGTGAAGGGAACATGGCATTTTAGACAGGTACCATTATCTTATTCTTTTGTGGAAATTTCCTTAACGCCCAGATTTTTGAGAAACCCTTATGATTATTGCAAGTTCTTTTCTTGAGGATTCTGTAATACTTTTTGAGCTTAGTAGCTCTTCTTTTGATGTACCAGTTGGACTTGTTTGTGTAGGCTGTAGTGTTGGATGGGTCTTTGTTGCAGTCCTTTTGTGCTAAAAAATGTGATATTTGCTGCTTCTTATCAACTTATCCTTGTTAAACAGATGCTTGCTTGCTATTAGTGCCATCTAATTTGTGGTTGATCAGATGTGCTGGTAAGATATAGCAATGATACTTGGATAGATTATTTAACCTGTACTGAAGATGTGTGATATCGCTTCTTGTACAGTTTAGTTGGTATTTTGATGGATTTTTTGGTTGCTTGATTGATGTTGGAGAATACCTTAACCGTTTGTATTCTAAAACACAAACTGAGGGGTTTATTCTTGTGGTTAATCCTGAAATTGTTCAAAGTAGTTATCTATTTTTTACAATCTCGGGGCCAGCTGGACTTGGCTGAGGGTCCAGCTTTTTAATTTTGCTTGTTGTAGGCCTTTGTTGTGATTTTTTTTGGCTTTGACCCGAGTCAGAATCTTGGGTTTGGGGCTACCTAAACATACAATAACACAACCTGATGCATAACATTACTGACAGAGGGAAGTGGGCAACCCTCAGGGATCAAATCGCTTTGCTAATATTTTGTTAATATGCTGTGAGAAATATAAAATAGTTCCCTTCGTAACTTGTCTAGATATATATAATGCAAAATACATAGGAAGTGCATGGAGATCTGGACTTAGAGAACAAGTAAATAATGCAAATAAAATAGGAAATGCATGGAGAACAAGTAAATAATGCAAAAAAGTAGGAAGTGCATAGAGATGAAGTAAATAATGCAAAAAACATAGGAAATGCGCAGAGACTGACTTAGGGAACAAGTATGAAATGCACGAAACATGCAGTTTTCCCTGATCACAAGTGCTGATCAATTTATATCACTAATACAGCGAGTGATGCTAGATTGGCTTCTATTCACTCACAGGGTTGATTTTCCATGATCCTATAACAGTAGGCTGCAGAACAAACATATTCATTTACTTCTGTTCTTGTAACTCTTAAACAATGTTCGGAACTTCATCGGTGGTAAAGTTTTGCAATTAACATTGACATTTATGTTTACTTATCAGATTGTTTTGACGGTGCTTGTAGTAATTTGGGGGTTGCGCTTGGGAATTTTTCTCTTGATGAGGTACACATTCATTGACAAACTTAGTAGTTTCTCTTTTTCCTTGTCTATGCATATGTGCCGGTTGTCATCTAGTATTATTTGTGTTCTATGCGTGATTTAGTACTATATGTGTTCCCATGCAAGTATGATTGTATATGTGAAAACCAAATGTGTATATATTACTCTCAACAAAAGTTCAATCTTATATGTCATTTAAGGATGGAAGTATGTGTAGTTTAATATCATATTTTCATATGCAATAGGATCTACTCTAATCAACCCACCGTCATATTTATCAGCTGTCACGTATGAAATTGAGCACATCTTTGGAAAGAAGTACAACACTTGTTTCTTGAGAAGATTCCATTGTGCTTTATGCTAAAATGGTGGTAAACTGGAATTTGAAATACATTGTGAAACATCAATATGATCTAAGTTTTGACTAAAAGCTTATATAGCTCATTTTCTTTCTACAGTAAGCCAAAAGTCGTTAAATATGTTAAATGTACTCAAGTGGGAGGATTTAGGATTGAGTAGAAGCAAAATTGAATAAATGTATTACGATTGTAGCTAGTATGATATTGTGAATGTTGTTGTCAAGTTGGATGGAGTGGATGTACCAAAATATGATAAGTTTCTTAAACTGGGTTCCATTATTCAAAGGGATGACGATGTTCCAGAGAATATTTGTCATAGGATCACAACAAGATGATTGAATGCTTGAAATAGATGAGTGCAATTGAAGTAGTATGTGACCATAAGACTCCCCTCACATTAAAAAATAAATTTTATTGAACAACTATACAAACAACCATGATATATGAGAGTGAATGTTGGGCGGTGAAGAAACAAGGTCTCAACAAGATAAATGTGGCCGAGTTGTGTATGCTAAGGTAGATGTATTGGAAGCAAGGAAGATCGCTTAAGAAATGACTATATAAGGAACAAGTTGGGGGTAGCGACTATCGAGGACGAGTTATGTGAGTGCCGCCTGAGATGGTTGGACAAACGACCGATAAATGCACTAATTCAAAGCAATGTCGTCGAGTGAATCACAATCAAAGACGAAGAGGCCTACACTAACTTAGTATTGGAAAAATTTATAGGAGGCGGACGAAGAAGCAATGTTATAAGGAGAAATTTTGAATCTATATATCTTGAAAACAATGTGACCCATAACATAGCTGAATGGAAAAGAAGAATCCATGTAGCCCACCTGAACAGAGTTGGGATTTAGGGTTAGATGATGAAGATGAGGATGACATCTACTCGAGTAGTTGAAGAAGACCTTATGTGTACCTATCATCTCATTAGAAATACTCATAGTAGCACATAGCTTATCGCATTCTTTTCTATGTTTCATCTGACTTCATTCCACAAAGTATTGCTCTATGACTTCTAAACTTAGATGGATAAATTTATGAAGTGGAAACCATCAAACAGCACGAAGAGTTGGTGAACGAAACACCACTATAGTGAATGCTACAATTGGATAATAAAAAGAGAAAGATCACAATGTACCCCCTCCCTTAAGCTAGAAAGCCTGGATATAAATATAACATATATATAATATATATATAATATATATATATATATATAGAGAGAGAGAGAGTTAAGTTGGAATACACTTGAGTGTACCGGATACGCTATACACCTCAATCGTTTTCCATCATGAAACAATTATTTTGGAAATCTAGATCGTCGATCTTCTTAAGTATCTTAAGAACATACTATATAATAAATTTGAGCTCATTTGGACACTTATAGGTCATGCATCTAAAAGATGCAAAAATTCTGCATTTCAAATTAGTTATGTGCGTTGATTTTTTTGTCCTTGGATGAATGACTTACACTCATCCAAATGGGCTCAAATTTTATATTTTGTCTATTATTATTATAACAATAAAAATCAATGGATTACATTTTGCAAATGCATGGATCAGATAGTCAAACACCATTGGGGTGTACGGTGATTTGTACACTCAAGTGTATTCTAGCCTTGACTTTCTCTCTCTCTCTCTCTCTCTCTCTCTCTCTCTCTCTATATATATATATATATATATATATATATATATATATATATATATATATGAGTCAGGCTAGTGTACAGTCGAGTGTACCGGAGGCGTTGTACACCTCAGTTGTTTTTAAAGATGCAATAACTTTTTGAAAAATCTAAACCGTTGATCTTCTTAAATACCTTAAGAACATACTATATAATAAATTTCAGATTATTTGGACACTTATAGGTCGTGCATCTAAAGGAGGTAAAAACCATGCATTTCAAATTAGTTTTTTACGTCGATTTTGTTGTCCTTGGATGAGTGACTTACACTCATCCAAATGAGCTCAAATTTTGTATGTGGCCTATTATTATTGTAACCATGAATATCAATGGACTGGATTTTGGAAAAACATGGTCTAGATAGGCAAACACCATTGAGGTGTACGGCATGATCTGTACACTTGAGTGTATTCTAGCCTGACTCATATATATATATATATATATATATATATATATATATATATATATATATATATATATATATATATATATATATATATATATATGACTTCCCTAGCTTGCTAAGCAACATGCAAAAGGACTTCATGGCGAGACTGTTGGTGAAGATATCTGCAACTTGATCCTTAGACATCAAGTAGTAGGGCGTGGAAATGCAATTCCTTGATGTAGTCAACTTCAACACATTTAGTTCTTTAATTGAAAATAGGAATGTTACCGATAAATTAACATTTGTTGTAACATGATATAGGAGCAAAACCAGCGATATTATCACCATGATCCTGCGGTAGAGCACTGCAGTGTTCAAAATTTCATCGAAATTGGCAAAATTTTGCTAATTATTTCGATGCCGCCAACGATCAAACATAGAAATGGCCTTACATGTCTGTACGTAGGGGATTTCGCCAGAAAAATTACATTTCGACAATTATTTCGAATTTCGACGAATGTAGGTAAATTTCGATGAAAAAGGCCCATTTCGTCTGCATTTCGATGAAATTTCGAGAAACACATGTATTATTTCGAGAAATGGGGTACGATGTTTGTAGATTTTACTATGTGATTCCTTAGACTTATTAGGGGCAATCTAAGTTATGTTTCTTTTCTTCCTAGCCTAATTCTACCTCCCTCTCCTAATTCTCTCACTTCTATAAAGATCTACAAAGGAAATATTTAAAATGTGTGTGGGAGTGATATATGTGGCTATGATGACCCGCTAACTTTCATTTTTGAGGTCACATGATTTATGTTAATAGTGTGCAAAATTAGCATGACTATCGAGATATTTTGTATGTATACCATTATCAATCACACCTCTAACTACATTGTTGCCTCCTATAGGCTCTCGCTACAAAAGCACACGACCAAGAACAAAACTTTAGTTAATCCATTAGTATGCATTTTATCACTTGTAGGCATATAGAGATTAACAGTTAGACACATCTATGCTTGTATAAAACAAAATAAACTGGAGCCAATATGTTGATAATATAATCAACAAGGAGGATGACAACCTTCATGGTTCAACTAGATGCATAAACCATAGTTGTCTCATGCTTCCTCAATACTCACTCACATAACACTGCAACATTGTTTATGTACTACGTCCGATCATCCCACTGAGAGGTTCTACCATCCTAGATCATGCTATGTTTCCATAAATTTGTGTCTTTAAGTTTATATATTGTGCTTGCAAACTATAATGATTTATTCCTTCATTTCTCCGTTCAATTGACCTCAAAATCTCCATCGAAATTGTTCAGCTTCCTTCACTCACACATGAGGAGCCCCACCCCTCACATACCCAATATGAAATAGTATTGCATATTTGAGTAGATCTACACTAGTAGATTGTTCTGGTAAAATTTCACTAAATAATTCGTTCATTTGGTCGTCGAAACGCCAGTAATGCATCTGTCGAAAATTTCTTCAAAATTTATCAAAATTTCTATTTCTGTGGCTACCGAAACGGCGTCGAAGTCGGACGTTTTCTTCCTTGGAGCATTGTCTGCCTGCCCATAGTAATTCACAGGTGGAATGTACAATAGCATGATATACAACTTCAATAATAGATCCGGTGACTGCTGTCTGCCTCCTGTTGTTCCAAGTCAAAACTAGAATATCCAGAAGTGGATTTTTTTTTATCATTGCGGCTATGGGTTATAATGAAATCGCCAGAATGCTTTAGATGTCCATAGTTCTTGCACAATAGAATTCTCCCTAGAGGCTTATTTAAATATATTTGGATGTGAGATATGACATGAGCGGCACTGGTATGGTCTATCAAGATATCTATTCACTAGGCAGATTGCAGCGGTAATACATGCCCTGGTAACTGTAAAATAAGCTACTTTTCCAACTCTTCACCTGTATCTTCTTATGTCAGTAAAGGAGAATTTACATCATCCCATGGATCATTGGGATATAATGGTGTCCAAGCAGGTTAGGCCTCGAAAATTCATGTTTCTTGCAATAAATTTAGATATTTCCTCTATGACACAACATAAAAATTTTATCCACTTATTTACTAAGAAATCACATTTCACTCCTCAAATATTTAGTGATAAACGTTTGGAGAGAGAACCTTGGTGGCCTCTATAATCCCGACAATATCAGCTTCAAAGATAATGCCATCCATGAGGCCAAACAAGATCTCCTTGGTAAGTATAGAATAACCCTCGCCCCCACCCCCCCCCACCCCGCAAAACACACACACACACACAAAACACCGACCTACAACAAAGCATCAAAGCTAGTCGTGCTCCTTAAAATTTGTAAACTAAATCACTGTAGAGAAATGCATTCTTAACATCAAGATGATAGAAGGTCCAATAAAAGTTGCCTGTAAAGAAACTGGAAATCCACACAAATTTTGTAAATTGTTTGGCCCCTCCCCACATCCTTGTAGAAGGTCCCATCATAAATCGGTAAGACAATGAGATCTTGGAAGATATGCATGAAGATAAATCAACATAGTTGTGGTTGCAATGATGTGCCAAGATCTAGATTGCTTGGTCAATGTAAAGAAAGCCTTAATCCACATAAACAATATTGCAAATGTTGACAAAGTCTAAAGAACTCAATAAAGCTACACTTAGTACCCATTCATCATGAATTTTTATAGATTTTGACATGAATGCGATAAAAGGCTTGCATAATAAATTAGGAAGCACATGATTACGAATAACAAACACTTTCAGTATTAACCCAATAGCTATGAATCTACAAGCCTTGTAAAACCTAGAATGGTTATACCCAGCTTGATTTGTATGTGGGTCTTGCTGCGGTCATTGCGTCAACTTGAAAATAATTGGGTTGCAAATGTAGACAGTTTAGACCGAAAACGCTAGTAGTTTACATTTGAAACGATAGGTTCAGTAATGACACCATCAACATCAATAGACATTTATCTGAACTGATGATTTCCAAGTTTTAGTACGACTTCACGTGGAACATGAAATATAGAACATGCTGCCTACAATTCTGTAATTATAATCGACTGGAAGAAAAGTTATGGAACCTTTGCAACTGAATGAAAGTACTATTGTATGGAATGCTAGCAAGATGCAATTAGAGGTCAGGGCACAGGAGAACTCCAATAGAACTACTAATTAGTAAACCAATAATTGATTGATGCATAATTTGGCATGGAGCCCAAGTTTTGCTAAATGTGTTGTATACAAAGTAAGACATATCTGTAATGATAAATGCATAAAAAGGTGGAAGTGAAAAACGAAAGTGATCAAAGTTCCACTCTTGCTACGTAGGAACTGGGTGTGTGCTTGATATATATCAAGAGCTGTGCCTCTAGTCTAGTTTTTTGGTTGATCTCTCATGTGGTCCATATCAAATGGTACTTGCGCAGTTGTGCCTGACCACATAGGTATGACTTACGTAAAAACAACCACTTTGGGCCATCTACTGCGATCTAAACTGGCTTCACCTTATTTGATGTGGAAGTTGAACTGGCTTGGTTGTAGCAAGCTGCTTCACTTGGGATCTGTCATGGCTTCAAGTTTTAGTGGGACGGTTTTGGCAAACTTGAATATGGGCATGATATAGATCACATGCCCATCTCAGAAAGCCTCACAGCCCTTAGTCCTTGCACACCCTTTCATTTCAACCATAGTTATCCAGGCTCCTGCCTAGGCTCCACCCAGGCGCACCTAGCCCCCCTAAGATCTAGGTGGGCCGCCTTGAACTGGGCGCCTAGGCTTTCAGATAACTGAAGTGGATGTCTGAGCCCTTTTAGGCTCAAATTAAGACACTTAAAGATCAAATTTAATGGATTAGGTCTGAATTTGGTCAAACTAAAGATCAAGTTTAGTTGTTTTAGGGAAGAAATAGATCTGATTTAGGCCAAATCACATCTAATTTGTGCATATTAGCCTGATTTGGGGAAAACATGTCTTATTGGGGGGGGAATTAGGTTTGATTTTGCCAAATTAGGGGCCATTTAGGTCAATGTAGGACAACGAGGGGAAGTAAACTCTGAGTAGGTCTTGCCAAATAGGGTCTGGCTTCGGCAAACTTAGGGCAGACTAAGTTAAATTAGGTCTGCTTTAGATGATGTTCGATCAAATTAAGCTCAAATAGGTCATGATAGGTGTGATGTCGGTGAATTTATGAATGATTAAGCTTAATGATAACCAATCCAAATGTACATAGTGATGTATATATTTGAATATAGTTACGTGCATAAGCAAAATCATTTATATATATGTAAAATATAAACAAATATAAAGAACACCTAGGCTCCCCCCTAAGCGTCTAGGCCCCCTAGCCTTCCCTTGGGTGGGAAGGACTGCATAGCCGCCTAGACAAGTATGATTAGAAGTTTGGAACAGAACCCAGCCTGAAGTCGAAACTGTCACGTGGGAGAGCTCATAATCTGTAATAACCCCACACTCAATTCATACACAACTGAGGTAGAATTATGATTTCCAATGGTAGAAAGTAATTGGTGGACAATTGGATATATTACCGTCGGTGTGTTACATAGACAAATCCCTCCTATATATAAGAGAGGGGGACACAATCATAGACTGATCAAGCTCTAAAGGGATAATCGACTACATGTTCATATAACATTAAACCTATTAACTTAATTAACTCTAACACTAACAGAGGGTGTTACAATTTTGATGACCATCCCCGATTTAAAATTAGTATCCTCTGTAGTTTGGTCATGTATGTTAAGAGGCTCGGAACTTAGTAAGGCAATGTTGGCCAAAAAACAACTCTTAATAGATAGGATAATTAATGACTATAGCAATTAGGGTTGACTTTGCAGCACACATGAATAGTTCATAGCGCCTTTATTTGGCCTTTTTAAGTTTCTATTGTCTCATCCTACATTTTCATCTTGTCATTTTTCGTTTAGTGATATTCAATCACATTCTGAATTGGTTTGATTTGTTTTATTTCTTATCTTTTTATGTCTACTTAATAATAATTGTATACATCTTAATGTAAGTGTGCACAGAGTACTACACTATTAGACACACTTCTAGATATTTCTCAACTCATAGTGCTAATTTGTCTTTGTAGTGTGTAAGTGAAGATAAGTTGCACTGATTTCCTCTAGTTTGCAGGATTTTAAATTGGGGGGAAGACCGGCGCTTTGATGAGATGCGCGCTAACCTGGGGAAACTAGCAGTTTTCTGGACATTTCAGGTTGTTAGATAACTAGTATCTAAAATAAGTATTTCAACCATGTATCGCCTAATTCAAGTTTGTGTTATAATTGGTGACAGGCTGTATGGGTCTGGACTGTCAGCCTGCCTGTCACTGTTGTTAATTCCAGAGACAGAAATCCCTCTATTAAAGCTCAGGATGTCATTGGCTGGATCATGTGGGTAGTAGGCCTTGCAACTGAGGCCGCAGCAGATCAGCAAAAGCTAACCTTTAAGAACTCTGCAGCAAACAGAGGAAAATGGTGTAATGCAGGGCTTTGGAAATATTCTCGCCATCCTAACTACTTTGGGGAGGTTATTATCGTGAACTTATATTGCAAGCTTCTGTTTTTAACTATGTACTTTGAGTATATTTTTCTCATTTGAAATTATCAAATGTTGGTAATGCGGGACAATAGTTGTTTTCTTTGTGAATAACTTTAAAAACTTTGCCTTTTTATTTATCAAGAATTACTGAATCAAATAGTCTTGAGGAGCCTGCTGCATTAGTTTGTTCTGGAATTTTTGGGAGCAAATTAGGTGGCTAGCTGTCCAGTAATTTTACAATTCTTTGCTCGTTAATTTCTTGATGACATACTAGCATGAAGTTTACTACAAGGCATCATTCTGGTATTGTCAACCTGCCATTGAAGTTTGCTACAGTTATTCCTCACCACGATATGAAATTGGTATCATGAGAGATGATCAAGAATGAAAATATTTTTGCAATTGAAGGACTTCAAATCGTGCAGCCTGAATGAAAGACCTAAGAAACCCCTCGAATGTACTTGCCAACACAAGATATTATTTATTTTACTGATCTCTATATCTCTATATTAGCTAACTTGTTTTATGTTATGTTATTTCCCATTCCTAACCCTTTCTATTTAAAGGATCTCTATATAGTACTTAGAGAACCAGACCAAGGGCACAGCCCTGCTGGCCCCATCTCTCCTTCTTTCTCCATGGTCCTTATATTTCTTACCACCCATGATGTACAACAGTAGTCGTACAGTATAACTCTAGAGCGTTTTTGTAAGTTGCAACAGCACACTATTTTGATTTTGTTTTTTCTTTGCAGCCTCAACTAGGTAGCCCCCTCAGGTTTTCTGCTTAACTTATTGTGGGTTCTTGGTTGCTTGATGTGAGCAACCCACTATTGTTAATGTTATGCCTTCTTGTCTGCATGTATGTTCAATGCCTTCTTAATTTGCCTGTGTGCATTCTTCATGATTTCTAACATTGTTGATAGCAAGGAATGGAGCTATCAATACCATTTCACTAGGAAATAGGTATTTACTGGAATACCAACAGACATGTTAACAGATGCAATCCTATCCGTTTAGATGCCAAAATGACCAGTTAAGTCATGTAATCTGTACGCGGAGTGTAATTATTTATGCAATAATATCACATATTGGATATGTGGGGGCGGGGTTCCTTCATGTGTGAGGCAAGGAAACCAAAATGTTTTCTAGAGATCTCAATGAGGGATTCCTGTGGCGAAATGTAGGAAAGCTATGAAATTCTGCAAGCACAATATATACACATAAGTACTCTTGTATGCAATAAGATCTTGTATTGGATCTGTAGGGGAGGATCATCTTTCATGTATTATGTGAATGAAGAGAAGGTCGAGTCTGAAGGAAGGCAAAATGCACATATTGCAATTATTAGTGATGTAGAGTCTACTAGCTACAACTCACAATATACATCATGTAGTTAGATACTAAGTGGTTTTCAATGCAAGAAACTGCTTGAGTAGCATAGTGGATGTGGTGACTAATCTCTCCCCCAGCAATTGTTGCCAATACATGAGGTAGCTGATGTGATTGACATATTGTTCCTAGAAATGTGAGCGTAGGCCTATTTATAAGGAGACTCTGTGGCTTTTTCCTGCTTTTTAATAAGTCAATGCTGTGACTTTAGCACTTGACTTCGTGGCTGTGGTCCCTGTGGAAGAATTTGGGCAACATCTTTAATACAACCCCATGTTTTTCTGTCATTGTTTATAACTATACGATCTTTGATCTGTAGCAGTATAACTCCCCGTGGCTCCTTCACATAAGTAGTGGGAGAAATATTAGAAGTATAGTTACTATATCCAATATATTCATGTTGTGGGGGTTGTCCACCAGGTGCAAATGGATTAGTATAACCTTATATCCGATTAGAAAATTACAAATAAACACACACAAAAAGTCTCATTTTTTGAAAGTCACAAAAAAATCAATTGATTGTGCTTGTTTTTACTAATTTATACATTTTTTTCTACTTTAGCTAAATAGTGTCGTTAATTTGAATTTATGTGCAGTAATGAGTTTACTACTACAAATGATTGTTATAATTAGATGATATTAGTAATTAGTGGAGTATTTAGGTTAATCTTGTGACTATAATTAAGAAATAATACTGTAGTTATTTGGTTAGATGGCATTAGGACTATTGTACCAGGATTGGCCAGGGGGATAAGGGTTTCCATACTCCTTTTGGGTGAAACATGATTTTGATTAGGATAGAGAATCCATCATCATCATCATCTAAGCCTCAATCCCAAATATGTTGGGGTCGGCTACATGGATCCTTCGTTTCCATTCCGCTCTATCATGGGTCATATTCTGGTTGAGATGTAGAGATTAAAAATCTCTCTTTATAAGTTCTTCCCATGTTAATGGGAGAAAATTGTAGAAATATAATAGTTTAACGGATTAGGCCAATTTACGCTCCAAATACTAAAATCTCCTTACTCTCCCTCTTTTCTCCTCTCAAACAACATCTACTACTCTTGATTAGCAAAAGATTGATATGGTGTTGGCATACAGTAAATACCCTACTAGAATCCTATGATATATCGATGGATCAATACCAAAATTGCACTCCTATGGAACACATGTTTGTTCCCATATTTGACCTGAAAGTTATGGTCAAACTTTCACCAATTTGGACGAGATTAGTTCCTTGGTTGATACCATTCAGGTGACAATTATCAAGCAAGATTGTAACCTTTCAGGTTACAATCATCAAGCAAGATGTAAAGAACTATGTTGGTCGGAGTACCTAATTTAAATATATACAAAGTCTCAAGGGAAATATGATTACCTAATGAATATCGCTTACGAGAAACTTGTTGACGATGTTAATGAAAAGGCAAAGGCGTACCATACTTAATCATCTCATCATTCTTCTGTGATTATTAATCCTTAAACAACCGAAAGTAGTAGATTAGCATGTGTATCTAAGTGTGTAGTGTGCTCCTATATCTTTCAAGCCCACTACGTCTTCTTCAGCTACTGGCCGCATTGCCATTTTTAAGACATTCGTTCTTGTGCCCTTATCTAGGAGAGACCATCTAGAGGTGACAAAGATGTTGGTTTAAGGGGAGTCGATAGAATACTGGTTCACGTTGGTGGACATGGCCAGACTCTTGGTGCTCGTCATGGTTCTGGAGGGACCAATAGATTTCATCATTATAGCATTGTAAAGGAGAAATCCTAGTCATGCATAGTAAGATGCTTCGGGCTGACATATGATCCACTATCGATGAGAATTTGTGTGTTATGTTTCTTTGTGTTTGTGATGTCCTCGTGATGCAACCCGTAAAAGGGAATTTGAATAAGAAGCAAGCCCAGATCCAAGACAATCCTGATTAGAACTTACTGGGCTCAAGTTGGGCTTTTATTTAGTTCTTTTTGCATTTAGGAAATTTACGTTTTATTTAATTCCGAATTTCTTTTTAATTCCTTGTTTTATTTTACATTAGGATTTTAATTTACAATTTTGTTGACTTGCACATCAAGTCATAGAGTCTTATATAAGCCAGTCTTGGGGCCTTTGTCCAGGCAATCGAATATGAATTAGAATTTATTTGCTGGTTGCAAATTTATTCCTCCTTTTCTTCTTCTCCGTAGCTTGGCTACATCAAGTGGTACTGGAGCCAAACCCTAATTTATTAGGGCACGACCTCCTTTTCTCCCCCCTCGTTCTCTTTTCTCTTTGATCCTTCGTATTACTTGTTCATCTGAGGAACGATAAATTTTCGTCGTCTTTTTCTTCCTCTCCTGCTTCCGTAAACAACCACCACCCGTCTATTTCCCAAAACCAACCATCCAAGGCATCGCTGGATTCCCTACCTTCCGCACTGCCCAAGGTCGATTTCCCTTCTCCCACTCGCGTCCGTCCACCATCCTTGTCTCCAAGCCGCAGCCAATCGGAACCTCCGCCAACTAGGTCGCCGCCCCTCCCTCTAAATCCTACTCCCGATAAACCACCGCAACATCATGTACGCCGCCCCTTCCTCTCAATTCCACTTCCACTTCCTATCTCTCCAAGCCCCTACCACTCTTCACTTCACGTAAGTTGGCAATCCACCATCTTTCCATGTCCAGGTCATCCGCTATACCACACACCCTCATCCCGTAGCCCCCCTTCCGGTCAAACTCACCCTTTCTGCACAGCCACCACACCTTCCGTTTGCAACTTCTTCGCCAGATTTCCCCCAGTGGACTCAGATTGCACCTTCCAATCAGTAGCATCCGATCCCTTCCCACCCCTGCAACTGCGTAGAACCACTGATCACAATGTTCCAGCCCAGGCGCTACCTGTTTCCGTCAGGGCCACTCTTCCTCTTCCCGCAAATTCACCAGGCTGCTCCCCGCCTAGCAACGACGCCTATAGCAACCATCAATCGACATCCGGATTTCTAGGAAGCAGCCCCGAGGCACCTCCTCACACATGAGGAGCCCCACCCCTCACATATCCAATTTGAAATACTATTGCATATTTGATAAATATACACTTCGATCATTTGGTCATCAAAACGCTAGGTGTGCATATGTAGAAATTTCCATCAAAATTTGTCAAATTTTTTTGTGGTCACCGAAATGGCGTCGAAATCGGACATTTTCTTCCTTGGTCTATATATAAAATTTGAGCTCATTTGCATACTTATATGTCATGCACCTAAAGAGAAAAAAATGCTACATTTGGAAACCTTTGTATTGATTTTGTTGTTCTTGGTTGAGTGGCTTACAAGAACCAAATAAACTCAATTTTTCGTGTTGTTTATATTTATCATAATAATGAAGATCAATGTTTTGGATTTTTCAAACAACGGAGTCTTGATACGTAAACGACACTTAAGTGTACGATGGGATTTCTACACTTAAGTCTATTCTAATTTGACTCTCTCTATATATATATTGTTAAATATATTCTACTCAGACTCTCTCTCTCTATATATATATATGTATGTGTGTGTGTCTATATATATATATATATATATATATATAGAGAGAGAGAGAGAGAGTCAGGCTAGAATACACTCGAGTGTACAGATCACGCCGTACACCTAAATGGTGTTTGCCTATCTAGACCATGTTTTTCTAAAATCTAATCCATTGATCTTCATGGTTACAATAATAATAGGTCACATATAAAATTTGAACTCATTTGGATAAGTGTAAGTCACTCATCTGAGGACAACAAAATCGACGCACAAAACTAATTTGAAATACATAATTTTTGCCTCCTTTAGATGCACAACCTATAAGTGTCCAAATGAGCTAAAATTTGTTATATAGTATGTTCTTATGATAATTAAGAAGATCAACGGTTTAGAATTTTCAAAAATTTATTGCACCTTAAAAAATGACTGAGGTGTACGATGCCTCCGGTAAACCCGAGCGTACACTAGCCTGACTCTCTCTCTCTCTCTCTATATATATATATATATATATATATAGAGAGAGAGAGAGAGAGAGAGAGAGAGTCAGGCTAGAATACACTCGAGTGTACAGATCGCACGAATACACTCAAGTGTGTTTGCATATCAAGACTATTTTTTGCAAAATGTAAACCATTGATCTTCACCGTCATACTATAACTAGGCTACATACCAATTTTGAGCCCATTTGGATAAGTGTAAATCACTCATCCAAGGGCAACAAAATCGACGCGCGAAACTAATTTGAAATGCATAGTTTTTGCGGTCTTTATAACATGACCTATAAATGTCCAAATGTGCTCAAATTTTGCGTGTGAGCTATTCACAAGATGTTTAAGAAAATCAATGGATTGGATTTTTGAAAAAAATATTGCATCATGAAAAATCACTTGAGTGTATTCTGCTCCGAATACACTCGAGTGTATTCTGCTCCGAATACACTCGAGTGTATTCTAGCCTGACTATATATATATATATATATATATATATATATATATATATATATGAATGTATTGGAAGTGTAGTGAAGACACGATACACAGTCATTTTGTAACAAACAATCATATTTTGAAATCCAACCAAGGATCTTCTTTAATATCACATTAATAGCCTATATAAAAAAAATCAAGCTCATTTGGATACTTATCATCATCATCATCTAAGCCTCAATCCCAACCATGTTGGGTCGGCTACATCAATCGTTCTTTTCCAATCAACTCTGTTATGGGTCATACTCTGATCAAGATGTAAAGATTTAAAATCTCTCTTTATAAGCTCTTCCCAAGTTAATTTAGGCATGCCTCTGCTTCTTTTAAGTGCGCTCAACTCAATAATCTTACTTAGAATAGGTGCATTTGTCGGTCTGCGTTGTACATGTCCATACCATGATACCTTCTTAGACGGCCTTCACACAACTTGTCCTCGATGCTCACCACCCCCACTTTGTTCATGTTGAAGTCATTACTCAAACCATCTTTTCTTATCTTCTCACACATCCATCTCAACATACACATTTTGGCTACATTCATCTTATTGAGACCTTGTTTCTTCACTGGCCAATATTCACTGTCATATAACATTTGGATACTTATATGATATGTATTTGAAGATAACAAACTGGTGCATTTGAAAAACTTTGTGTCAAGATTTTTTTGTTCATGGTTATCTTTCAATCATCTAAACTAAAAAAATTTGTGCATCGTCTATATTTATCATACTAATGAAGACCAATGGTTTGAATTTTTCAAAAAGAGGTCTTGATATGTAAACATCACTTGAGTGTATGATGTTGTCTATACACTTGAGTGTATTCTATTCTAACTTTATATATATATATATATATATATATATATATATAGAGAGAGAGAGAGAGAGAGAGAGAGAGTTAGGCTAGAATACGCTCGAGTGTACAGATCGCACGGATACACTCAAGTGTGTTTGCATATCAAGACTATTTTTTGCAAGATGTAAACCATTGATCTTCATTGTCATACTATAATTAGGCTACATAAAAATTTTGAGCCCATTTGGATGAATGTAAGTCACTCATCCGATGGCAACAAAATCGACGCACAAAACAAATTTGAAATATATATATATATATATATATATATATATATATAGAGAGAGAGAGAGAGAGAGAGAGAGAGTTAGGCTAGAATACGCTCGAGTGTACAGATCGCACGGATACACTCAAGTGTGTTTGCATATCAAGACTATTTTTTTGCAAGATCTAAACCATTGATCTTCATTGTCATACTATAATTAGGCTACATAAAAATTTTGAGCCCATTTGGATGAATGTAAGTCACTCATCCGATGGCAACAAAATCGACGCACAAAACAAATTTGAAATGTATATATATATATATATATATATATATATATAATTTTTATATATGTTCCTCAGTACAATCTTAGGCTTACAACTCCGAGACCAAAATGTCGCGGTACGGCTCACACATTTTACACGTTCTTTGTGAGAACTTCATGGACTGCCTAATATTATACTTAGCTTCATTATCCCATGAACCAAAGCAAAGAAAGGCATGATAATCAACATGGATATATTTAGCTTCAACTAGCCACTCCCACTCATAATTTGAGACTCCATGATACCGATTTGAGATTTCCATCTCAAAAGACAATTCTCAACTTCAAGGAGTCCAGCACTTATTTGGTATCCAAAACCCTAATACTTGAGGTCATCACAATGTTGCTCTTTCTTCGAACTTGAGAGACCACTTTAGAGTTGCCCATCTAAGACGCCTTCTAAGAAGTATGAAGAGTATACCTTTTTGACTAGTGTCATCCACTTCCACCAACTATGGCAATCATTGATTGGTGTTAGACTGCATTGCTATATTCCAAAATTTTAGGACCCTATTGTGGTTCTCTTAACTATTAGAATCCTATATCCTAGCACATGTTATGTTGGCTGATGGTAGAATATGTTGTCAATGGCATTGGGACTATCAATTGACATTTGTCTATGCTTTGTCATTTTGTTACATGATTAATCTTTTCCTTTAAATCCATTATGTATAAAAGAAGATACCAAGGCACTATGTTTCTTGACTTCATATTGTTATGGTTGTGTCGAATGAGGATAGGAGGGGGCACTGAAGACTGCCTGAATATTGCTCATTTCGGTTGCTTTATTGTCTTGAACTCCTTTGTAATGACACTGCCTCATTTGTGGCAACTTGGTCTATCCACCTATTCCTACTGCACCGTTTCGAACTTTCATTTTGGAAGACAACCTCAAGCTTCTATCCCAAGAAAACTTAACATTAGTAGTCAGTCTAATATTATTGATATAGTTCACTCCATGTTTGGGGCTTTGCAAGGTCTTGAGCCAATATGTTTTCGACTGCATTTTTTTATAAATAATTTTTCTAAACCGAGTTGGGTTCATTTGGTGATAGACAGGGTGCAAGTTTTGGATGTGTCAAGTTCTCTAACGAAATAAAAACTAATTTCTTAGTTGCCATCACATATATTGCGTTGGAATTGTGTTTGACAGGATCTTTCACATGTTTCTGACAACTATTGTGCTTGTTTACTGAAACGTCTTTCTTGTATTTCTACTTTCAGTCAATTCCATTCCGCTTTTATTTGTTACTATGTCATTTTTGGAAATGGTAATTCCAAGTTTCAAACTAACTTGGGAATTTTCAGATTTTTCTTTGGTGGGGCGTCTTTGTATCTTCTACTGCAGTCTTGGAAGGCGCAGAATGGCTTGTCATTTTTGGTCCCATCTTTCTGTCTCTGTTACTTCTGTTTGTTAGTGGCATTCCTTTACTAGAGGTTTGCTTTTCTCGTCTCCTTGAAGTGGAATCATAGTATATCCCGCCTAGAAGTCTGAGGGTTTATATCTAGCTGAATATACTCCATGGATGCAGGAATCAGCTGATAAACGCCATGGCAATCTGGAAGAATATCGCCTGTATAAACAAGAGACAAGGTATCACTCCTAAAATCACTCAACTTTGCATTAACTTCCTGGTTCAGAATATGAAGATGTACTCACACCGGTGGTTTTGCTACTTCTGCAGTCCTCTTATTCCTTTACCACCTGTTGTTTATGGAAACCTGCCTGCTTGGTTCAAGTCTGTGGCGCTCTTCGAGTTCCCTTTTTACAGTAAAAACCTCCCCCTGGGCGAATGATCATGTAGTGGGCTGGATAACAAATTCTTCGGCTATTTCCCACTTGATATATTCACTGTATATGAACTACAATTCCCTTTTAGTTGTCAAAAGAAAACTATAATTCCCTTTTCGTTCACACAATATTTATTTTCCCATACAGGTAAATATCCCACACCATGAATGCAAAGCAGTCCATTTCTTTTCCTACTGCGAATTCAATACTGAAACGTTCCATGCACGTTATCTTCTGAGCTGCACTAAACTTGGAATGTGTTGCTCATTTTTCTTTAATGAAACATTACTTTTTTTTGTAAGGTACACCTTTGAAATATATAGTTAGAATTTGAACAAAGGACACTAGTTTCTTCCTCCTTTTTTTACATTCGTAGTTTTTATGTGGACTTAGCTAAGCAATAATTGTAGTTTCTGACTAAGGTTTAAAAGAAGCATCTTACATGTGGCATGGTTTGAGTGCAACAATCACAGGCAAAAAACACTTCTGATAGTCCTTAATCGCTCTCATGATTTTTTATAAATTATCAGAAGGTTCCACTTCTATAACTTTTCCATTTCATCCCTCTTGTTTTTGCTGCACTAAATACTTGGTGCTATTGTGTATGGTATCGGGTCATCCTGCGTTGTGCATTGTATGGTCACTCCAAGGACTATCGCTTTCCTATCTTTTCTCGTGACCGATCGATGCTAACCACGGAGGATGCCCTGAAGTATCTTGTTGTACGTTGTATTAGAGGGAGTGCTCGAATTGTGCAGTTATGCTGCCACTGATACAGGCTTTTCGAGCCACTAAACGTAGGGGAAGTCTCTTCTCCCTAACATTCTTTTAGAAAGTTGATGACCCTCGCGTTTTTGCTAGCTGCCGGGTCTTGGATGCAAGTAGCCTGAACGGGCACGCTCACTCTTTCCTTGCTCGATTGTTTTATACGACGCATGCTCGATCAATGCTAATTAACGCTTCGTTTGGGAAGGCGTCGGCGACGGTTTGGGCAGCGTTTTAAATCCAATCTATTGCCCCATTTGATAAAGCAGTGTGGTTGTCCGGGCAGCGATGAGGCATGGTCGGACGGGTTTCAATCGCTCTTAACCGTTGTTACCAAAAGGAAAATCACCCACCGCTTTAAATTTGTATTGTTTTTAGCGTTGAGTAGCAGGCAATTGTAACTTTTTTTCACCGGATAAAAATTTTACGGTGATCCATCTCACCGCACCAAAACGTTACCAAACGCTGTATATAACGTGAGCAGGATACAATCGCTGTTACCTAACAGCAGATTTGCTGCCGCTCATTTTTTTGTATGATTTTGTGCTGCTGAAGCTTTGAGGAGCGTTGGAAGATTCCAGTTGTTTAACTGGGCAAATTTTTGCCGGTGATTAAGCGCATCGCACGCGAACAAAGGCAATTGCGCTGCCGAGCACTGCCCAAGTCCAGCGTTCTGGAGAGCGTTCTAAACTAAACTATACACGCTAGAGGGTCGGACACTCGGACACCTTTCCTTAGCCTACGTAACGTCCCTATCCACGTGGCAACTTGAATAATCTGTATTTCTGGTTTCTACTTGCGTTCCGTGCTTCTTTTTCCTTTGGCGTTTCAGTTGGCTAGTCACTCCGTGCTTTCTATTGCTCAAGGCCTCGTCTGGCTGCCACTGTTTGAAATACCGGTACCTTAACAGAAAATGTAGTGAAGGCGTTGATACCGAGATGGGAGAGAAGAGAACACGTGGAAAGTAATTCGAAATCATGCTGATTTCGGCTTGTTTTCTAAATTGGTTACTTTTAGTAAATTAAACAAATTGCAGTAATTGCAATTGTTGTATCTCACATCCTAGGGGCACTTACCTAGTGGCAATGTACTAAAATCCTCCTGTTTTATCGGATACATCGTCCAAGCGAGGCCTAAAGGTTTTCACAACCTCTCCTAGGTAACTACGAAGACAATGAACTCATCACACAATTAAGTTTAGGGGGTTCAATGAGAGATAATGAATCATCCTATACCGAAGAAAGGGAAGACACAAAAGCCAAATGAAAGTTTATGTAACCATAGGCGGGTGGTACAGAAACCTTAGATCTAGACATCTTATGATAATTTGCCAAGAATTAGACACCTTGGCTTTAGGCCAGCAGTTAAAAGTGGTATTGTCTTCTTAAATTGTTTGTTAAGAATATGAAAAGCTAGGTTCTACATGTAGGGATAGGGTAACCATTAATGAAAGTAGATGTGTTGTGTAAAAAAGCAATGAAGTAAGGCTCTTTGGAATCTTGATCTCATTACATTGCCCTAAAGCATGTTGAAACATCTATGGAAAGGAAGAAAAGGAAAATAGAGAAAAATATGGGTGTCTAACATGTTAGCCACCTTCTTAGATGCTTTGTTGGATCTCAAAGTGGGTCTACCTTCTTAGATGCTTTGTTGGATCTCAAAGTGGGTCTATTGACTCCCTATTTTTAGTAACTTAATTAGTGCTCGTGATCAAATTAGTTCTCCAACTAATGATAGAATTTATCTGATTTATTGATATTTTTCTATATTTTTTGCCTATTTAATCCATGCATTCACCCATTTGTCACATATGGAGTGTTCTTAGATAGAAAACATCATTTCTTCATACCTAAGGCCAATTTGGCCTCTAACTAAGCTTTCTACATGCTTTTTTTCATAAATTACACAATCGAACTCTTCACGGGTAAAATTCAATTGTAGTCCCAATTGGAAATTCAATCGCCTTTTCTCTCTTTGAAAATGAATGTCATTATTTTAATAGAAAAGATATTCAATTCAATTCAATATCTTTTTTATCAAGAGAAAAAGAACCTACGACTCTAGTTTTCACATTTTCTTTTCCTATTTTTTAATCAAAGGTTTATTTTTGAAAGACACAATCTTGTGATAAAAAAAGAAACCTGATGTGCATTCAAAACATTCTTAAATGTCAGAAACCAAGATAAGAAAATGCAACCCCTCCGTCTGGGGGACAATCTTAGTTGATCACCTTGCTCTACCAAGAGTACCATATGGCATTTCTCCAACGGTCCTCCTTGCAAAAAGAAGCAATTTTTGTGTCACTCGGGGCACAATCATTTTTCTTATTTCTTATCCCTAATCTAAAGGCAATCCATATTTAAAATTTCTTTCCCGACGCTAAATCCTATGACTAACAAACAATTCTATATACGCCCTCACATCTAACATATTTTTTCCCTATTTTGACTCTCCCGAAAATAAGATCAAATTACCTTATCTTGATTAGACTCCATACTAACACTTGTTTAGAAGATCCTTCTTCTAGAACAGTAATTCTGATACATCCAGAGGCTGTTAAAATGGTGAGGAGGCACCAAGGGTTCTAGGTCAAGTAAAAGTGTTATAAATACAATCAGATCAATATCATACATGCTTTATTGCTTCAATGCACTTATCAACTTGTTCATGACAAAACTACTCATCCATCTACCTATTCATGATGAAACAATTGCTCATGTCAGGATAACTAGGTCTTTCTTTCTTATTATTGTGTAGTTTCTCTAACAACATAATTGTCAGGATTACCTGACCTTGAATTGAACTAGATCTTGCCTTGCTTGTCTAGTCACATCTTGCATCAATTGCATTTGCTTAAATTAAACTAGATCTTGTCCTTTTTATCTAGTCACATATTGTACCTTGATCTAGTTACATCATCTTGTCCTAATTTCCTGATCAATCTCTCTTACGTGCTTACTTGATTGCTTAAAGATCACATCTTGCTCATAGTCGAGAATATCTCTAATGCATCTTTGTAAATAATGTAACTTGATAGTATTAAGCTAATTAATCACACACACATCTAGATATTCCTTGATCTGATCACACTTTCTCTAGCATTTCTCTCTATTTCCCACATATCATCCCAATAGTCTAGTATGGATCTGTATCATGGGAGATTTTGACGTGATTGGGATCCCTTTAACATGCTAGAGTCTTTTAGACTAATAATGGAAAGTTCCTCGATCATCGGAAGACATCGGGGACTTGCACACCTTTAATCATGTTTATATTGTTTTGTCTTATCTTCTTAATCCTAAAATCAAACCCGATTAAATGCTTTAATGAAACTCATTACATGCACAAATCTAATTTTTCATGCAATGCTCAGATGCCTAACCCTTCCTTGTTTGTAGTGAAATTGCCTTACATGATCTCATAACCATGTTTTCTTCATCTTATCAATCCTTAAATAAAATCTTTTTTGGTCTTTTCTACATTTTCCCACTAATTTAATACTTCCAAGTACAATTTTACTTGTTTTCCTCACAAAATAACATGATGACTCCTGATTCTTTATACTTTAAAGTAACCACACAAGATTATCTCTTTAGCATATTTTATTATATGGGTAAGACAAGCTGGCAACTCCACTGAGGAGATCTGGACAATTTGAATTGATTTCTAGTGTTTCTCGTGTTTTATTTTCTGGTTCACTTTTCATTTAGGGTTCCTTATTTTCTACTTTTTGTTTCCTAGTTTGTGTCCATATAAAGAGAAGTAGTACACCATGGGCAAGATTCCTTCTTTCCTTATACACTCATGATTTCTTGCTTACATGATGGATTGATTTTTGGAAAGTGGAGAACATTGCATGTCAATTTGAGGTTTCTTGCTTGCCCTTTACTTGCTTTATTATTCTATTATGAGATTGTAACGGAAAACATACAACTTGGACTTTTGCACTTTACACTCATAAAAACACATGTGTCTATGGATAGGTGCCAAAACTCAGTTTGAATCTCAGCACGAGGATGTTAATAAAGTTATCAAAACAACTTGATGATGGATGTTCAAAGGCCTTGACGGTGGTAACTTTAACACACTCTTTTAGCACTAAGAAGTTATTAGGCCATCACAGTCACAAGGTGCATCAGGAGTAGTACCGAAATCTAAAAAACAAGATGGGTTGTCTTCAACAAGTGCAATCTTGCCGTATTTTAGCACATCCTCGTGTACATGTCATGCTTGAGTGAGGATGTAAATTACACCTAAACTCAAAAGGGAAAATCTTTATCTTCTATGCTCATATATTGAGAAGTTTTATAGCTAATTGTGTTGTGCAAATTGTCATTTGCTTACTAACATGTTCTTCATTGTGAGGCTTGTAATGACAAACACTCTCTAACAAATCAACCCAAAAGCAATAGAATAATCTTCCAGCCTACACCATGTGTTAGGATTCCCAAATCTGATTTTATGGCATCCCATTTTGTTGCAGCCTACACTAAGTCGTTAGGTTGCCAAAATTTCATTGTTCCATCTTCTTAAAATTTCATATCCTATACCATAGAGTTAGGATACCAAATTTTGTCAAACCATGTTCACAAAATTTCAAAGCTCACACCAGGCATATAGGCTACCTAAATTTACCCATGTACAATTCTCCACCTTGATCTTTCAATTTACATCTTAGCGGTGGCCTGCTTTTCTTCAAAAGGATGTCAATTTTGACTCTTGAGCTATTTGCAACCACGTCCATGATCTTCTGATGTGAAAAACTTTGAATAGATACCATATTTTGGTCTAATTGCTTGAACCAACCACTTACAAACCTAATGAAACTCTTGGTACATGTTGTTAGGGTGCTAAGATATATTTAAAGTCTTGAGAAACCTTTTCATGGATGCCTTTTTCTAACTTGACCATCAATAAAACACGCTGAAAGGACATTTTAAGAAAACCATTGACTACATGAAGCTTACATTTCAAGCCATCAACCACACTTTAAAAGGCTACTCGACTTTCAAAACTACGCCTAAAATCTATGTGCTTTTGTATCTAAACCATATTTTTCTTTGTTGCCATAAAACCACATGCTCCAGCACTGAGCTACACAAACTTGGATGTCTGATCATGTACCCAATCTCATGACAAATACTGACCAAGAGGCATTTTCAACTGATAGATCATGTCTTTTTCATATGTTGTAGGGTCACTCATCCATCAATCTTGGATATGGCTTCCAAAACAAATGAACTACTTAACCATATTCCTTGCATATTGTCTCATCTCTATCCATATGATCTTCCATCTAAATGAGACTCAACCCAATATATGCTCCATCCATCTTCACCAAAAACTCGATGACTCTAGACTACGACCTAAATTTATACCACCCACCTTTATTAGAATATCATATGGTCCTAGACTATGATCTTAAAATAGACCACTATATTCCTGGACTAAGACCATTAAAAGAATCCCCTTTTATTTTTCATGTTTTTATCTCTCACTTGAGTATGGGTTCAAAACTAATAGTGATGACACTTCATTGAAAATCACCTCCGCCTATCCCCAACCCAACCACTGACTGAGGGAAACCTAAGTTAGATCGATTAGGAACTAGAGTGATGTAGGTCTATCCTTGGGACCAAAGAAGCATGTCAAAAGGGATGGATTCTCCTCAATAGACAGATAATTTCTTATGGGAAAATGCTATAAAACCACAGTCCTTATCTAAGAATGATCATTAAACCTTAATGCCCACAGTATGCCCAACCCCTCACTCTCCTAGTAAGGTTATTCCATAAATCCATCCTTAAAAGAGAAATAGATCATATCCAACTCACTAACAAACCGTGGTGCTACAAGGTAAATCCTTTGACAATTGGAAACTCATTTTATATTGAGAAACATTACGATCAACAACATATCACATCTAATATAGGGGCATATTTCCTTTACCCATCATATTCCTTAACTCCTGGGAAGGCATTATTTCCTTTCAAAAGTAGTTCAACTAAAGGACTATGGAGGGCAAAAAATATATTTTAATCTCCCCCCCCAAGGGTGGGGGTGTAATTTTCTTATTTCTCTAGAGGTCTAACATGAGGAGGAATATTCTTGTGTATTTGGACCGAACCTTACATTTCAAATCTAGTTGTCTAAATTGTAAGTCATTCCGCAATCTACTAGAAGTCTACATTTCACCTACACTTATAAACACTCGATCAAGATGGCCAAGTCAAGCACGACTGACAAGGATCCTAAGGGAGCCTTAAAAGAGGACTCCACCCATCGAGAAGCCTATTGAGGAAGAGATCCTCAAGGAAACTCCTCAATCACCTAATGTTTTGGATACTACACAAAAAACTATACATCATGTCCCACAATAGAAACTGATCAACACCTCATAAATGCACCGACTCAACTTCAACTATCGCCCAATCATGTATCATCTAGGACCATCACATATGATGGGTTATCTATAAGCCCATCACGACACTCATTCCCATATAGCATATGGGACCCTACATGCATCATCCAAATCCATGTGGGGCCATACCAACATCCTCGACGTGTGAGAATGAACTTTGTTTATGGTAGGCACCTCCTGAACAAAAGATATTGATCGTCAGCCCGACATGTGAGGTTGAGGTTGAAACTAAAGTTGAGGAGGTCAAAATAATAGAAGAAGGCACCAAATCTACTAAGAAGGGTGGTACCTTTAAAGTGTAAACCATGTCCAACATAGGAGCACCATTGGGGTCCATGCCCAACATAAAAGTACCATTGGGGTCACACAGAAGCATAAAAGAAGATGAACAAAGATGAAACTTGTGTTGATCCATTTAGGCTAGAAGTTATTCAGAATCTCATACAGATAGAGGGGAGAAAGATGGGTCCATCACTTTTAGAAACTTTTGCCACTTCTTTGATGTAAAATTGTCAAGAAACCTAGACATGGTGAAGTTCCACAAATAGTTAGGAAATGGTGACCTGCTTACATATGTAAAGTCCTATTGTTATAATATGGTGGAGGTGTAATATGATGACAACGTCTTAATATGTTACCCTTCTAGAACCTTGTCAGGGCCCACCAGGGATTTGTACATCAAACAAGGCATGCCATCCTTCATCACCTAGGCACCATTGGTAGAAATTCATTAACCAATACGCCTGGAATCTTGAGAATGTACCAAATAAAGAAGATCTTGATGTGCTAAAATAGAAGGTTTACAAGAGCTTCACTGATTTAATCAGGAGACTACAAAGCTGGCAGCACTACTTGAGTTCAAACCAAAAAATAAAGAAGCACTCAACATGGTGATAAGGAAAGCCACACCCACACTTACCATCCTGCTATCCTTACACCAATTTAATGCCTTCACCAAATGGATCCAAGATGGGGTATGAATAGAAAATCAAACCAGACAAGATGTGTATCAGAGTATGAGCCTCATGTTCCAACCTCGATCACAATTGTCAAGGACAACCCAAGAGTCAAGATGGACAAAGTTAACCAACACAAATAATTTAGATTTCACCGTGGTGGAAATAAATATATCATCCAATGATTCCAATGACTGGTGATGCCAATCTCCAACCAAAATGGTTCTGGCTCAAACCCCCAACCTAAATTTAATGTTGTATCTATGGCACCACCGTCACAATTGTAAGTGCAACAACCACACATGGTTCAGCCTGATGTTGCCCCTCCTGGGATGTTCATGAAATCAATAACAAAAACCTAAATTGCACACTTGAGGACTGTAGTAGGATGGGTCAAAATATTATAATTTAAGGTCTCTTCCCAAGAATCCAATAATATTCAAACACATAACCAATTCATTTAACCATGCAATTCAAGAAGAAATGATTCACTTGATTAAAATGTAAGTTAACCAAATATTGTCACATAATCTCTCTTAAATTATAAGTTCAAGGAAAATGTATATTGTTTTGTGACACCCATTATCATATGATAACAATTCGCACACAACAAATATAATTACCTCTTTTCCATATCTCACTCCACATTACAATTAATGTCTTCCTCCTATTAGTCTCCTAGGTATTTAAATTATGGTATTCCAACTAACAATATAATAGAATAATAATACATTTTCCTCATTTCCTTATAAAAGAATCATGCATCAACCTTCATTACTTACACATGGAGACTAAGATGCAACAATTCCTACTTATTTCCATGTAATGGGCAGTTTAAGTTGTAATTGTCATCCATCAGTTTCGTTTCCTGTATGGATATGTTGTATAAGGGGATGTTAGGAACCTTGGCATGGAGTTCCATAAGCAATTATCAATGATGGAAACAAATAAGGAAATCCATAGTGCTATAAAGTGTTATCCATAACATGAATAATAGGTGCCAACAGAGGCACCAAATACAAGGGAAAATACTCCATACTAAAAATGGGTTCACAAAAAGGTTGCTAATCACAAATTTAACAAGTTCCATGGAGTAAGCAAAGAGAAACATATTATAAGGAGAATAGAAATTTGATACAACACAAGTAATGAAGAGATCATATGCTAAGAATCTTCATGAGAAGATTCTCTCTATTGAGGAGAAGGAAATACAGCCATTTGGCCTTCTTATTCCTTCTTTCAATCTCTTCAAGAGTGAAATGGTTGTATGGGTCACTTCCTTCTCATTTCCCAAAGTTTGTGTGAAGCCAAATGAGAATATCCCTTCATGATAGTTCTGTCAAACTTTATTCTTCCCATAAAACCTTCAACACACTAGGTATCTAAGATGGTACATGATATGTTTCTTGACAATTGCTAAGAGTTGGGCTCCATAATCGTTTGGTATAAAATGTTGATGAACCAACAATTGTAGTTTTATTGATGAGTTGTTGATGAGATTGCATGGTGTGTTGTTGACAATACATTTGATCAGTGATGTGATCGACTTGGTTAAATTCTAATGATATGAGGCACAATGTGCTTGCTAAGAGCATTTCATGCTTACTGAAGTTGAGCTCGACCCTCATATCTAAGGGCGAGCCCAGAGTGCAGGTGAAGGCACAATTTGTCTTCTAATAGGAAATTTAAGAAAAGCTCTGGAGGTGGATGCGAACGGTGATGAAGGGTGCATGTTGTGTCCCTCTGTGAGGAGTCTAAGTTGGACTTATTCAATTCTGGTTGTTAATGGAGAGGTTAGTGTTGGTTCTAAATGAACAAGCCTCGTGATTTTTGCAATAAATACCTTCAACAGTCGAATGATAGAAAAATATTATAACATTGATTGTTACAACTCATATTTTTGTAGATCAATAATCTTAGGATTAAAGATAACCTTAGTGTTAATTTTATCTTAGTTAACATCTTGCAATATTGTATGATTGTTTAACTCTTGATTTCAACTCAAACATTTATTTTTATAAGTGAAAAACATGTGTTTCACATACTTTGAGATAGCAATATCCGACACATATATATAGGAGAGAATTAAAGACATTAAGTAAACATTTAATCAATAAATTATCATCATATAATTCTATCAAAATTCTATTGAAATTTTTTGGATAATTGAATTATGAATCTAGACATAAAAAATAATTGAAACTGTAGTTAAATGAGAGAGTTATTGTATTTTTGGTAGAATGTGAACAATTGGCATTAGTTTGCACTTTCATTGGTCCATGTAAACTGATGGCCATGCAAATTGATGAGTGGACTGAGGCCATGTAGACCGACAACCACACAAACAGATGGTCATCAGACCGATGACCAGACTGATGGCCACATAGAATCGATGACAATGAGCAGCATTGTTGTCCAATGCAACCAATTATGAAAACATCATAATGTTTACTATACATATCGAAAATAGGAAGAAAAAAATTTCATATTTTGATTTTCTAAAAATCCATAGATATAAACTATAAAACACATAAAATGGAAGGCAATTTTAGGGTGAGCTCTTCAAGAACACAAAGAACATGGTGAGGGTAGAGACAACCTAGCTATAATCAATCATGGTAAGCTAGTTATAGCCATTTCTTCCTCTCTCTTATAATTTTCATTGGTTGAAGCATGATGTGAAGATAACCATAGCTTATGTTCTTATTATCTCTCTTCTTCTACGTCTTCTTCCTCTAGTGAGCTCTCACGAGCATTTTAAGAAAGCAACAACATGTAGGGGGTGGGCTTTAGCATTTTCAACCTCGATCCAGACTTGGTTGGTCACACTCAAGTAGGAGAAAAACTTAGATTTGAGATGAGCAAGCAAAGCTCAGATCCAAGTGAGTGGAAAACATCCTTCTACCTTGATTTTATAGAAACTAATCCACAAATTGGAAAGAACATGTACTGTCTTGTATGATGATTATAGTTTCAATATTTTGAGCCTAAGTATGCTATTATAGTTGAAAATATCTTGTTTTAGCACATGATGTCACATAGATGCATCCAACTCCAAAATGATTAGCTACACAATTGTGACGAATGTCAATATTAGGAATAGAGGCATTAGAGACTTGGGGTTTGCCCTAAATGTTTTAATAATGAATGACATCATGAATCTATGATTTAATAAATGATTATTTCTGTCTAGTTTCTTATGAAGTCAAATGAGTGGTTCAATCTACTATTATTTAATATGTTCAATTTATCGATTCATGTAGTTTACTTTATTTATGGTAGTGATTTATATTAAATTTAGTGTTTAGAAAATGAAAATGAAAGCCTTAAGTATAGAGTTAAGCTAGCAACAATACAGTGGTAAGTTTGTTAATGAAATTAGAGAATCAACTAGACATTAGATGTCCTGAACACCATAGAATCCATGACAAAGGTTTGTATCGTGAGGGAGGAAATATGCATACCAATTGGTAGATACTATGATGAGGTAGCTAGAGTGTACCAGAGATATATTGGGGGACTAAGCCCAGATAGGGTGGTTTCCTTAAAATAGTGAGGTACACAACATTAACCAAAGATTTTGGTGGTACCCACTATTGTTTTGTTAGTTAAAATATATCTTAATGAGTTATCCCCTATAGAACTACCGATGCATGTACTTAAACCAAGTGTTTTGACTCTTTGTCTGAGTACCCAAGTGTTAGCACCTCATTTTCGCTCAATCAGTAGAAAAATTATGATAAAGGCAAATTCTTTGGCTAATGATGAATGTCATCCTATTTTCTATATTTTTATCTTTTTTACCTTTTCCCACATTCTCCACATTTTTGTCATTTTCCCTATTTTTTCATCTTTTTCACATTTTACACATGTATCCATTTTCCATATTTTGCCAATTTAATCCACCCACATTTACCCAGCTGGTGGCCTTGTGTAAAGAAAATATAGTATATAGACTTAATGCAATTGACCATTATTATTTCTTTTTATAAGTCTTTTACATAGACCATCCAGTTGAATTATCTTGAACTAAATATTCCCTCCCCCCCCCGAGATAATTCAATTTCCTTTATCCACATAATATATATATATATATATATACCTTTTGACAAACAATGGATGGTATTCCTGCATTAATGCATTTTCTCCCTGCTTTATTATTTTATTGACTTCTAGTCAAAATCTACTATTTTCACTAATCTTTAATACGGGTTTTATTCATATGATCTTAGCTCTTAAGGCTCAGTCCAAATTATCACCTAGAATGTTCCAGAATATTCATATTTGGGAGACAAAACACCATTCTTTCTACCCAGGGACCCCCAGTGGACCCGGGCATTCCGCTAGGGTGACACGTGTTATATCTTAATTTTTGATGCAAAAATCAATGGCACATCGCATCAATTCATCGGTAATTTTTTCTTCAAGAAATCAAATTTTATAATTTTTCACTTTTCATACTTTATCATGCTCGAGACACCCTACGGACCAGAGCAATCAGTCATGTACCACGTTATGGGTTATCACGATCTGTGGGCCACACTTCACGGCACATTAGTGAAATCTGCCACTTCTTCTAGATTCCAATTGGAAAACCCAGTTCCTAATATCCACATATAAATAGAACTCCATACCATTCGTATTTGGGGGCCCTTTCGTATCTCTTAAAGCCAGAGAGATGATTATCTCCCTCTTTATCTTCTACATGTGATCAGAGGATCATTCCTCTGACAACGACTAGTTTTTTAATATCCATAGGATGCTCAATGATTATAAATGATGATTTCTCTAGTATATTCTTCATTGTTGTTAGGTGATTCATAATTGTTGATATTTGCCAACCCGCTCTTAAAGATATAAGATCTCACTCTTTAAAATATCTTGTATATCTCTCTCTCTTTCTACACATCATTTCCAACCAGAAGAGATGGATCTTTGTTGTGGGAGGTCCTGAGGCGATTGGGACCATAACACACCTAAATCTAGGACTTTTAAGGCTATGATAGGAAAGCCATGGCCGTCTCTAGCCCCAAAGGTCTATCAACAAAAAAATAATTTTTATCCATTATCCACCATTTTCATTAACAATAACCTCGATCACCATTTCTTTATCATAGATGACTAAAAAGGTTGTAATATCGATATCAGGAAAGATGGGGGATGTTAACGCCTTCCCCACTCGTAGCAGGATTGCTGAGTTTGATCTCTGAATTATGCATACCTTTCTTATCCACCCTTGGGTGGAGCCAAATTTAGGATTTTTATATTTTTCTACTTATTTAATTATTTACCTCCATTTTTACTTATTTTACAAATAAAATTAGGTGGAAACTCCAAGATTTATCAATTTATCATATTCTTTTATGTTTTTCCATTGTTTTCATCAGTGTAGGATCGAAGGGATTTTTTTGGATCGTGTTACAATAGTTTGGCTACTCTGTTGGAATCGTTAGATGATCAGAGCTGTGCTTTTTTATTTATCTTCTTATGTTTTGCTGGTCAATCAAGGTTTCTATTTTTTGTCTGTTTTTCCAATCATATAGTCCATGAACTTTAGATCAGGCTTCATTAGTCCATGGACTTTTGAACTCTTCAATTTCTATTGTTGGAGGTAAGAAATGTCATTGTAAAAGAACCTATTATGGTACAGATTTGGAATCAAGGTCCATCATATCATTCAGTCTACTTTGGTGAGTGGCATTGCTATTGCATTTCTAAAAAGTATCTAGTGGCTTTGTGAAAACTGACAATGCATCTTGCTTGGAAGGTAGAGACTTGAAGTTTCTTTGTGGCTGTCATCAGTAGATGTTTTATCATGTTGGGTCTGCTGCAAAAGAAGTGTTTTGAGGATACATGATCTAATTATAGCTGGCCTATCCTTCTAAAAGATCTTTATACTAGATGTCCTTTATTGATACAATATCTATTGTGCGGAGACAATGCCATGTGCAACCATGTTAACCGATAAGAGAAATCCCTTTTTCATGGGTTGTATTCTATTTTGCAGAGCATGTAAGGCTTTCAGTATATCTAGAGATGATGTTCCTTGTTGATATTTCCCTCTAAAGATGTATGCAAGGATTTCTAGATCCGTATTTGATTTATACTTTGTCTTTGTACTAAACAATCCATCCTACTTTTGATGTCTACAATCCTCTTCCAATGGTTTCCTAACTGATTCTAATATATTATCGAAGGAGATCTTGATGTTGAATTGATTTGTGATATCGACACATAGTGAGCCACTATTTTTCTTCTTCTTTCATTTGTGTTAAGGTAGGAGATTATCATGATTTGAATTGTGGTGGTAGCATTTTGCCCCATTGTTTTGTTGCAAAGGTTTTGAATCCTTATTTGTCACTAATGTGATCATGTTAGTCGACAAGAATTTGTTTTGACGCTGATTTGTGATTCACTTTTTGATTTGGTGTACCATGGTTTTGTTGGTATGTCTTCCCAGAGAGCCAATCATGTGATGATTGGATATGGCATTAGATACCTGATTTGATAATAATAAATGCAAGCTTCCAATTTATTTTGTATATTCAGTTATGAGATAATGAATAACATAATAAATGTCTAGAGAATGATATTACTTAATGATGTATGTCTTCAAGTACGTGACTTGGAAGAATGAGATCATACAGATGTTAAGAGTATATATATTCTCATGATGTCCCTGATCGGTTGTTATTGTGGAAGGTTGATAGACAACAATAACAAATAAAATCAGAGTGTGAGTTGGTTGATGACTAAATCTCATTAGTCATGATATGGAAATATCAAACCAAGCACACAGATACATGTTAGAGAACAGTGTATTAGACAGACCCACCGTGAGACTGACACATGGAAGCCATCATCATGGAAGTCATAGTCAGCTCTCACAGTGATGGTGGTGGTTGTGGTTCTTAAACCTAAAATCATTGTACTCGTCACATGTCTTTGGGTACACTTTGACATCATCAAACGCAATCTTGAAACATGGGTTGTTATAACAGTGATGATTGGGTGACTTTGACCCATGGTGATTGACTATGAGTGATAGATATGGGATTTGTCCCTCTAATAGGAGTATGATATCCAAGGCCTCTTAATTAGCGAGACTGAGAAAAGTATGGCCATACGCATGTGAGTCAATATATGATATTGAGCTTACATATATCTCATGCATTCTGTCCTAGTCCAAGGAAACAAGATTGAATAATAATGAGGGTGACTGCTCCATGCCTCTAGTTCAATTTGGATATCAGTGATGAAGGAACTATACAAACACTGTAATACCATACACATATTATAGGTTGAAGTTGCCCCCCAACTTTCCATTCACTTGGGTAGCAATGATATTCAACTAGGCATACTCTTTGCTTGTTATGTCATAAGTTGTTATGGACATTCACTGCTAATGTGATATGGGATCTATAGGGTCACACATATAGGAACTCATCTAAAGAGGAGTTTGATCCTGAATGATAATTGAATTAAGTACTAAAGTGTTTAGGTACTCAATTCACACAACAGATTGACGGATTGGCCATTTGGGCAGCCAGATGGGCGTTTTAAGGGTTGAGAAGGTTGTTTGGGTTGTCAGGTAGATCAAAAATTGAATTGTCTTAATTTTGCCCTATGAACCAACCGGTTCAAGTTGTTGAACCGATATACTCGACTCAAACTCACCAAACGGTCGTATGGGTGAGTGAGACAACCGCCTCACTTGTATGAGACGGCCTGATTGGAAAGAACAAAAGTTCTAGAGTTTTCCCAAACTTATTTCAATTGCACATACATGGAGTGTAAGTAAATTAATGTATACATTAATTAGGAAATGATCTGCCAATTCATATCTGACTGGAAAAGTACAAAACGAATGTCTTGCATCCCAGACGACCATTTTGATTAGTGAAACGACCGTCTTACATGTGAGACAACTGTCTCACTTGCTGAGATGACCATTTCGTTGCACGCAGGTTGTGAAACTTCTAGAAAAGTTGTGAAAATTTAAGATCTACTTATCATTTCCACTCCCACTTTAGTCCTACATTGTTCGGGGATTGGGAACCCTAACCCCTCCTATATATAGAAGGGTGTTGGGGGCTTCCCAAAATACAACTATTACACAGACAATTGAGAATCAGTTGCTCTGATAAGTTTTGTCCTCTCTGGTTGTGGTAACCACAAGAGCCCATGCAAGTCCTACCTAACTAGGGAGGGATAGTCATGGGAGAGAAACAACTAAGGATCATTGTTGTGGAAGAGCATGTTGGTGACTAGTACATGAACAAGAGGGACAACTTCATCCTGTCCGTTCTTATAGGACGACAAGAGTTCTAGTTGGTCTGTATGGACTACTCTAGAGGCAGGAGTTTGTTGGTTGCTTCTAGGAGGGCAACGTCCACTCGCAGTCTGTGGCGAGATCTGAGGAGCCATTGCAGCAGTTGTTTGAGTCTGATGTCCATGGAGGAGCAGTCAGACGAGTCTGAGTGCGACTAGCAGATGCACAACCACCGTCCAAGACTAAGTGCACATATACATCGATGAGGATTATCGCTGGACTTGCTCCAGGATCAAGTATATCTACATGAAACCATCCTTCTCATTGTATGGTTATTGATGTGATCTGCTGGTTAATGGGAAATATGTCAGTAAAACTTTTTTTTCTGCTACTGACCTGATGTTATATTTTCCTACAATGGTATTAGAGCCACATCTATTAATTATATTTTAGGATAATCAATATGATCAAATTTTTAGTTTTACCGTGTTTATTTATTGCACATGATGCGAATATTTAAGTTGTTTGATGTGCATGTTCGTCTAAATCACCACATAAGAACCCAAATATATATATATATATATATATATATATATATATATATATATATATATATATATATATATATATATGATATATACGCAATTTACACACGTCGCCATAAAATCGGTTTTGATGGTGGATGTAAAGCATGGTTATGGCCAAAACCCCATATCTGTGTGTATATGATTGTGGTTATTATTCCTATTATTAACCGGTATGTGTATCGAGCCTCTCTCTCCTTTCCACATGTAAATTAATGCTCTTCTTTCTATTTCCCCTAAAATGTAACTCAAGATTTTCCCATAAATAATGTAATAAGAAATAGGATAGTTTTAATTTATTTTCCACGTGAGATGACGATCTACACAAAGGCAAAACGACTGACTCGTGAGATGACACGATCGACTGGAGGACCGAGGAGGCCAAACAATAGGAGGATGAACGGACGGACTAGTGACCCAACTGATCGGTTGGAGGTGTCCATACGCTGCTTGGACCTGAGAACCAGACGGCCGTTTCAGAAGAGCCCAATCGAGCAACCAAGAGGCAAGTCGACCGGTTCCAGAGTTGAACCGATCAACCTGGATTGGTTCGAGCACTGATCTTCACCAACAACATGTTGCATATGATGTGAACCATAGGTGGTAGTAATTCCTTGTGGCCCCAAGGAATTACATTAGTATGGCTATAACCATCGCTTGTGTGTTTTATTTATTGCATGTTCTCATTTGTGGTTATAACATGTATATGATATGTACTATATATGTAGTGATTGGATAAAGTATATGTAGATATACACAAACTCCCTCAACTTAAATATTAAGTCTAAGATGCCTTCCATTAGCAATACACATGAAAAGCTTGATCGACCAAGCATAGATTTACATAAAGCATGGTGCGTCCTCTATCTTATGGAAGTGTGATGGTAGATATGTAAATTTTCACAAAGCAAGGTGCATATCTATTGTATTGACTATTGGGTCAGGCTTAACTGGTGACTTGGATATCCCAAGCCCAGAGGCATGTAGATGGTCATGGCAAAGAGTTGCACATATCATTTATCCAACAGTTGCATATGATGCAATTGGCATGATGGCCTACCTAAATAGTCAGATTATGGGTGATTGGCAAAAGTCGACTCATGACTGATGAAATGTGGATCTTGACCCACTAGAATATTGTACGTTGCAATATTTTGAATTGATATTGAGGGTTATAAATTTGAATAAAATAGTAGGAGCAATAATAATTAAAGACCTAATTAATATCGTACAAATTATCAAATAAAACCAAATCAAAAAGTGTTTTGAAAAGGTTGCAATATCTCTTTGTAGAATCAAATGTCAAATACAAACACGTTCAAATTATGATCGGTCCTTGAGAATGACAAAATGGAATAAAGTTCCACAATTGGTTAAGGACTTTGAGAAATGTTCTCATTAATGAGAGAAAGCTCTATCTCCTTGATAGACCAATGCTAGAGGAACCCACTCCAAATGTACCTAAGGCTAAATGGATGCTTATTGGAAGCATCCCAATGATGCCATAGACATTTTGAATACCTAATGCTACATTGTATGAACTATGAGTTTCATGAACAACACAAATACATGGAGATTCTTGAGATGGTAACACATCTTAAGAATCATGTAAAGCAAAGAAGGTATAATGTCTCCAAAATGCTAATTTGAGTGCAAACTGACAAAGGGAGGTCATGTAGAACCCCATGTGTTCAATGTGATTGGACATGTGGAATGATTGGGATTTCTCTTAGGTCAAGAGTTGACCATGAATATGATTAAGCAAGTGTTACATGAATCATATACTCATTTTATCACATGCTTAGCATGTTGATGCCAAAGCAAGGAAGAACAAGGACAAATTCATGATGGTGATCAATAAAAGTGAGTCCTAGGGAAAAAGCAAGGCCAGGATGTGTTATGAGGCTAATCAGAAGCCCAAGTCTTCTGCACTCAATATATGGATAAGGGTAAGTGTAAAAGAAATTTGTCCTTTTCACTTAAAAGATGAAGAAAAGAAAATGCCACCATTGTCACTTGTCTGTACATTGGAAAGGAATTATCCTCTTCATAGAGGATCTCATGTAGAAGATAGAGATAGAGATTTCCACTTCACGACCTGATAAGAAGTGATCTAGAACTATATGGAGAAAGGGTTTCTGCCACTATAGTTAAAGGTTGTCATTCATGGGCACATAATAGAACTAGTAAATTGCTATTGTGTACTTGCCAAACATCATATGTTTTGTATGACAAGAACATTATGATCTCTTATAGCAATGCCCAATGCCTCATAAACTATACTTGATAGTTGTAAAGACAAATGTGTATGACTTATATATTGAATGACTTGATAACTCAAACATTGGATACCTATAACACTGTCACCTAGAGCGCATAAATGAGAAATGCATTTCTAGAATCCATATGATGGTTATCTAGACTCTTTTGGTTATTGAACCAATAGAGACATACATGTCTTATTTGTTGTGCAATATGACAAGAGAATCTTCACTAGACGTAGTGGGAGATCGATTGTTCCATTAGGACTAGTACATACTGATGTACATAGACCTTTTAGATGAATGTGAAAGGTAGTTATAAGTACCTCATTATATTTATGGATATGATTAGTAGATATTGAATTTTGTAATTAATGAAATACAAGTTTGGATCTCTTGAAGTGTTCAAGGAGATCATAAATGAAGTACATAACTAAATTGGTGAAAGTATTAAGATACCTTGATATGATCGATGTTGAAATACATAAACCAAGAGTTTAAAGACCTTTTGGGAGATCATGATAGTGTATCATAATGACTCCATATGAGACATACTGATGTGTCAGAAAGAAGGTATCACACCATGTTAAGTCATGATGAGATTATCAATAAAATCTAGCTAATTTTTCAATTTTCTTTTGGCACATGTTTTACACTAAAACAATGTACCGTCTAAATTGGTTCAAAAGACACTGAATGAGATGTGGCATGGGAAGTGTCCCGATAAGTCTTTTGTAGTGATTGGGATTGAAATCTTGTTTCTTAAAATTCTTTATCCACAAATAACATGTATGTTATCTTTTGAATACTACTTATATTCCAGCTTGACTACAAAGTGTTTGTTTCTAGGATGGCTGAATTTATAAAGGGAACTTAGTTTCAAAGGAATCAGTGGGAGTGAAAGTAGAACTCAAAATGTTCGAGACAAATAAGAAAACATTGAACCTAAAGAGGTACACTAAGGAACAAGGAGAATCACAAACTGTTGTAGAATCTCAAGTTCCTTATGTAAACATAGAACTCATAGTTTTAGTATAACGCCTTGAGTTTGAAAGATTATGATATCTTATAACTCAAGAAGGTGGTAAGTTGATCACAGTGATGAGTCAACTACCTACCTATAAACTATTGAGGAACCAGATTCTGGAAAAAAAGGCTTGAGGCCATGAGATCTATGATGGACTCCATGTAAACCAACAAGGTATGACCTTGGTGGATCCACCTGAAGGGGTAAAACCCATAGGGTGCATTTGGGTCTTTGTAAGAAGACCAACATGGAAGAGTATATTGGTTACAAAAGAGTTTCAAACTAGTTCAAATTGTTGAACATTATGAAGCCTTTCACCAGTTACCATGGTTAAATACATCTGGATCATACTTGCTGTTGCAGCTTATTATCACTGTGAGATTTGGCATATGAATATTAAAACTACATTCCCTAATTGGAATAATTAAGAGGATGTGTATGTGACACAACCTAATGGTTTTATATATCCATGAATACAAATAAAGTCTATAAGCTACAAAGGTCAATCTGAGGATTGAAGAAAGCATCTCATAGTTGGAATCTTTGATTTGACAAGATAGTCAAAGGGTTTGACTTGAGTCAGAATGAAGATGGAATCTGTGACTAAAAAATATTTAGTGGGAGCATATTGATATTCCACATAATGATGCAGAATAATGTCCTTATCCTATAAATATTAAAACCTGGAAAGGAAAGTACCTTTTATATAAAGGGTTTAGGCGAAGCATCCAATGTGATAGGGATTGAGGTCTATAGAGATAGATCTAGAAAGCTTATAGACCTAATTAAAAGAACATACATTGGTAAGATGTTGAAGGGTTCATAATGCAAGACTCGATGAGAGAAAACTTGTCCATGGTCCATGGAGTTAGTCTTACAAGAGCCTAGTATCATAATTCTTATGAAGAACAGGGACATATGGATAGGTTCCATTGGATCTATCTTGAATGTAATGCTATGTACTTATCCCATTGTACCGCATGTATTAGAAATGATGAGAAGATATCTAGTAATCTCATATGTATTGGACATGACGAGAGGATATCCAGTCATTACATATGTATTGACATGATGAGAGGACACATATATACCTACCTAGCAATCTCGTATGTATTGGACATGACAAGAGGGTATATGTCAGATACTAGTGAGAGTAACTAGAATACTAGAATAAACATCCTTATGTGCTTGTGAAGCACTTAACGGATTGGTTCCTTGGTTATGGTAATAAGGAAGAGTTGGATGTAAAGAGTTACACCCATGCAAGCTTCCAAATTGACAAAGTAATCGCAATCTAAATTTGTGTTTGATGACAAATGAGAATTATAAGCTAGAAAGAGTTCTAAGCTAATGATAGTTGTTCAAATCTACAAAAGAAGTTGAGTATCTCTGTGTTATGAGAACATCATAGGATATTGTATGGAACAAGAAGTTCATATGGGTGAACTTGTGTGAGGTTCCAAACCATTGATGGCACGGTAGAAATATTGATAACAACAATGGATCTACTAGTTAGGCTGGGAATCTCAGATAGCATACTATGACACTTGCATCTCATACGAGTAGTAGTACAACGAAGAGATGTGAAAATTGCAAAATACCAATTTAAAGTCAATGTTGTTGAACCCGATATAAAAACACTTATATAGCAGAAGCATGATGGCCGTGTTAGGTCACTCATGATAAGATCTGTGGGTGATTGGCTCTAAGTGCAAGTGGGAGTCTGTTGGTATGTATGTCCATAGAACCAATCATATGATGATTGGATATGTCATTAGGTACCTGATTTTATAATAATAAAGGCAATCTTCCAATTTATTTTCTATATTCAGTTATGAGATAATGAATAACATAATAAATGTTTAGAGAATGATATTAGTCAATGACGTATGTCTTCAAGTACGTGACTTGGAAGAATGAGATCGTACAGATGTTAAGAATATATACATTCTCATGATGTACCTGATCGGTTGCTATTGTGGAAGGTTGATAGACAACAATAACACATAAGATCATAGTGTGAGTTGATTGATAACTAAATACATTAGTCTGATATGGAAATATCAAACCAAGCACACAGATACATGTTAGAGAATAGTGTATCGGACAGACACACTGTGAGATTGACACATGGAAGCCATCATCATGGAAGTCATAGTCAGCTCTCACATTGATGGTGGTGGTTGTGGTTCTTATACCTGAAATCACTACACTCATCACATGTTGTTGGGTACACTTTGACATCATCAAACACAATCATGAAACATGGATTGTTATAACAATGATGATTGGGTGACTTTGACGCATGGAGATTGATTGTGAGTGATAGATATGGGATTTGTCTCTCTAATAGGAGTATGATATTTGATGCCTCTTGATTAGTAAGACTGAGAAAAGTATGGTCATATACATGTGAGTTAATATATGGTATTGAGCTTATATATATCTGATGCAGTCTGCCCTGGTTCATGGAACAAGATTGAATAATAATGAGGGTGACTGCTCCATGCCTCTAGTTCAATCTAGATATCAGTGATGAAGGAACTATACAAACACTGTTACACCATACACAGATTGTAGGTTGAAGTTGCCCCCAAACTTTCTATTCACTTGGGTAGCAATGATGTGCGACTAGGCACCACTCTTTGCTTGTGATGTCATATGTTGTTATGGACATTCACAACCAATGTGATATGGGACCACACATAGCAACTCATTCAGAAGAGGAGTTTGATCTTGAATGATAATTGAATTAAGTAGTAAAGAATTTAGGTACTCAATTCACACAATAGATCAACAGATTGGCTGAATGAACTGCCAAACGACCATATCACTGGGTGAGACGGCTGTTTGGATTGTTAAACAGATCAGAAATTGAATTGACTTAATTCTGCCCTATGAACTGACCGGTTCAAGCTGTTGCATCAATTGACTCGACTCAAATTCACCAAACGGCCGTCTGGGTGAGTGAGACGGGAAGCTCGCTTGTGTGAGATGGCCCAGTTGGGACAAACAAAAGTTTTGGAATTTCCCAATTGCATATACTTGGGGTGCAAGTAAATTAATGTATGACATTAATTAGGAAACGATTTGTCAATTCATGTTTGACTGGGAAAGCGCAAAATGACAATCTCACTTAGAGAGACGACTGTCTTGCGTCCCAGATGACCATTTTGTTTAGCGAAATGATCGTCTCACATGCAAGATGACCATCTCACTTGGCGACATGACCGTTTCGTTGTACACACGTTGTGAAACTTCCAAAAAAGTTGTGAAAATTAAAGATCTACTTGTCATTTCTACTCCCGCTTTAGTCTCGCATTGGCTGAGGACTGGAAACCCTGAACCTAACCCCTCCTATATATAGAGGGGTATTGGGGGCTTCCCAGAATATAACTACTACACAGACAATTGAGAATCAGTTGCTCTGATAAGTGTTGTCCTCACTGATTGTGGTAACCACGAGAGACTAGGCAAGTCCTACCCTACTAGGGAGGGATAGCCATGTGAGAGCAATAACTGAGGATCATTATTGTGGGAGAGCATGTTGGTGACTAGTACACCAATAGGAGGAACAACTCCATCCTGTATGTTCCTACAGGACGACAGGAGTTCTAGTTGGTCCTTGTGGACTGCTCTAGAGGCGAGAGTCTATTGACTACTGCTAGGAGGGCACTGTCAACTTGCAGTCTGTGGTGAGATATGAGGATTCGTTGCAGTAGTTGTCTGAGTCTGATGTCCATGGAGGAGCAGTCAGACGAGTCTGAGTGTGACTAGGAGCTACACAACCACCGTCTAAGACAGAGTGTACATCTACATCGATGAGGATTATCACTGGACTTGCTCTAGGACTAGGTATATCTTTGTAAAACCATCCTTCTCATTGCATGGTTATTGACGCGATCTATTGGTTAGTGGGAAATATGTCAGTAAAATTTTTATTTCTGCTCCCTACCTGATGTCGTATTTCCCTATAGGTTTGTGGCTTATTATGTTGTTAATTACCATGGCATATGTTAATATCTGATCCTTAAGGGGGTTGTTTTTGTTGTTTGTTTGTTTTCACTCTTTCTGTTTTAGGCCGCTAGTCAACATTCATGATTTTTGGACTGAGACCCTTTTGGCAAGTTGGTGGTAACCCATGCCAGATAGGAGGCATGCCATGAAATATGAGGGGTGGTCATGTAATCATTGTTGCTTATTTGATGGCGAATGTTAACTATTCTTTTGACCCTACCTTCCACTTTTAGTACTAGATTTTAAGGTGATTGGAGACCCCAATCATGTTTAAGATTGTCCGAAGTCTTATATGAATAGGTTGGTTCTTCCCTCAGGATGATCATAGACAACTATACCACTAGGGGAAGGTTTTCTTATGATTAATTTGATGCTCCACTAGCTCTTGATTTCATGCTTGTGTGAGTCAAGTTGTGCCATGTAGTTAGCACTCAGCGGAATCTCTCTACCTAGTTGGGGTAAGGCATCAGATTTCAGAGACACCCCTATGGGATCTATTTTTGATGGTTCTTGGTGTATGCAGTGTATCACAAGAATGTATTCACATTGTCAGGTGTCCTTTAGATTTTGTTGTCCATCATTTTGATCATTTTGCATTTAAGTCCATGGGCATTAATGCTCAGAACCTTAGGATGATAGTTTTTGACTCCCAAAAGAGTGTTTTATGCTCCACTGGTCCTGTATGTCATGCTTAATAAGCTATTCACCAAAAACATATGTCCAAGTTTGGATGCTCTTTGGGCTTCACAATTAATATATATTCAGTTAGTTTTTTGATGTTGTGGACATTGATGCTTAAAGCCTTAGGAAGGGAACTTGAATTGAGGATTAATGGGAGCTTCTTTGAGAAGGTTACCCATGTGTTGTCCCCATCCTAGATCATCATGAAGATGGTGAGACATGAACAATGCCACAAGAGATCCAAATCTCCTTATCATCCACTCCACCTATCCTTTTTGTACCCCATGATCATGATTTCTATCATATTTTAACAATATAGTTCATGTAGGGAGTGACCCCTAAATTTATTTCAGGATGTCCTAACTTGGTGGGTTTATTCAACTTGCCTCTAGGGTGCTTAGTTTAAGCAGACTAAGAAGAAGACACCTAATAATTTTGAGTTGTAATATTATCCTATAATTTTAGCTTTAGATGATTCCATTGATTGAGAAAATTTTAATGGGTGAGATTAGGTTTATGAAGCATTGGGACCTCGAGATAACAATCATACTCCTTCCATTGTAACCCTATGGTTTTACTTTGACCCTTCCTCTTCAGGGTGTACGAGGGGACATGTGCATGCACTTAAGTAGATTAAGTGGATTTTTTAATTGATTTTGATTATTTTTTATTCATTTTGAAGTTTTATTTTTAGATGATTTTTTTTATTTTGATTTTTTGAGATTTTTTTCATCATTCTGCTTTTGATTTTTTTTTACTTGAAGTTTTCTTTTCATTTTTTATTTTTAGTTTTTTCACTTTGATGTTTTGACTTTTTTTTCATTTTAATGATTTTCAAAAAACATATACAATTAGATAGATCCTTCATGATCCCCAAGTGCTTTCGGGCTCATGACTACTATGTCTCTTGGTATTCTCCTACAGAGATCTAGATCAAATGAAATCTCCATCAACTCTTCAACTGCATGGGCTGGTGTGCTCCCATTGTGCTCTAGCTCAAGCATGGATTCAATCAATTATGTGGTTGCATTTGGCTCGTATGTGCCCAGCTCTGGAATGAATTCTATAAGGGCATCCACTTTTGACAAACCTGCATCAATTGGGTCTTTAATGTTGTACTTGAGGGATATACATGAGTCTATATTGTGACTCAGGATGCGGTAATAATCATAGTGAACATTGGGATTGTATTTCTTTGGCAAAGGATTTAGATGCTCCTTAATGGCTAGAAATTTCACGAGGTGCTTGACCATGAGAGAGACTTACTAAGAGAGACCCCTAAGAGCATACACCTTCTCTTTGATTTTGGTGCTGGTGTCTCATCTTTGACACAATAAGAGAAAAACTTAATTAACGTTTAAGGGAGCTAAGATCACATTCTTGGAAGTACCAAAAGATTACATTGTAGTGTAACATATTCTTTTATGCCACTTGGATCTCTAAGTACATCGCTAATCAATGACGGCATTAGAAATCCCACATTTTCTATTCTGAAGTCACGAGTCGTGTAATACAAATGACTGAAATATATAACCAATACTCAGTTTATATGTAGGAAACAATTAAACAATTTTTTACATATGACGAGATATTCACACTCATTGTATCCAAAGTTCTATCATTGATGTGTTCATCCAATCATACTTAAATACCCCAGAAACATCTACCAACACTATAACATTGTCCCGTTGTATACCAACCATATCCTCCCCAAGGTTGATCACAATGATATTTGTTTGTTCTATAGTGTCTAACCATCTTGTCAATGTCTGGAAGCTAGGGCCTAAGGATTTGAACAAATCCTATGGTATAAAATGAGAGGGAAGAGGTATCAGAACTTTAGGGGGCTACTTAGCTATTGTAGGTTGCATGCCCGTATTCTAATATTAGCTTTCGATCATTTTAAATTTCAATATACATTTATCATACATGAAGAAATATAACAAGTCATTTAGGCCACCTAGTAAAGCCGCCTTCTACCTCTCTAACTGTGGTGGCATCTGGGTCCTCATATGGGAGAGGTATGTCGCTCATTCATGGAAAGACATGTATGACATTCAGATGATAGCGATCAACGGGAAGAGGAATACCATGAACCACATCGGTGATAGAAGGCTCAACATCTGCCATGATGTTTCCTGCTGGTTCATCAATAGCAAGACGACAATTTCTAGCCACCTACAATTTTATGAAATATAAAATTTAATTTGACAAACATAAATATTGACTTGAGGGATTATTTTATCACAATGTAATATATAAATTGACTTCAATTGAATCTTACCCCTCTTGTGCCATGCGGGTCCAAAGGACTACTCCCAATGCACTATGTGGGTGAGTGATGAACAAGTTCTATGACTACTGAAGAAGCTGGATTCTACGTCACCTGAGAAGCTACATATTTCTCCAAGGCTGTATCTACCAATATCTGCATGTAATCATGGTTCACTTCCCCTTTCTTTACTAGTTTGCACTTATTTGGGATGAGCCAAAAATATTTTATCTCATACCCAACTCTAGCACCCCTAGCACGTCATGGATGCTCTCCTATCTCTAGAGCAACCATCAACTCATTGTGTGTGCTCTGAGGGGTGAACTTGCCCTCCTTTTCTTGGGCAATTAGCTCCAACTGATTATCATCAAAAACTAATCATTCAGTAAAACTTATCCAGTAAAAAAAACAAGAACATTATCACTATACCATGAAATTTACCATTTTTGAAGCCACCTCCTGTGTTACTTGGACGTGATTTTTTTGACTTTATATCTCATCGCATCTATCCACTCAATATAGTGAGGTAACCGTCTCGAAGTACTAGAAGACTAGACAGTAGAAGAAGGAGAAATAGAAGGCCCTTGCTCTTGCCCTCACCCTTGATCTTGCTCTTACTACAACTCTCTCATATGGCGGTATTTCCAATAACCACCTAAACCCAACCAGTGGTTGTGCACATTCTTGTCATTCATATCTTTTTTAGCGATGTAAAGGGCCTGATTAATTCATACAAGTGATATTGTTAAGTAACCATAATAAATTATAAAAATGTAGTTAATTCAATACCTGGAACACATATGTTTGTCTCTGTCAAACAAACTCCTTCCAATAATCTTGATTAGTATAGTTCTATTAAAGTCAGAGTTCCTTCGTGTCTCCAAAGACATAGTCTCTTGTAAGGATTGTCCATCAATCTGTATGTCTTCTCCTTAAGATTCTAGACCGTACTCGCTTGTATTAATCCTCAATAAGGAGAAGCACTTTGCTTCGAGAAAGGACCCCATGATAGTTGACAAACTCTTTAGTAAGTGGTGTGCCTGCTTCATTGAATTCAACAACGCCCTTCCTCCCTTGACTATTTGTGGAATCATTCATCACAGTTATCCCTCTAAGTCCCTTACATTTTGAGTTATCAACACTGTCAGCACCCTGGTCAGGATGCTCAACATCCTAATACTCATGATCACTATGATCCGAGTCAGATGCCATGTATAAAATCAAAAGTAAACAAATGATAAAAATTAGATCACATATAAAAAAAATTCAACACTATAAAAAGTCATATCACATATACAAGGTCAACACTATAAAAAGTTGGATAACATATAAAAAGTCAACACTATAAAAAATGTCAACACATATGAACAATGCACCTTAAACTAATATTCCTTCTGTGTGATCTTAACGTGTATAGTCATCAGCGTTAATGTGTATAGTCATCAGTGTTTGATTCAACATTTACACTTGGTAAACCAACAGAAAATGAAATAGAGTCATCATACTTGTCATAGTATTCTTCTTCATCAATAGGATCTAAAATAAATTGTCTTTTCCATGAAGAACGATAGACCAATTTTCTTTTGCGGGATCTTTGATATAGAATAACTATTTTTCTTGTGATGCCATGATGAAGGGTTCACCCTTCTCGCATGTCCACTCAAAATTCACTATTGTGAAACTGAGTTCATCAAGTGCAACTTCTTTTTTGTCATCAACCCATTTACACCTAAATAATAGAACTCTAAACTTTGTATAGTCAAGTTCCTATATGTATTTAATGACACTGTAATAAGACATATTTCCTTCATGTGGACTCTTATCCTTGGTACTATAAAAATACAATGAAGATGCTTGAAGGGTGTCCCCACTGTTTTGGAGGACAATTTTATCATATTGACGTTTTTGTAGTATGAAAATTCATTTATGTCAAACCATTCGTAATATGTAATGTGGATCTTTGGCTTATAAATGAGCCATTTGATAGTTTTTGTAACATTATTTGGTATTTGAGATAGTTGATTGAATACTTCCTTTTTAAACCAGCTAATAAATGTCCTATTATACTCTTTAGCAAGCCACATTGGATTGGATCTAGGATCACTTCTCTTGAGCTTGTTGGTGTGTTCGGTGATATAAATACCCACATTGTCAATGTTGTATAAAATGTACAAGTGTGCTTGTTTCCACTTCTCACGACTAATATTTACTTGTCGTTCTCCCAAAATACCTTTGCTAAAATGCACATCAAGGTCGTGGAATTAGCAGTAGTTTCATTGTAACTCAAAAAGTCATTGTAAACGTTCATAACCTCCTAGCAATATAGCCCTCAATGATACTCCCTTCGAGGCGACAACGGTTCCAAACATCACCTTTAAAAACACTCATGTAGCACCCAAAAGGATACATCCAATGCAAGAAAACTTGACCCAACATTTTCACTTCCCTAGTCAAATGGACAACTAGATGTACCATGATATCAAAGAATTAAGGAGGAAAATATTGCTCAAGTTGACACAGGGTAACAACCACTTCTCTTTGCAACTTATATAGAATCTCATAATCAATTACTTTTCTGCATAGAGTGTTGAACAAGAAGCAAAACCTAGTGATTGCAAACGTTACATTTTTAGGAAGGATAGATCAAATAGCCACAAATATCATATGTTGCATTAGAGTATGACAATCATGAAATTTAAGGCCTATCAGCTTTTGATCCTTCATTGATACCAATCTACATATATTGGCTGAGCATCCCTGTGGTACCTTAACATTCCACTAACACTCACAAAAAGTTCTCTTCTCCTTTATAGACAAGGTGTAATAAGCAGGAGATAGATATGTGTGGAGACCTTTGGCAACTAATTTTGTTAATTTTTTCCTTATACCCATTTCACGTAGGTCCATTATAGATTTAATGTCATCTTTAGTCTTACCGGGTATATTCAACAGAGTGCCAATAATGCTATCACAAACATTTTTCTCAACATGCATGACATCAATACAATGTCAAACCATCAACGAACTCTGATAAGGAAGATCCCAGAATATCGACCTCTTTCTGAATAAAGACTTTTCACCTATGGGAGAAGTACACAGTCTCTTACCAAAATGATTTACAATGTTGTTTACTCTTGCATAAATATCCTCCCCTAACATAGGTTTAGGGGCACTCTATTCCTCAGTTGAGCCATTGAATGTTTTGTGCAACTTTCATTAAGGATGCACCATTGGTAGAAACCTGCAATGACCAGGATATTTAGTCTTACCACCATGTTTTAGTCTGATATAATCTATATTTTCCTCACATATAGGACATACCTTGGATCCTTTAACGTTGTAGCCAAATAAGTTCCCATAAGCAAAAAGTCACTAATAGAACAAAATAGCATATCACATAAATTAAACATCTCTTGGCGATTGTTTGGGACCTGATATCAACAACGACATCATGGCATACTTATTCTTCATACACAACAATGACGGAAGATTGTATACAACAAGCATGATAGGCCAAGCACTATGTTGGCTACTTAATGTTTCATATGGATTCATCCCTTCAGTATAAAGTCCAAGTCTTAAATTCCTAACTTCTTCACCAAATTCAAGATACAATAAATCAATCTTGTTCTATTATGGGGAATCAAACGTATGTCATAGCATACCATCGTTGTTTTTCTTTACCTCTACTTGCCAAGATAAATTTTTTGCATCTACGACATTAGAAAACAAGCATTGAAACTGGGGTATTATAGGCAGATACCACATCACCTTGGCAGGAGACTCAATTTTTATCGTACTCGATGTCATCCTTTTGTACCTAGGCGCCCCACATTTCAGACATTCTTTCATATTGATATAATCCTTTTGAAACAACACATAGTCATTCAGACATGCATGTATCTTATTAGCCTCCATTCCCATTGGGCACGACATATTTTTCATTTTTGATGTTGAGATTAGAATCTGGTTGCCTTTAGGGAGAATTTCTTTCAACAAAGACAACATAGAAGTGAAGCTTTTGTTGCTCCATCTATTGTTAGCCTTCAGAGTAACAATCTCAACACAATGCTCAACTTCATAAACTTAGTACAACCTAAGTATAATGGTTTCTCAACATTGTGCACAACGTATCTAAATAAGAGAGGTGGGTCTGTAACATTTATCCCATAACTATCTAGCATCTCATCAACCATGTCTGCTGGAATTAGTTTGTTCTCATCAACATCACCAACCATTTCATCTTAGACACAACTACCACTACCAACACATGCTGATCTCATACTAGGAATCTCTCCATGCTAGTACCATTATGTATAGCCCTATACAATCCCATTGCACATGACATGATCTTTGATCATGTCAACAATGTCAACTTTTAGGTTGTTGCTACAATTCCTACAGGGGCGATAGAACCGATATTGTTTTCTATGTTCCTATGTAAATCTTACAAACTCATCCAAACCATTAATAAACTCTAGAGTGTAACGATTTGATTTAGACATCCATGATTGATACATTTCTATATGATCAGATGGGAGACGAGTAGCTCATCAGGTTATAGCTAGTACGTTAATTTTAGGAATTTTTTTGAATAATTGAGCCCTAATCATATAGTAGCATTCACATTCATGAATGTGTGCCACCTATCTCATTCTTGAGCACTTCATGTCACTAGTAAGTGTATAAAGTGTGTTTGATTTCAATAAATTTTGGCAACATTTCCCCACAATTCTCCAAGTACACAGATATAGATGAGCAAATATCCATCTACATATGTAATCAGAGAACAAAGAGGAAATATTGTCGAAATTTATTGAAATCGAACACACATTATATGCTTACATCCTAAGTGAGATGAAGTGCTCAAGAACAGTAAAAAATTGGGGACTATCCAAGGTTTACTCCTAATGAGAAAATCTCGAAGGGGTTTCTGAGCCAACATACTATATGGGTTAGGATTTATAAAATTGGGTTTACTATTTAGAAGATTAGGGTTTATCTATATCAATTTTTATGTAAATCAAGTTAACTTAGAGTCATTTTTCAAATTGCTAACATTCAAACTATTTAGAAGATTAGAATTTTAAATTGCTAACATTCAAACTAAGTCATGCATGTTCGAGCAAAATAATCATACATTCATCATTCTCAGTTAGAATAATTTTAGGTTTTATTCATACATTCATCACTTATATCTCTATAATTATAATTAAATACAGAATTATCAGTTAGAAATAATATTAAAGTTTACAATTCATACACAATTCATCACATATAGCTCTAGAATTTATTACTATTAATATTATTAATTACATCACAATCATACAATTAATTCATCACAATCCATAGAAATTCATCACATTAAAACTTCTAGAAGTAGTTACCATCAAACAAAACTATACATGATAATGACCATTTGTATTTTGACTTTTGAACGTGTTCATACTTGTACATGAAAAAAAAGTTGAGAAATACCTAGCTATTTCTACCTTCTCGGACTCCTCAGCAGTAGCGGTGGAGGCGATCCTTGTCCTCAACAGTGGTGGCGACGACGATCATCCTCAGTAGAAGTAGCAACGACGACGATCATCCTCAACAACAGAAGGATTAGCAGTGACAAAGGTCATTGGCAGTAGGAGCAGTAGTAGCAGTGGAGACAGACTCGACCAGTGGCAACAGAGAAGAGAACTGGAACAACGTCATGGTAGAAATCATCAGAGAGGCACCTTGCTGAAATTGCTAGAGCGTTGGGGCACAAATGTAGAGAAATGCAGGTAGGGGAAAGAGGGGGGAAAGGGTTTCTCACGGGGTTAAGTAAGATATTTCTCATTTGTTTTTAGAAAAATGGCCATCTTAGGGTCTATGTTGTTGGTTATAGACAAACAACGGTCGACATAAATAGAAGTTTTCTCGATAGTTGCCCCTAAAAACCCGACACCGGATCTCACAACCCAGCAACACATACTCCATCGGTTATGGTAAGAGTAACTGATGATAAGCATCAAGTAGAGAAAAATTTCACAGGACACATGAAACGAACATCTTTCACGCTAGACACTTTGAAAAAATTGACGAGAAACTCCAATTGTTTCTCACGGAAGAGATGGAAGATGTACCTCTTTATCTCGTCAATTGTGTATAAATGAACAGATGATATAGGTTTTTTGGAGACAAATGAAATGTCTGCAAAAATTTTGCAACAATATTTATATTTGTGGTTATATATAGCATCAATTTCTATGATAAGAAACTGACGAAAAAAAGTGCAACCTGTGTTTTCTTAGCTGGTCAATACGCGGGAGTTGCCTACTTATAACTGACTCTATAGATATTACTATCGATTTTCCTTGATAGAAGAATTGACATAATATGTCATATCTGTAGTAGTGGCTATATCCTTTTCCTAGAGTTGAAGCACATTGGTTTGTCATATCACTTAGAATAAAAAAGGGTGATATGCAGGATCCTCAAACTTTGGTGTCCCTATTATTCCTTTTATGATTACCTTCCTTAAGTGGGTTCTCTTATTCTCAAATCGACCATGAGTATTGTTATCTTTTTTTTTAATGAGTATTTTTATTAGACTCCTTGGAATTATTCTTCCTTTTCAATCCCTCAACAAAACCTGATTAGCCAATCACATTTTCCCTGATAATCCTAAGGTATGCTAGTGCCATGTAACATGCCTATCACAACAACAAGATCTAGTAGATGTACTAAGGGTAATAAGGGTCATGAAAGATATTTTAAGCAACCCCACTTTCTTCTATTAGGGTATATGCACCTCTTTAAAGTCATCACTTCTATATCACTCATTGTTGGATTTATTAAATTCTCTCTTTATTCCAACTCATACAAATAGGGCATTTATGAGTATAGGGTTATGCCCTCGGTTCCACACATGGTAGGTTTTGAGAAGGATTTCAACATGATTTTTCCTCACCCAAGCTTGCCATTCCTTGTAGCACTTAGGTGTCAAAGATCACTTCTACTCAGGTGCATCAAGGATCAAAAGGGCATTTCCGTGGATAAGGGCTCACCCTTGGGAGGCATTAGTCTAGAGTTTATTAGACTCAAATATCTTGAGTTTCTATCCTGAGAAGATGACGGGGGGAAGACTAGGGTTTTCCCGTGGCGGCGGCCGTGGGGGAGGCAATGGCGGCGGTCGAGGCCGTGGTTGGCTGGATCGCCCGCCAAATCCACACAGCGAATCTGGTGACAGCCTGCAGACTGAAACGGATGTGCGTAGCATCAACGAGAAGCCTGTTAACTCTGCTACTGAAGGTGTGGACATGGATATGGAAACACCTGTTGCGGCAGACAAGAGCACACGACCGTCGTACGCTGATACGGTCGCTGGCAAACCTGTGGGTTCACTGACGTATGAAAATCCGATCTCTCCTAATATCCTGCTTGATTTGGACATTAACGTTGATTTGAGTGGGGTCCTTCCGGCCTTCTCTGTCCGCAATGAAGCACTGCATCCCCTCCTAGAACCATGGAAGTTTGCAGTGGTCGTCAAGGCGATATGAATCAACATCAGCTTCAAAGCCTTAGTCAACAAAATCTATTCCATCTGGGAGCCAAAGCAAGAATCTCGGGTCATTGATCTCGAGAACGGATACTATATTGTTCAATTCTCGGGACAGAACGACTTCATAAATGCCATGACCGGGGGACCTTGGACAATTTTTGGAAACTACTTGTCGGTCCAGTCGTGGTCACCGTCGTTCCGTCCCTCTGATCCTATCCCGAGGAAGCTGGTCGTCTGGGTTCGGATACCGGAACTCCCGATCTTCTTGTTTCAAAACCAGTTATTGAGTTCAATTGGAAACACCATCGGCAAGACCATAAAGGTTGATGCTCATACGCTTCAATGCCACAGAGGCAAATTTGCAAGGATTGCGGTAGAAGTCGAGACGTCCAAGCCCCTCTTACCGGCCATCTTCATAAACGGGGAATACTTTCATCTTGAATATGAAAACCTACATGTTGTTTGCATGCGTTGCGGCCGGGTTGGTCACACAGAGGTTGATTGTAAACAGTCGGTATGTTCGGACACCACTGAAGCCTCATCATCGAACCCTATTCCTTTGCCTGGTGTTTTGTATACCATGGTGATTCACGCAAAGAAGCCAGAACCAAGAAAGCAGGCCCAAAAGAAACCCGATTCTAAACAAGCACCATCGACAGAGAAGGGAAAGCCGATCCTTGTCTCAGACACGACGAAGACGGCTTTACAAAGGTGATTAGTAGAAAAAAAAGAATAAAAAAGGGGAAGGAGCAGCAGTTCCAAAGACAACATCAGGGACCTATTCCAAAGAGGTTGAGGAAACCGCTGTGAACTTGGTGGGGAATGAAACTTCTTCTGGAAGACCTCACGCCGTGCACGACGGTCCGAATTACCAATTCCAAGCCAAGCCAGTGGATCTCGGACTGCACCCACGACGGCCCTTTGGTAAGCAGGGGAAGGAAGCCGGGAATGGGTTTGTCATCTTGAGGAACCGAAAGGTTGTCTACCAAACTGTTCTCAACCCCGATCGAGTCCGGAAGAAGGGCAGAACAGACCAAGTAGAGAATGAGCCACCTAAGGAAGCATTAGGGGCTGGTTCTAATGAAAGCAATGCCAAGAAGGCCCTTGAGTTCAATGATGAAGAGGCCAACAAAGAAGAACAGGATAATATGTGCACATAAGCAAATGGGCAATCTGAAGGATTGCTCGATGCATTTTAATGCATCAACCCCTTTCTACCTTCCCTATCTTTATGTACTGCTGCTGGAATATACAAGGTGCATGCCAAGATAGGAATATTCGACTGATTAAGGAGATGAAGTATGTCTATAAAATACACTTCTTTGCTATTATTGAGCCGAGGTGTAGTGGCTCCATTGCTTCCAATATTATCCACCAATTGGGTTTTGACTCATCCCATAGAGTCGGAGCTATTGGCTTCTCATGGGGCATTTGGCTTCTCTGGGATAAAGGAAAATGTAATGTGGACATTATACTCAATCATCGACAGTTTATTCACCTTCTGATTGATAAAAGCTGGTTCCTGACTATTGTTTATGGTAGCCCAAACCCTATGCTTCGTAACCATCTCTGGGATCATCTTGAACACATATCCGCTGACATTAACTCGAGTTGGGAAGTCATCGGTGACTTTAACACCATGCTCCATACCTCAGAGAAGAAAGGAGGGAAATTCTTTGACAAACGCTCCTGTGCCCGCTTCAATGAGGTTATGTTACATATTGGTCTTTCTGATCTACGCACACAAGGAGGTCTGTATACGTTCAGGCGTGGCACCCTCTTTGAAAGGCTGGATAGGGCCATTGCTAACGATGAATGGATTCACCGCTTTGGCGATGCCACCATTACCTCTCTTCTTCGTCTTTTCTCTGATCATAACCCGTTGTTGTTAAGACTCTCCAGTCCACTACAAGCATATCATGCATCCTTTAAAACCAAGGCTAGTTGGGACCTTATTCCTGAATTCAAATCCAATGTTATGGCAAGCTGGAAGTCGGAGGAGTCTTTCCAATCTGCACTTGAAGCCTTCAGAAAGTGGGTGGTAAAATGGGACCATGATTGTATACGGAAACAACGCAGAGACAAAGAAGCTTTGTTGGCTCGTATCCATAAAGCCCAGGTTACAACTGAACTCAACCTTCCTAACTCTAACAGCTCGCTTGACATTGAATTACAGGAACATTATAACCAAATCCTCAAGAGAGAGGAGGCTGACTGGAAGCAACACACGCACATAGACTGGCTCCGTCATGGTGATGGCAATACAAAGTTTTTTCAGTCCTTTGTGAAATCACGGCTACACCATAATAAAATTACACAGCTCAAGGATGCTGCAGGAGAATGGATTTTTGAACCTACTGCCCTCTGTGAGCATGTCCGAGCCTTTTTTGCAAATCTAATGACAGGCCCCTTTCAACCTGACCCATTGAAGGTCAGTCTGTACCCGAGCAGGTTCAAGCAGCTAACGCCGTAGGAGGTCGTTAGCATTCAAACTATACCTACTGCACAATAAATCCACGACGTCATGTTCAAGATGGCGCATTCCAAGGCGCCGGGACCAGATGGTGTCTACAACGTCTTCATCCAAAATAATTGGGGGAAAATTGGTCCCTCCCTAGTTAAACTAATCACAGATACCTTCATTTCTGGAAGAATTGAGCCTGACATTGCGCATTCACATATGGTCCTCATACCAAACACTAAAGCCCCGACTACCTGTAGTGATCTGCGGCTGATTCTCTTAACAATGACTATTTTAAACTTCTGTCCAAACTTATAGTTGAGTGCATTAAACCCTACCTCAATGACTGGGTTTCACCGTATCAATCAAGCTTTCTTCCTGGCCGTAAAATCAGTGACAATGTACTCCTAGTGCAAGAAATCATCCATTCTATGAGAAGTAAAAAGTCCAAGAAGAAATGGGTCTGCATCAAACTTGATTTGTTCAAAGCGTTTGATAGAATGAGTTGGAAGTTCGTGGAGGATACGTTAGAGAAAATGGGTCTGCCATGCAAACTAATCCAGCTCATTATGAAAATTATTACATCTGGCGACACATCCATCCTTTGGGGTGGTTGTCCCCTTCAATCATTTAAAGCTACCCAAGGTGTCTGCCAGGGGGACCCAATCATCCCCTACCTCTTCGTTCTTTGTATGGAAAGGCTCATACAGGCAATACTCAATTCTGTAGGCGATGGCTCCTGGAAACCCATCGTTCTTTATAGAGGAGGTACACCTCTGTATCATATTTGCTTCGCGGACGATATCCTCCTATTTGCCGAAGCATCCATTGCCCAAGCAGCAAACATCACAGACATTCTCAGCAATTTCTCCAAGGTCTCTGGACAGGTGGTCTCTAAAGAGAAATCTAAATGTTACTTCTCTCAGAATGTTACTAATGCTGAACGCAGAAGGGTAAGACGAAAGCTTGGCTTTCCGTGGACTGGTGATCTTGAGGAATACCTTGGGATTCCTATACTTCATAACAAAATCAACAAGCAGACGCATGGACATATAACCTCTACCATCAAGGATAGACTGAACGAATGGGCAATGCACCGTCTCTCTTTGGCTGGACGTGTGACTTTGGCTAAAAGCACACTCAAAGCCATACCCAATTACACTATGCAGACGGTTAAAATCTCGTCGGCAGTCTGTGATGATATGAACAAGCACGTCCGCACCTTCATATGGTCGGGCTCTGGTGACAGGAAGTTCTCCCTGGTAGCTTGGAGAAAAATCACCTCTTCAAAGGATAAAGGGGGGCTGGGTATTAGAGATGCCCGGGACCAGAACCTTTCACTTATGTTAAAAAATGTACGGGCCTTTCTCAATGAACCAGATAAGCTTTGGGTCAGAGTCCTTAAAGAGAAATACACAACCAGTAGCAGACTACTGAAGAAGCTGGGATCGCCGGTATGGAACTTTATCAGGAAGCATTTAGATGAAATTAAGGCCATGTGTGGTGTAGCTGTCAACAATGGGCTCTCTACCAACGTATGGCTAGAGAAATGGATCAATAGCCAATCAGTGATAGATCTTGTCCCAAATTGGTATATACCGCCATCCCTGCAAACCCTACATGTCGCTTCCATGGTGCTTGATAATGGGGAATGGGACTGGGACTTCATCAAGGATTTCCTCCCTGCTGTAACTTGGCAAACAATTGAAACCATTCCGCCTCCCAGCCCTAATGGAGGGGACGATCTTTGGATATGGCCCCTGGAGGTCGCGGGGAACTTGAGTAGCCGATCGTCTTATCGTTGGGTTTGCTCGAACACAGAGGGTAACACTCCGGGCAATTGGAAATCCATTTGGCAGGCAAAGTTACCTGAACGTATTTGTATCTTCCTTTGGCTTATGCAACATAAGGCCCTCCTTACCAACATTGAGCGGGCACGTAGACATATGGAGGTGGACACTCTTTGTCCCATCTGTAACAATGCACAAGAAATGCTCCTGCATGCGCTCCGAGACTGTCTGGGTAGTAGCCAGACATGGAAGGACCTCTTTCACGATGAAGCTCATTTTGACCTTTCTAAGGACGATTGGATTTCGTCTAGGTTATCTATTATTAACAAGGACTCGCCCACTGCCACTCTGAGTGTGATCACTTGCTGGCATAACTGGACCTTAAGGAACAAGCACATCCATGAAGCTGGTACCGTGCCTACTGTGAGACGTACTAAGTTCATCCAAGAAAGAGCAGCCTCTATAGAGAAGGCATAGTTCTTCACTGGTGTACAACGAAGGCGGTCGACTCACCCATTTCTTCTACAGCAGCATTTTCTGGTCTTTGTTGATGTGGCACACCACTCCCACTCTGGCAGGGCAGGGCTAGGTTTCTTCATGCACAACCTTCAGAGAGAAGACCAGTTCTTCGCGGGCTGTCCGTCCTCAGCCAGTTCAAGCTTGGAAGTTGAAATACAGGCAGTGATTAGAGCAGCAGATGTATGTCGCTCACAAGGATGTTCGAACTACCTTATCCTTTCTGACTCAAAACAAGTGGTCGATTATCTCTCCAGTACGAAGGGGTCCAATGACAGATTCAAAGCTCATAAAAGACGTTATCAGGAACTCAGAGGAGAAAATAGCAATTTCATTAGTTATATTCCCAGAACTAATAATGTAATCACAGACTGTATTGCCAAGCAAGTTCTATGGTCTAGGAACTCCTTTGGTACCCCCATGCAGCCGTCATGGCTGATTTGTAATGTCAGTGAGGCAATCTCACTATTCATCTCCTGTACTAAGGCACGGGATCAATAAATTAGGGCCTTGGTTTTGCAAAAAAAAATCTTGAGTTTCTCACTAAGACTTGAGGTTCTATTAAAAACATCTCCACCTACTATTAGGGTTTGTAAAAAATTCAGTACCATCTTCCATAATTCATTGCATTATCCATGGATCATGATCTTTGACCAGGGTTCATAGATATTATACATATTATTGTTTTTCCTCCTTCTCCAACTCTCACTAGAGTTGCTCATGTATGGATACTTCCCTTCATTAATTATGTATACCCAAGACCATATTTTTAAGGATGACTTATCGTTATATTTTTTCTTTCATTTATCTTACAAATGTACTTTGTATATAACTAGTTTATTCTAGTTCAGCCTTGATTCCTAGAAGTTTGTAGGGTCTATTCTTATAAGAGAAGCATATTATATGTTCCACATGTTACACATATTTTTTAAATCTCAAATTGGCATTTCATAAGCTTTAGTTGGCATAGATTGCTTTAACCTCAACTCTCTTAAAACTTTAACTTAGATGAGAAGAGGAGCATGTTCTCATGTTTAGCAAGAGGTACACTTAAAGTTGAAAGGTATAGAGACGAGAAAGAGGTGAAGTTTAGATGAGTATACCTAGAGGTATTTTAATTTAGGTAAGTCCTCAGGCTTTTTTTTAGGTAGGGTATGTAATTTAGCCTAAAAGTCCTCATAAACCAACTAGTGATGTTGACGAAAATATCGCCAGTCCCTAAATTGCAATCCAACCAAGACAACTTTACCTCTTATAAATACCCTTATATTCTATTAACGTTCTATGGATTTATTGAACCTATTAATAATTAAAGTTGATTATATAAATTGGGTTGTGATACCAATTGTAACGACTCCCTCCTCATGTTATCCCCATTGAAAGAAAACCAGGGAGTTAAGGTCATTATCCTCATATTTTCAAGGATTTATATTTAAATAAACAATTCATAATAATTAAGAATCTCAAATCCAATTATTGTTAATAGGAAAAGAAAGATACATCTCCTAGAAGGAGTTACAAGAATCTACAATTTAGTAAGGACTTAAGTTCCTGATAATTAAGATATAAATTGAACTAGCTAAATCCTCTAATTTATCATCAATTTTATGCTTCATGAGTCATTCCTCTTATAGTCCATCTCTTCATTCCTTTGATATACAACTAACCTAAAATGCCAATAGAGTTAATGTGATCAGTATATCTCCATATTGTGTATGAAGGTGCAACTAAAATATTGTGCATTGAATTTGTAATAATATACATGGTTATTCAGAATAAAATAAGTACCCTTTAACAAAATTCACATGTATCATCATATTAAACCTATAATCTTTCTCATCTCGCATAGTGACATATAACCGATCCATATAAATATTCTAAAGTGTATGGCATATCATTAGCCTCATTGATGAGTATTCCATCATTGGAATCTTTCACCTCCCTCCATATTGGTTTTTGAACACCCTCTCAATTATTATTCACCATATATCTTGGGGGTGTTTCTCCCAAAAGACTTTTGTGAGTGATGCACATATGGCCTTCTAATTTGCAGGAAATAATGGCATTCAAGATATTTATCACAATGATCAAACATTCAAGAAAACTTTCTAAATTGAAAGAGCATAACTATGTCAACTACCCAATACCTTATTTGGTGCATGGATCATTTAATCACATGATTAGACAAGAAATTAAAAATTCATGAATAGTCATCACCTAATTGTTACTTATAAAACTTACATATCTTAATTTTTGTTTGGGCCAATCATGGGCCTCAACGGTCTAAGTTCACATCAACATTAAGATTAATAGCCCAAGTTTCCAGTGAAGATATACAAGGGTTAGGTACATGTGCTAATGATTAACATGTCTAAAGACCCGATATTTATAGTTTGTATAGGCATGGAAAGAGTAAACTAGGACATCAACTAATTATATCACCGTCTAATTGCAAGTTGTATGTTTTTATTAATAATAATAAAATCCATTATTATGCTCATCAAGATTAAGATCCAAGGTTGTAGTAAGTTATACATATAGTAGAAGTGCTATGGTTCAATTTTCATCAAGATTGGGTGTTCAATTACATACATATCACTTTAATCATGTAATTCATTCATTAATAAATAATCTTTAATAACCATCCTTAAATGTCAGATCTACTAATTTTAATAATAAGCATATTGCAAGATTTTCATCTCAATATATGATATGCCTAAATCTGAGTTTCAATTCATCTAATACCCAAAGTACAAGATATTATCTTATTAGATAAAGGGGGTTCATGCAAATCACATCATTGTTGGAGAAGAAGGAGAGAAGTATCACAATTAGTGGTGCCTAGGATCCTCCCCATGAAAAATTGTTGGGTAAGGATCAAAAGAGGGTGAACACCTTCTAGAACCAATAATTAAAATAATGAGAAATGATGGAAGTGGGGAGAAGCTTTGTTGATGGGGAAGCTGGAGAGGCCACAAAGGATATCCAGATTAGACTACAACAATGTTGTTGGTCATATATTAATAGTAAGGAGATTAGGAATAAGGCATCACAAAGAGGAATGTTGTAGTATAAAGTGACTAGACTTATTTAATAGGGTCCATTCATAACTAACAAAATTTTCCCTTTTGTTTCCTTATAATGAATTATCGAAAAGGTTAAAAATATGTTTCATATTGGAATTGGTAAAACATTACTAATTACCATATCTATTACTTATCATTGTGTTCATTCAAATTCCTATAATTAATAATATGTTACAAATAACCATAAATCTCTTTGACCAATGAATGCAACATATTATTGTTAATCAAAACTACTCCATTCCTTGCAAATGACAAAGGAAAAAGCATCAAACTAGAAGGAGATGAATCAATTTCGTATGATCTTTTAGCTAATAATATTTTTTTGTTCATAACCAATTAAATCTCTCTAAAATAGAACTTTCTCATTGCCTCTGAACTCCAAAAGGAAAAGGATTTTGACCTTTTTCAAAACAATGTTGAATTGACGCTTCCATTATTACCAAAAATCCTTTTTTTCTCTCACATTATGTCTCTTTACATTCCCACTTATAGGTATTTTCTGTTTACGTCAAAATATATAACCGCCACACTTGGGTCTCTAATTGTCACTTACTTTATTCCCAACTAACTAAAGTCCAAAAGATCTACTGTCATGTCGATAAAAAATATTGACAAGTTTTATATAAAAAATAATCTAAAAATTATATGTCTGCAAATGCGAAAGTATCTTTTTAAGAATGCCTTCACTGAAGCCTGTGCTACAAATTGAGCTGTAAAGCCTTTCTGGATGGTGAAACTAATAGATCTAAATATAAAATTATTAAATATAGAAGAAGACAACATAACATTCCTATCTTTTATATGTTGAATGAGCCGAAGTAGAGAAATGGCACTGTTAGCAAGAACCCCAAAGGATCCAAAGCGACCCATAATCAATCATCAACCTTAACAATATAACACCTCTCTCTTTCCAAATTCCATATTGACCAAAAAAGGACCCATAATAACTCTATTTGACCATTGAAATGAATATCTTGTCAAGGTATATAATAAACTCCATTAATACCCATTATTCATTGAGAGTCTTTTATATAGCAACAAAATGAGCTAACTAAAATTGTTGTGCAGCTTTGTGAGACAATAACTTGACTAAAATAATTGTTATTGATTAACATTTATAAGGGTGAATTGGTTACCAATGTGCTTGTAGGGTTTAGTTGCTTACGTACAACTTAAATGTAAAATTAAAGCTCCATATCATATCATAATATTTTAAATTGAAATTACTAAATAAAATAAGATAAAATACACGTGCTTTCATCATCATTGTTATAAACAAATCAATTAAATGATCAACCTTGAATGTTCTAAAAGTATCATAGAGTACATTTACATTAAAGAATTTAATAAAAATTGCTTACATGTACTTTGTTGATGATATCATTTTGTTCTTTAGAGGTTGAGCCTTCAATTTTATTAAAAAAAATGCACACTCGGTTACTCAAGTATCCATCTAGTCTCAATTGAACGATCAAAATTCAACTATCATCCATTATAACATTAATATGTTGGACCTTCCATTATAACATTAATCTGTTGGAACTTAATATGTTACACCATATCCTAGAGTTCCATCTAATTGATATTCCTGTGAAAATTTTGGGTCTTCCCTGCTCATCCTACAAGTTACTTCTTCTACATGATGACCTATTCTTGATAATATTAAACTTAGACTTGATGGTTGGACTGCTAAATCCCTTTTCTGAAGTGGTCATAATCACTCTTATTAATGATATTTTTGTGTATATAATTTCTTGCTTGATACTTTATATTCGTGTGCATAAAAATGGTGCTTACCAATGATATATTTAATGATTACAATGGGGTTTCTTTGTACATAATTTCAAAAATGGTTGAGGAAAAATTTGCTTGTGGCCTAGAAAGGCATCTACCTAAACATCTAGGTGTTGGGTCAATTCTGACATAAAAATATATGTTCTTTGACACAATTTAAGCCCATTCATTTTGGCAACTCCAATGCAATGCTCTATTGGTTTGACAATATTAGAAGAGACACTACCATAATAGCCAACATTGGGTTATCCCTGACCACCAAATTCTCCCATAACTAAAGGTATTTTTATAGTTCTATTCTTATTTTCAGTAGTCTAGGTCTTTTCCCTTTAGGAACATTGAGGGACATTCCATTAGGTTTTGGAAAAGTAATTGGTTTTCTAAACAAGTCTATGTTCCATGATTATTGATATGATTATTCGTAGATCTCATAGGAACATTTCTTACAAAAAGGTATTCAAACTATCACCACTAAGATGTCCAATCATATAACTAAACCTTTCTAACTTTTATATAAATCTTGTCTGCTTTGTTAATATTAGTAGCCTCTACAATCCCTTAATACATAGGAACACATCTCCTCATTTAGTGTCATTAATTTCACATTAAAAGAGACTTAGAACTTCCTCATTCATGAAGGACACCATTGTCTTGCAAAGTCCTACCCAATGCTAGAATGTTATTTTAAATTTGTGCACATCTCAAATTCTATTTTATACCTAGCCTTTTTAAGAGAGACTTCTACAATTCTTACAACTTGTGCCTTTGACTAAGTGCAAAACCTTTTTAATTGTCCATTAATTGTTGTAATTTCAGCCAAATTTGTACATCATATATGCATGCTTTTGGAATTTTCGGAGAGTGCAAAACATTAAGTATCTAATAATACATATCTGGACCCCTAATCTCATCCTAGGGGAGTTTTCATAATAGATTCTAGGATAAAAGCTTTTAAAAGATCATTGCATTTTTTTCTATCATATTTTAGACTGGCCTTCATGTTTAACTTAAAATTTTATTTGTTAGCCTCATTTTTTCTCTAGTTAGGATGCCTCTTAAATCCAAATCCACAAATCTCATCAATTTTTTAATGAGAAAAGGGTTTAAAGGAGGACGATCTATCTCATTTGATATTGCAGTGAGCGATTATTTTACATCTTCATTTCTCTTTGGGGAATTGGCTAACCATGTGTAACTAGGCTTCTTGAGCCTATTAAACTTCTTAATGTCTTCTCTTTTTAGGTTTTCTTGAATATATTCTTTGGCATATTCTTATGGGTGTTCCTTTTATGAAACTTGAGTTGTTTGACTATCCTACCAGTCTCTTAATTTCTTATAATTGTCTTTCTCTTTGGGGAACTGGCTAACCCTGTGTAACTAAATTCTTGAATCTACTAAATTTTTTAATGTTTTCTCTTTTTAGGTTTTCTTGAAGAGATTCTTTGGCACTTATGGGTGTTCCTTTTGTGAATCTTGAGTTGTTTAACTATCCTATCTGACTCTTGATTTCTTATAATTGCCTCTGTACGATTTGATACTAGATATATTCTCATAATGTTGTCTAAGGTTTCATACCCTTCGGGTTATCCTTGATAGTGGTGTGAGCGCTTCTTGTACACCATTTTCTCTTGTTGGGAAACTGACTAATACCATGTAACTAGGCTTCTTGAATCTACTAAATCTTTCTATCTTCTCTTTAAAAGATTTCTTGAGGAGATTGTGTGGCTTATTATTATGGGTGCTCTCATGTTAAACTTAAATTCTTTGACTATCCTCTCAAGATTTTGGTTTCTTATGATCATGTATGCTCTATCTGTTATTAATGAATTTCTCATTATCTTATTGAAGGTTTTGTACCCTCCTCATCATCCCTGATATTAGGGTGATTGCATCTTTTACATGGTTTCTCTCATTGTGGGAATTGGCTAACTTCATTTAATTGAGATTCTTGAAATACTAAAGTCATTTCCATCTTTCTTTTTATGTTTTTTTGAAGAGACAATGTGGCTTACTAATGTGAATGCTCTATATGTTAAGCCTGACTTCTTCGACTGTCCTCTTGGGTTTTTGGTTTCGTATAATCACATATGCATTATCTCCTATTAGACAATCTCTCTTTATCTCAATCAAGGTTTCCTAATCTTTTGATCATTCTTGATGGCTATCATCTTTTTTTCTCTTTCGTTACTTGTTTATGATTTTGAGGCACCATCTCTTCTGTGTTCATTCTAACACCTATGTTATTGTATTATTCTTCTCTTAAGTAATGTATTGCCTTACTTGTTTTGAAAATGTTATAACTAGCAGAACTTATAATTCTACCCTTCCAAAACTCCTTGGTAAACCTACTCAGACATTTTAAATGATGGGTTCTCATTAACTCGGCTTCTCACCCTTTTCCTTTCTTTTCTCTTATCTTCCCTCCATTAAAAACTATATTGTTTCTTTTGATCTGCTAACATGTCATTTACATGTCTCTCTTCTTGATATATATTTGTGGAAGAGAGAGAAAGAGAGTTATTAACAATATGCTCCTTGCCTAAAGAGAGAGAGTTTCAAGCGGTGATAGAAGCATGACAATATGATCGATTGCAGAAAGTGTATGTGTTTGTTAATTAAAATTAAGTAAAATTCAATAAATAATTTCTTATCGCCCCAAGTCTCTACCCTCTGAAAACTAAGTTATGTTATCATTTTTATTCCTAATTCAACAATGGTAATATACTAGTATATATACATGTTCATTGGGGAATTAGAATCTTTCACCCCTCACTGATAGGAAATCACAACTACACATCATCACACAATACATACTTCTCCAACGTCCTGAGAACGTCACCTACATGGATTGGAGTTCGTGTTGTTTTTAGGACAACCATAGCGCTAACCAAAAGTAGATTTATAGGGTGGCTTATGGGGTTTGATCCCCCCCTTTCCCACAAAATCATGTTATATAAAATGACTAGTGCAAATTGATCATAATAAAAAATACAACATGATAAAAGGTAACATAAGCCTCCTCAATCATATTTGTAAATGCAATTAATAAATTTCATTGACCACAAAAACATTTCGATGATAGAAAAACTTAAACACTGCAATGCATAAACAAAAAAACAAGTTACTCTAAATAAAATAGTATGTGCTCAATTCAAATCAAAGAGTTCACATTTTGATTTAGCATTTTTTTATTCTTTGTCGTAGCAATGAAACAAGAGGCCACTTTACTCAAGGCTATTCATGAGGATTTGGCACTATGGACATGTTTTGTTGGGGCAAAATACCAAAGTGACAAATGGGTTTCTGTGGTGGTTTTCGATCAGTGGTTTTTTATTCTCAACTTTTGGTTGAGTGTAGACTTAATTCTAGGCATGAAAAGGAGCCACACGGTTTAATTCCATCTAATAAAATTACTACGATATGGAGTTGCACCCAAATGGGACGATGTTCATTTTTACATGGTCAATGATGGCTGCTTACTATTTTCTAATGGGCAACTGTCATATTTGTCCAACAGATATAATGGAAAAAATGATGCATTCTCTTACCATCTCGAATTAAATGTCCCAATTGATCATGTGATTTCACACACAAAAATGCAAAAAATTAGACTCTCAGTTCCATCCAACCGAACAATTTACATGTTAGTTTGGTTTTGTGTTTTGAATTTTCCACTTTCATATTTCTAGTGAATAAAGGAACTAAATAAAACCATACAAGCCCTATGAGTAAAGCATGGTGATCTGTGGATTTTAGATTTTTATTTTTTCTACCTTGATATTGGGCCGTATCTTACCACTTCTGATGTTTCCTTTATCCAACGAAGAACTTTCAAGTGACAACAGTGACAACTTGGTCAATCCTTTGCACACATCTTGGTGAAAATTCACTTTATATGTAATATTGAGTATTGATCTATTCTGTTTCATCCACAGTGCAATGTTGTGTATGTTGGTATGTATGCCTTGAGAGCCAATCATTTGATGATTGGATTGGCATACGTCATGATTGATTTGATAAATATCAAAGACAAGCTTCCAATTTATTCTAGCTCAATCGATTATGAGATAAATGATGGAGCAGAACAAATGTCTAAAGAATGACAATACTCAATGTAGTATGTCTTCAGGTTGAGGACATGAAAAATGAGATCATACAGATGCAAAGAGTATGTACATTCTTGTTATGTCCCTAGTCGGATGTCATTATGGAAGGTTGATAGACAACAATGACACATCAAGACTAGAGTGTGTGTTGGTTGATGATAGTGTCTCATTAGTCATGATATATGATATCAAACCAATCACATAGATACATGTTGGAGAACAGTGTATCGGAAAGACCCACCATGAGAGTGACACATGGAACCATTACATGGTAGTCAGAATCATCTATCATAGTGATGGTGGTGATTGTGATTCTTAGATCTGAAATCACTACACTCGTCAAATGTGATTGGGTACACTTTGACATCATCAAACACAGTCTTGAAATATGGATTGTTATAAAGGTGATGATTGGGTGGCTTTGACATATGAGATAGACTGTGAGTGATAGATATGGGATTTGTCCCTCCTAAGGCAGTATGATGTCCAGGCCACTTGATAAGTGAGACTGAGAAAGGCATACACATGTACATGTGAATAAATATATGATAGTAATATCACACATATCTCAGATAGTCTTCTCTAGTTCAAGAAATGTGAATGAGCGTTGAAAGGATGACAACTCCATGCCTTGAGTTCATTTAGGATATCATAGACAAATGAATTATACATTCACTGAAACACCAATCATCTGTATGATTGAAAGTTGTTCTCCAAGTTTCCTTTTCACTTGGGTAGCACTGATGTGCGACTAGGTACCGCTCTTTACTTGTGATGTCATAAGCTAGTTATGGACATTCACTGCCAACGTGAAATTGGACCTATAGGGTCACACACAAAGGATTAACCTGGAAGAGGAGTTTATCCATGGATGATGTTTGGATCGATTACTAAAGTGTTTAGGTACTCAATCAAACATTCAATCAATAGAATTGACTCAGAATCATCAAGTTCAAGTGTTGAACCAACTGATTAGAGTGTCAGATTCATTGAGAACTAAATTGACTATATTCTACACAATCTGGACCACCAACCGACCGGTTTACTGGGTGAACCGATCGGCTCATGGTCAGTGAGACGACCGGTTCACTCTGGAAAACGGATCGGTTCAACTGGACCAAACGAGCAGTGTTGAGTTGTCCCGATTTGTGAGAAAAAGTTTTTCGTTTCACTTGTTCAATTCGATTGGGACAAGAATTAATCTTTGTGTTAATTAGAAAGAATAAGAAAAGTCAATTGCAGGCAAATATGGAAAGTGAAACGACCGGTTCATTGGATGAACTGACCGGTTCACACTCCCAACTGACCGGTTCACTAGTGAATCGATCGGCTAACCTTGCCAAACGACTGTTTCAGTTATAAAATGACCGGTTCGCCTGTCGTAGTACAAATTGTTTATAGAAATTTCAGACCCTTCTACTCCCACACAGACTGGGAACCCTGACCCTGCCCTCTACTATAAATAGAGGGGTACATGGGGCTTCTCCAGAGACACAACTCAGAACATCAGTTGCTCTGCAAAGTTGTTATCCTCTCTGGTTTTGATAACTGAGAGAGTCCAAGTAAGTTTTACTCGTCCAGGGAGGAACAACATGAGAAAGACAACTGCAGAATAGCAACTGGTTGTGGAAGAGTGTGTTGGTGACTAGTACACCGACCGAAGGGGACAACTCCTTCTAGTTCGTTCTTCAGGATGACTAGAGTTCCCGGTGGTCAGTGTGGACTATCTATAGAGGCGGGAGACTTCTGTCGCTCAGGAGGACGACTGTCAACCACAGTCCAGATCAAGACCAGGAGCTACACAGACACCGTCGAAGACATGTGGTTGAAGACCGTACTTACTGCGAGGTATAGTCACTGAGCAAGCCTCGGGACCAAGTATATCTCGCTAAAACCATCCTTCCCATTACATAGATGTTGATGCGATCTGCTGATTATGGGTTTATGGCCAAGTATTTTTTTTTCCGCTGCCTACTCTGACCATATAAAACCCAACAATGTATCATATTAAAATAATAGAAGTAATGTTTACAAACTATTTACAATGAATGTTTTTTTATTCAATGAATTATTTATGCTCTATTTGCCTTGTCCATTTTGAGGCCATTTTATTATTATTTATGAAGAATGTTAGTACATCCTCATTTTTTTCCATTACCATCCATATTCAAGAAAGCCAACGATCTCTCATTTCAGAATATTTTTCTCCATTTCTTTTTATCTTTTACGTTTGATACATTTGAAGTACTTGATGATGAGCCCCATCTCCTCAGTGGTGCTTTCAATATGTAATTAATAGAAAATTTATGATACCTTTTTTGATATCTTATAATTTTTTTGCTGTGTATGTTTTGCCATCTAAAAATGATTTACAGTCCAATTTGTTTTACCCGCTTCTGGAAAGGCTTTTGTGTAAATGTTCCATTTTTTCTCCGTCATTCTTCTTCACCTCAGTGTCAATTTGTGTGAAAACGAGTAACATTGACGGGTCACGAACAACTTACTTGGTTTACTTTTTTTATCTTGAATGTTGTACATCTTATGGTAATACCGTTGCAATTATTATGTTAAAATATTATATTTGGTATCATACAAAACTATAAAGTGACTAATGAAGATTTTGTAAGTTTATAAATAAATATACATGTATTTTTTGTATTTACTTTATAGATGAGTCGGCTAATAATTAACAATAAGGTCCAAGTTTTAGTCATAATAGATGAGTGATATTTGGTGAAGAACCCCAACCCGTTCCAGACCCCAACTAATGCTAAGATTCAACTTTAAGGGTGTGATTGGTATCTAGTGAATGGAGGGGAGGAAAGGGAGTAAAAATTTAGGCTATTTGGTTGAACAAAGTGATGGGGAATAGTAGAGAATGGAGGAGAATGATGGGAATAACCAAGTATATTTTCAACCACTTCTCTTTTCCTGAATCAGAGTAGAGACAAGTAGGAGGGAAAAGACTAGACATGAAATATATTAGAAAGATTGAAGGGAAATACAAAAATGTAGGAAAAATAAAAATATATTGTAGGAAAAAATAGTGTAGCCCACATTATGTGGGAATAAAAAAGATATACTATGTCATGTACATTCTATCTCATTTGAAATGACACATGGATTTTTGGAAGAAATATTTAGATGAAAATATAAAATAATTAAATAAATCTAAAATATATTTTTGTGCATAATCTAAAAGGAAACATAAAGCGTTTAGATTTATGGTAGGAAAATTGAAAATTTTTAGTTTGTTAAAACTACATACATAAAATGTGGAAGAGAGAGTTAATTAGAGGAAATGTGGGGACTATGATGGAAATTTGAAATGTGGAGTGAACTTAAATATGTAAAGGAAAAGTTTGTTACCAATAAAAATATACCAGGGAATACTTCTATATACCACAATATCTATAAAAAAGAATTTGTAGTCATTTTATATCATCAATATACCACTTCACTATAAAGTGATTTATATTTATATTAGTTTTCATGTTCTCCTTTCCTTACCCTCCCATGTGAACCAAACAGACTAACATAAGCGTACTGAAATTGATATAAAAAAATAATTGATAGTCACTTCTATATCACCAATGTATCACTTCACCACACATTTTTTTGTATTTATATTATTTTCATATTCTTCTTATCTCCCCCCCTCCCCATGTGAACCAAATAGACTAAAATAAGTGTCACCTCCCCTCCCCTCCACTCTAGCGTTCCCATCTCTTCCCTTCTCCTTCCATTCATTCACTATGTACCAACATAGCCTAACTGTAAACCCATGTGTGCACATCCTTTTAATTCCCAACTTACACCCCTAGAGCTCAATTTTTACTTTTCTAGATATTCGAAGGGGGCATACCGTGCGAAGATGCTAAATATCAAGGAGTAGAGGTGTAGTCGACCCTTCACATGTAGTAAATGAAACAAAAATCATGGTCCACATTGTCCTCAGGGGTTTATGATCATCTGTGAACGTGAAGATCTGGCCTAGTCCCACCTTTGAGACCATATGTGGTGATTTCCTTGAAGGAGGGTGTGATCACACTCATGATATGAGAGCATGTCAATAGAGGATGGTGCCAGAAGAGATACCTAGAGGGGGTCGGATGGCTCACAATCCTTAGTATCTTGGAGATTAGGGAGGAGGAGGAAATTTACTAATATGTGATTTGTTCTAGGCAAGTGTTCAACGTAACCAGCAAGGGAAAAGTGTTGAGGTATTTCTGACCCATCAGTAGCAATATGCCGGATAATAAGAATGATGAAAGCATTGTCTCCGTGAATGTTTTGTGACTAGAGAGTGACTAGGAAATTATCAATACGAAGATGTTTAACCTTTGATGCTCTAGACATGGTCTGGATAATGATGAGTGACGAATACATATTCATCATAGTTTTAGTTATGTGTTTAGCTTAATTTAATATTCATTATCCTCATTTTACTTCAAAAATATCTTCCACTGTGTTCTTATTATTTTTATATTAATTTATAAGGCTTGATCTAATTCCTTAGTTTTCATAGAATATTTTAGTTTCAATGCTACACACTAGCATGGAAGGGTGGTCTTGCTAACTGACTAGTGGGTCCAAAGAAAATTTTGATGTATGATAGATTTTCATCAATTTGTCCCTTCATCTATCCATGATTTCATTGACTTCATCAGTGTAGGCCCATTGTCCTACACCAATAGCTCCCATGTATGCATTAGTCTACATGTCATTGGTTTCATTATTCTGCCTTTCCAATAATTGAAAACTGATGTAAAATCCCCCCAGCTAAAGAGTACTGAAAATATGACACCGCCTACTAATGAGAATGCCTACACCACCAATCAATGGAAACTCATACTCCATCTGCCAATGAGAATCTCATTCATCAACTGATGAAGGTACTACAATGCCTACTAGTGAAAGCTCTCGTGATGTCAACTGAAAAAATGGCTACCGATGAAAACACAAACTCATCAATCAATGATAGTCAATGTATGTCCAATGATGGAACACATGTTCACATACTGACTGTACCACTGATGTAATGATGTCTACCAGTGGAAATCCAATGTTCAACAATCAATGAAATTATATATAGTACAAAGCGCTAAAGATACAAACTTTTTCCTATCAATAGAAACTCTCAATTCATAAACTAGTGGGAATCCTGAGAGTAACGCGACTCCTCGTCTTCCTTCAGTCGATCCTAATATTGATGTCTAATAGATTAAAACAACTTAAGTAAATTTTCATCCCTTATGAATTTGTTATGCGAATAAATCACACATCAATGTGTCATCTCCCTTTACCTTAGTAAGATTCTTTGTAAAACAATGGATTAAGGTCACTTATAACACTTTAAAACATCTCTATATATATAAGAAAATAAATTAGAAAGTTGTCCACATTTTGATCAATGAACACTATCAAGAAAGCTAGTTAATATCATAAATTTTCAGGCATTCACTTGGTGCATCAATGAGATTTTCCATGTTTCATGCAAAAAAAAAATGTTTCTTATTTAGGCACTAGCAAAACAAACCATTTGATGGTCTCATGTACTTACTAAATACTACAAACTAATAATTCATGGCTAAACATAAAAACACTATGGTACATCTCCCCTATGGAGATATCTTAATAAAACCATCCATATCATACAAAGTAGCATCCACATGCCACCACACTCGTTAAGATCCATGGCTTTTGGGAAGCTCAGTTAATAACATGAAGCTCAACACGGGCATTGCATCCATAGTTATCAACACCCCCAATTATTAATCTCTTCTACTCATCTCCTGGAGTAAAGGTTAGAATATTTAAAACTGGGTGACATGGTTCTGCGTTGATACAACTGTAACGAAAACCACAAGGCGACCTTGTCCATCTTTTTTAAGCCATACTTGATCTTTCTTTCCAGTAGAGTAATGGCTAGTTGCATCGATTGACTGCAGGCTTGGAAGCAGCCAAGTGAGTTTAACCGCCAATCTACTTCGAAACCCACCCTTGTTTTGTTGGGAAGCTTGACGAAGAATTCCCTCCCCGGCCGGAGGGCGAAGACAACTTTGTTTGTTTGTTGTTTTTCCTTTTTAAAAACAGCTAGGATTTGACAAACGAACAAACCAGAAGCGTATCTCAAGAAATGCCGTCTGGCAGCGAGCGGGCCATTCTTTGTTTTCACCCTCTAGTGTTTTAGAAAGGGAAGTCATCATCTCGATATGGGAGAGCAGAGCAGCAGTGTTGTTGTAATTGTTTTGATTATTTCTGGATGGGTCTGAAATAAAAAGAAAAATTGAGGCGCCCGACGACCGACAGTGAGTGGTCAGTGGCGGGCCGCGGGCGGGTCGGAGCCGTTCGAAACCGGAGCGAGCCGCGCTGGTGTGGTGGGTGACGGTCACTGGCAGCGGCAGCAACAGCTGCCTGCTGCAGATGCGCATCATCCATCCTCGTGCTTTCTAGTAGCCGTTAGGTGGAAGCGGCAGAGAAGAGGGGTTCATTACAAAACACCATTAGCGCCAGAAATCATCACGCCTGATCCGTGTGTCTTGTCTCTCTCCTCCCAGTTTCAACAGTCCAACCGTCTCATCCCACATGCCTAATCCCGTGACCACTTCGATAACCGTACTTGAGTTCTCATGAATGCGCCGCACCCTTCGCACGTGCCAACCGCGCCACCCGAACACAAAAACCCCGCCCGCGTCCGCCTCCGCCTCGGATTCCTTTCTCTCGCCGACTGGCCCACCGCCGTCCTTCCACTAACCTCTCTGACTCACTCCCTCTCACTCGGCCGCCTCTGCTGCGGCAAACCTCCCACCTCACCTCAGTCCCACACTCCTCTGCTGCTGCCGCTCGCGTTTGCCTGCCCAGGAGCGGGGAGGCAAAGGCAAAGGCAGAGCGCCCTCATTCCAACCTTATTTCTGCAACCATCCCACCTCCCCACCTCTACGAAACACTCACAAACACGCCACGCGAGAGAGGCATGGAGCCCGTCTCGTCCGGGCCGATGCCGGCTTCCACCTCGGCGTCCGACGCCGCGGGAGAAGGGTCAGAGGAAGGAGGAGGTGGAGCAAGGAGGCACAGAGCCGCCGATCAGCTCTACGTCGGAGGGATCAAGAAGCCTAAGAGGGAGAGGCTAGGGTGTACTACTGCCAAGGAGAGGATCAGTAAGATGCCACCGTCCGTCGCGGGGAAGAGGAGCTCCATATACCGAGGCGTTACCAGGTTCGTGGATCCTCTTAACTACTACTACTACTACTACTGCTAATCCCGTCCCTCTATTCCCTCCGCACTTGCCCCGCTATTCCCGTTTTCGAGGGGGCAACTCCAATTCTGCCCGCATTGCCGGTTTTCCTCATTCTGCTGGATTACGCTACGCTAAGTGAATCAAATTAGTTGGGACAAAGATTAGGCTGTCACCGTGTTCTGGTGACCCTGGGGTAAATTGAGGCGCATGGTCCAACGATAAATAGTTTTTATGTGTCCATGTTAATAGAGGTTGTTGTTATAATAACTATGTGTCCATGTCAATAGAGGTTGTTGTTATACTAACTTCGAGGGAGGAATCGGTTCTTCTATCCTTATGCTATCATTTAGGCGGAACTGGAAAGATAGGGGTGATTAATAATAGGGAATGGTTGGTCCCGTCATTCTATTTCATGTTGTTGCCAAATGCTACTAGGGAAGCTGGTATTTATGCTATATTTGTTGGAGCTTGTTTTGCTTCACATTCTGAAAATCAGTTTAGTTGCAGGTTATTTCACTCTTGGTGTTCTTTGGTGACTGTGTGGTACAGAAAAGGTTTATGATGCAAACAAAAATACACATTGCCGTGCCATTATGTGTCCCTGTTTAAGGAATATAAGGTGAAGGCTTCTATTCTCAGGAAGAAATTGCCGACGTCTGGTCCTGCCTTGATGTATATCATAAGCGATACACAATTCTATAGAGGATCTGGCTACAACTATCTTCTTCTTCCACAAAACCACAAAACCCAAGTCTTTAGTCCAGAGTTGCCTTTGACGAAAGACCTTGCCTTGCTGACCATCGCTGATAATGAATGCGCTGTCCACATATACAATCAAAAGGATAAAATCAGAAGAGCTATCTTCACCTGTTAAAGACAAGATCATCCATATTACATATCTGAAGACCCAACTTAGCAAAAACACAACAAACCCAGGTGGTTGTTGATATGGAAAACCATTTTGGAATAATATCGTCTCTCAACCACACATCAAATCTCAAACATGAGGCGACCAACTTCAGATTTTGAATTCTATATCTTCGAGATTTATATTTATAAAATCTACTACTCAAGTAAACTCCCACAAGTGTATGGAGCCATTCGTAGTGACTAGGGTTGAACAAATGGGTGAGGCAGTTGATAACTAAAGATATTACAGCCCTTGAAGCTAGCTAATTGAAAACTACTTTATGAAGGAAAATCTAACATCACCTAAAACTGAATTAGAAACAAGAAGTAAAACTAATCACAAACTCAAGTGCGAGAGAAATCTAGACTGTAGGGGTGTTTATGTATTTTTAACCTGTATGTACTAACAACCCATGTCCTTATGCTAATGACAAACTATTCTACATGGTGAGGGATACTTATTTAGGCTCATTCTAATCATTATCGCTAAGGTGGATGAAATTCTTATTCGTCTTCCAATGCCTCTCAAGAGATATTGAGAAAATGTACTAGATTGGATTAACCCAGGTTTCCTTGTGGGACCTAGCGAATCTAGTCCATTAAGCTCCAACATCAAGTAAATGCAACACTCAATACCTCTCTCGAGTAGAATGCTATATACCCCTACCCATGGCCCAAACGTTCCCATCGGTGCGTTGGAACAATTTAACTTTCATTCCTATCTAGTCGTATTTTCTCAAATCATGGATTAGATGGCCATTCATGCAAGGGTGAAAATCAAACAACTAAGCAATCATCACACAATGGACAAAAACATGCAAAATAATACAATCAATAACAACACGGTATGAAAGTACATGAAAACTTGCCCAAATAGGGCAATCCTAATCAAGAAGAGGCCTAACTAAGCATAGACAAGCATAGTTGTCACTGAAGACAAAAAAGACAATAAGAACAACAAGGAGTGAAGAACAACTAGAGAGAATGAGTAAGAGAGAGAAACGAAGGAGGAGAGGTGGCTCTTGCTCCCATAACCTCTAAGAGGTTCTAATATCTTCCTTATAGTTCTCCTTGCTCCCCATATCACACAAGTGACAAGTACCAACCCATGATATTCTAGTAAGGATATGGATGATGGGCAGAAGGTGGAGGAATGGACGGAGAATGGCCAGGAATGGCTAGGTGGTGTTGAATGGATGTGGGAATCCTATATCTAGGCGGAGAGTGGGCGTACATGTGGTAGAAGGTTATCTAGAGGTGAATGGAGGAGAGGTGGCTCTCGCTCCTGAAACCTCTAAGCGACTCTAATACCTTCCTTATAGTTCTCCCTGCTACCCATTTCACACGAGTGACGAGTAGCATCCCATGGGATTGTAGTAGGGACATTGATGATGGGCGGAAGGTGGAGGAATGGACGGAGAATGGCCAAGAAAGGCTAGGTGGACTCGAATGGATGTGGGAATCTTATATCTAGGCGGAGAGTGGGTGAACATGTGGTAGAAGATGTTCTAGAGGCAAATGGAGGGGAGATGGCTCTCCCTCCCAAAGCCTCTAAGCAACTCTAATATCTTGCTTATAGTTCTCCTTGCTACCCATTTCACACAAGTGATAAGTAGCAGTCCATGGGATGGTAGTAGACATGGATGATGACTAGAAGGTGGAGTAATGGGCAAAGAGTGGTCTGTTTAGGGCCTGTTTGGTAGGGTGTTGTTTCAGATCATTAAGTTTAATTGTAATACTTTTGGTTTTAATTTTTGTTTGGTAGGGTGAGTTTGGGTGCAGTTGGCCGTTTTGCAACTGCACTGGACCCCTCTTTTTCAGCCATTTTCCAGGAATTTGTACCGCGCCATAATAGGCTGTGGTCGGGTGCAAAACCCAGCAGCAGCTGACTCACATGTAACTCACCACAACTCATTTTTGCTGTGATATTGGTCAAATACAGCCACTTCTTTCGTCAATGGGGGCCACCACGTGAAGCAATGCTCCCGCTAGTCTTTCTGTCAGTGGGCCCACCATGTAAAGCAGGCCATAATGTAGAATACTGCTCTCGTCTACCAGGACCGAAGACGCTTGTTGCTGCTTTGATGCTTTAATTCACCAAACAATTACAACCAAAAGCAAGGAACTTATATTACACTATACCAAATGAATTTGCAGCAGCTCAAAAGGCTTGATTTTAATTTGTTATTTTTCCGATTCATCAAAGTACACCCAGATACATCCTACCAAATAGGGCCTTAGTCTAGGATGAGTTGAACGGATGTAGGAACCCTATATCTAGGTGGAAAGTGGGTGAACATGTGGTAGAAGGTAATCTAGAGGTGTGCAATGAGGTAAGGAATATAGCTCTCTCACCAATGATGGTTGTGAGTCATATTTATAGGTTGGAGGTGGTTGGGTGCACCTCCCTAGGGTTGAATGAGGCTATATGTATCTTTTTGGTGTAGATGTGTGGAAGGTTGGCACACTTATCTTTCTGGCGTTACCAGGTTCGTGGATCCTCTTAACTACTACTACTACCGCTAATCCCGTCCCTCTATTCCCTCCGCACTTGCCCCGCTATTTCCATTTTCGAGGGGCAACTCCAATTCTGCCCGCATTGCGGGTTTTCCTCATTCTGCTGGATTACGCTACGCTAAGTGAATCAAATTAGTTGGGACAAATATTAGGCTGTCAGCGTGTTCCGGTGACCCTGGGGTAAATTGAGGCGCATGGTCCAACGATAAATAGTTTTTATGTGTCCATGTTAATAGAGGTTGTTGTTATAATAACTATGTGTCCATGTCAATAGAGGTTGTTGTTATACTAACTTCGAGGGAGGAATCAGTTCTTCTATCCTTATGCTATTATTTAGGCGGAACTGGAAAGATAGGGGTGATTAATAATAGGGAATGGTTGGTCCCGTCATTCTATTTCATGTTGTTGCCAAATGCTACTAGGGAAGCTGGTATTTATGCTATATTTGTTGGAGCTTGTTTTGCTTCACATTCTGAAAATCAGTTTAGTTGCAGGTTATTTCACTCTTGGTGTTCTTTGGTGACTGTGTGGTACAGAAAAGGTTTATGGTGCAAACAAAAATACACATTGCCGTGCCATTATGTGTCCCTGTTTAAGGAATATAAGGTGAAGGCTTCTATTCTCAGGAAGAAATTGCCGACGTCTGGTCCTGCCTTGATGTAAATCATAAGCGACACACAATTCTATAGAGGATCTGGTTACAACTATCTTCTTCTTCTTCCACAAAACCCAAGTTCCGCCTATAAAAAGACAACAACCGGTAATGGATCTGTCAATGCTGCAACCTGCGCAATTGACTTCAGAGAAACCCTGAATCTTCAAGTAGACGGTAGCAGCAGAATTAGTAAGATCACCGTGCAGATGCACACCTCCACCAGCAGGTGGCGGAGCGAGAGGGGAGAATGCGAAAACAAACTGCGCCTATATAGCGCGCGGTTCAATTTCAGAATTTTTTACATGCAACAAATGGATATTGCAGATCACTTTCACGATGTGGGTTAAAAGTAGTTGATAAACACACACAGTTACATTTCCGTGTGTTCATTTGTAGTCGTACCAAACACGCCTTTAGCAACTTCAGTGTCCGCTGAAAGAACTTTAGATTGCCTAAGTCTTTAGTCCAGAGTCGCCTTTGAAGAAAGACCTTGCCTCGCTGACCATCGCTGATAATGAATGTGCTGTCCACATATACAATCAAAAGGATAAAATCAGAAGAGCTATCTACACCTGTAAAAGACAAGATCATCCATATTACATATCTGAAGACCCAACTTAGCAAAAACACAACAAACCCAGGTGGTTGTTGATATGGAAAACCATTTTGGAATAATATCGTCTCTCAACCACACATCAAATCTCGAACATGAGGCGACCAACTTCAGATTTTGAATTCTATATCTTCGAGATTTATATTTATAAAATCTACTACTCAAGTAAACTCCCACAAGTGTATGGAGCCATTCGTAGTGACTAGGGTTGAACAGATGGGTGAGGCAGTTGATAACTAAATATATTACAGCCCTTGAAGCTAGCTAATTGAAAGCTACTTTATGAAGGAAAATCTAACATTACCTAAAACTGAATTAGAAACAAGAAGTAAAACTAATCACAAACTCAAGTGCAAGAGAAATCTAGACTGTAGGGGTGTTTATGTATTTTTAACCTGTATGTACTAACAACCCATGTCCTTCTGCTAATGACAAACTATTCTACATGGTGAGGGATACTTATTTAGGCTCATTCTAATCATTATCGCTAAGGTGGATGAAATTCTGATTCGTCTTCCAATGCCTCAAGAGATATTGAGAAAATGTACTAGATTGGATTGACCTAGGTTTCCTTGTGGGACCTAGCGAATCTAGTCCATTAAGCTCCAACATCAAGTAAATGCAACACTCAATACCTCTCTCGAGTAGAATGCTATACACCCCTACCCATGGCCCAAACATTCCCATCGGTGCGTTGGAACAATTTAACTTTCATTCCTATCTAGTCATATTCTCTCAAATCATGGATTAAATGGCCATTCATGCAAGGGTGAAAATCAAACAACTAAAATCATCACAATGGACAAAAACATGCAAAACAATACAATCAATAACAACACGGTATGAAAGTACATAAAAACTTGCCCAAATAGGGCAATCCTAATCAAGAAGAGGCCTAACTAAGCATAGTTGTCACTGAAGACAAAAAAGACAATAAGAACAACAAGGAGTGAAGAACAACTAGTAAGAATGAGTAAGAAAGAGAAACGAAGGAGGAGAGGTGGCTCTTGCTCCCAAAACCTCTAAGAGGTTCTAATATCTTCCTTATAGTTCTCCTTGCTCCCCATATCACACAAGTGACAAGTACCAACCCATGATATTGTAGTAAGGATATGGATGATGGGTGGAAGGTGGAGAAATGGACGGAGAATGGCCAGGAATGGCTAGGTAGTGTTGAATGGATGCAGGAATCCTATATCTAGGCGGAGAGTGGGCGTACATGTGGTAGAAGGTGATCTAGAGGTGAATGGAGGAGAGGTGGCTCTCGCTCCCGAAACCTCTAAGCGACTCTAATACCTTCCTTATAGTTCTCCTTGCTACCCATTTCACACGAGTGACAAGTAGCATCCCATGGGATTGTCGTAGGGACATTGATGATGGGCGAAAGGTGGAGGAATGGACGGAGAATGGCCAGGAAAGGCTAGGTGGAGTTGAATGGATGTAGGAATCTTATATCTAGGCGGAGAGTGGGTGAACGTGTGGTAGAAGATGATCTAGAAGCGAATGGAGGGGAGATGGCTCTCCCTCCCAAAGCCTCTAAGCTACTCTAATATCTTGCTTATAGTTCTCCTTGCTACCCATTTCACACAAGTGACAAGTAGCAGCCCATGGGATGGTAGTAGACATGGATGATGGCTGGAAGGTGGAGTAATGGGCAAAGAGTGGTCTGATTAGTCTAGGATGAGTTGAACAGATGTAGGAACCCTATATCTAGGTGGAAAGTGGGTGAACATGTGGTAGAAGGTAATCTAGAGGTGTGCAATGAGATAAGGAATAGAGCTCTCTCACCAATGATGGTTGTGAGTCATATTTATAGGTTGGAGGTGGTTGGGTGCGCCTCCCTAGGGTTGAATGAGGCTATATGTATCTTTTTGGTGTAGATGTGTGGAAGGTTGGCACACTTATTATAGATCTAGTAAGATTGGCTTGCTTAGGTTGATGTTGACTTGTGTTGTAGGGAAAGGCTAGGATGAGTTGAACGGATGTGGGAACTCTATATCTATTTGGGAAGTGGGTGAACATGTGGTAAAAGGTGATCTGGAGGTGTCCAACGAGATGGGGAGCTGAACTTTCTCACCAATGATGGTTTTGAGCCATGCTTATAGGCTGGAGGTGGTTGGGTGCACTTCCCTAGGGTTGAATTTGGCTATATGCATCTTTTTGGTCTAGATGTGTTGAAGGTTGACAGACTTATTATGGCTCTAGTAAGAGTAGGGGTGGCAGTTGAGTTCGGGTTAGCCGAGTTTTGTTTCAGGTCATTTTGGGTCAACACTTTTTTTCTAGATCCTATAACACAGTTGATTGGAAAAGAAGGATCCATATAGCCGACCCCAACATGGTTGAGACTGAGGCTTAGTTGATGATGATGATGATGAATTTTTTCTAGACCCTAAACTTGCAAAAGAGGGATTTTGCAAAAGAGGGATTTTGCGGGTTGAAACCCTTGACCTTAACCTGACCCCCAAATATTTTTGGGTCTATCGGTTCTGACCCATAAATCCAAATACCGAGATAACAATTTTTAAAAAAACTATAATTCGTCTAATCATTGATGATTACTGAGTGTAATCAACAAATCTAAATGTCAACAAACTTACAATGCGATTGAGAAACACATACAAAACTTATTGTAGTTTGTTCGAGAGTTTTAAACACATTCTAAAAATAATTAACATAATAAATCATACAAACCAATATGAAACTATGTAGATTTGACAAAATAAACTTTATGAGTGTTGGATTAGTAATTTAATTAGTCATTGCGTGTCTTAAAATTTAGTATTTGTAATTTTATTTGAATATATAATTGTGAATTTCGGGTCAATCAGATCAATTTGGGTCTAAAGTCCAAACTCGGACCCGAACCTAAATTAATTTTGGGTTCGTTGGTTCAGGTCAATTTCGGGTCGGGTCGAAAAACCTCAAACCCCAAATCTTAATCCGCTTAAAAATTCCGGGTTCAGGTTTAGGTCGTTCAGGTCGGGTCTTGTTTTGCCAACCCTAGGTAAGGCGGACCTGTAGGTTGATGTCGACTTGTGTTATAGGGGTTGAGTCCTGAAGGTCAGGCCCACCTTTTATTAGCCTTACTTGCTAAAGAATGATGGGACTTCTGGGGTGTAATCTGACCTTGGGTATTTGAAAGACTAGACCGACCTTTGAGAGGTCGATTGACTTTTTGTGCAGTCAACTTCTCAGCAAGTCGGCGTTGATCTGCACTAGGTTGATGAAGCTTGAAAGGTTAGCCGACCTTTGGAAAGGTTGATCGACTTCTTGAGCCGGTCATAGCCCAATTCAATAAAGCCCCCCAAGTCGCCTCTCAATGGATTATGTTGTAAAGTAAAAGACGACTATGCAATATATTTGATAAAAGGAATCCCCATCCTATTTATAGGAGAAGGGGGAAGCGTACAAACTTTAGACTGAACCCTAATGTGCCAAGACACACTTGGGCCATATACAAATAGACTCAATTAACTTAATCAACTAAAGTAACCACACTCTCTAATACTTCCCTTCAAGCTAAAGCTTGAGAGAATCCCAAGTCGCCTCTCAATGGATTATGTTGTAAAGTAAAAGACGACTATGCAATATATTTGATAAAAGGAATCCCCATCCTATTTATAGGAGAAGGGGGAAGCGTACAAACTTTAGACTGAACCCTAATGTGCCAAGACACACTTGGGCCATATACAAATAGACTCAATTAACTTAATCAACTAAAGTAACCACACTCTCTAATACTTCCCTTCAAGCTAAAGCTTGAGAGAATCCCAAGTCAGTTTGCAAATAGAGAGACAGACTAAGGATAAAGAGACATAATAAAAAGATAAACCAAGCCCAAACAAGACTATTTCTCTCCCTCAAGATTACAATAAAGCACTCATCATTCAAATACTCCCCCTCAAGTAGATAATCCAAAGAAGCATGCAAGTCAAATCTGAAGCATGTTGCAGGTCGCAGGTGCAGACAACAGAAGCTTCTGGATCAAAAGGATGTGACATCTGGAGTAGTAGTAAACTACAACAAGAAGTGTCAAAGTCTTCATCACAGTCGCTATCGTCACAATCTAGAGAGTGCTGGCTTACAGTAGAAAAGTCCAGAGAATGCTGGTTCACAATAGAAAAGTCCAGAGAGTGTTGGTTCACAAAGTCTAGATAGTGTTGGTTCACAATAGAAAAGTTCAGAGAGTGCTGGTTCACAACAGATAAGTCCAGAGAGGGCCGGTTCACAATAGAAAAGTCAGTGTGCGCAAGGCACAAACATTGTCAACGTGCAGAGCACGAACAAACAGTAGAAAGTAGAGTCGACGTAGCCGGATAGAAGACCGTCAGCTTAAGCAAGCAGTAGACATGAAGCTTGAGATAGTAAGTTCTCCAAGAAGCATATAATCAACAAAAACTTTCAGATGCAAATATCAATACTAGAAGTCCCACAAACTATTCAAGAAGTACATAAAGATCCACAAATATATAGAGGGGAACAAGAAGATTCTCATAGATATAAGTAGAATAAATTTCCTCTCTTCATCTCATCTCCTCTATTTCTCCCCCTCATACGAACCAAGGAATCGAGAGTGGTTGGGGTGGACAATGATAAAGAAATGCTTCAGGAAAACATAGGTCGTAGCACTGTTGGGGGAGTCGTGGATAGGCTGGCCTCATGGGGGTTTAGGGGCAGAGGCCCCGAAAAAAGGTCTACCATTGATTTTTGGAGGAAAATCTAACACACATCTTGCAGTTAGGACATTGAGAAGAAGAATTTTATAGAAGAAAAAAAAGCCAAAACCATGTGCCACATTGGTTGTGAATGCTGAGATGGATGTGCTGGAAGACGAGAAAAGATCATTTGAAGAATGACTATATTAGAAACAAAGTGGGGATGGTGAGCATCGATGACAAGTTGTGGGAAAACCGTCTAAGATGGTATGGACATGTGCAACACAGATCGACAAATGCATCTATTCGAAGCAAGGTTATTGAGTCAAGCACAACTAAAAGAAGCATAGACAATCCTAAACTAATTTGGGAAGAGCTTATAAAGAGAGAGTTTGAATCTTTACATCTTGATCAGAGTTGACAGAGTATGACCCATAATAGAACTGATTGGAAAAGAAGGATCCATGTAGCCGACCCCAACATGGTTGGGATTGAGGCTTCAATGACGATGATGATAAGCTGTGGCTGTAAGCAGGTAGCAACTTTGCGGCAAAATGACAGTGTTGTGATCGGAGAAGGAGATGAACGAGCGGATCATTCCCCATATCAAACACAATATTGAACTTGCCCACTCTATAAGCTTGAAAGGAACCCAATGCATCGTGAACATGTTTTATGTACTTGGCAGTCTCCGCTTCCCAGGATGTTGTAGGGATCCTTAGCGTACTAATATGATTTAGGGGTTTGACATTTTGCTATGGCTAGAATCGACGATTTTACTATTGGCGACATACAAAGGCGGTTCTTGCACCATCTTTAGTAGACAACAGGGAGATGATATCAATCAACAAATCATTTGGCAGCTTGCAGATCAAATTCTCACACTAATAGGAATCAGACAACTCCATGCTGGAGGTAGACAAAACTAGTTCAAAGAAAGCCATGGCTCCTCCGCAGCCCACTTCAATGCTCACAAGTGGGAGGAGCACGCGTACAGATTTGCCACGGAGAGACTCGACCTGTTCTCAGGACCATGCAACTGGCGCTAGTGTCACAGGTGGTGGGCATATCAATCAACAAATCATTTGGCAGCTTGCAGATCAAATTCTCACACTAATAGGAATCAGACAACTCCATGCTGGAGGTAGACAAAACTAGTTCAAAGAAAGCCATGGCTCCTCCACAGCCCACTTCAATGCTCACAAGTGGGAGGAGCACGCGTACAGATTTGCCACGGAGAGACTCGACCTGTTCTCAGGACCATGCAACTGGTGCTAGTGTCACAGGCGGTGGGCATCGTGAAAGGCGTCATGATTTGCCACGGAGAGACTCGACGTTCTCAGGACCATGCAACTGGCGCTAGTGCCACAAGCGGTGGTCATCGTGAAAGGCATCATCGAACAATTTTTTTTGCTAGTCGAGTTCCTTGACGTGTCGAAGCTCACCAGTTCAGCAAAGAGGCACACCCCGGGCAAGGAGGGAAGGGGTCTTGGGTATTTGCAGTGGGAGAAGGATAAAGGCAGGAAGGGGTTGGAGATTATGGGAGGATGGCGCTGGTTTATCAGAAGTCAGAGAGATGAAGAGATTTTAGATGGTTACAGGAAGTGATAATTTGGTTAACAACGACTAAGGTGGATTTTGTGGCCGCAGGAAATAAAGCGGTTGGGTATTGGGAATTGTAGGTGAAGGAACACAGGAAAGGGGAAGAAGGCCTGTGGAGGCTAGATAGATTATGGGAGGATGGCGCTGGTTTATCAGAAGTCAGAGAGATGAAGAGATTTTAGATGGTTACAGGAAGTGATGATATGGTTAACAACGACTAAGGTGGATTTTGTGGCCGCAGGAAATAAAGCGGTTGGGTACTGGGAATTGTAGGTGAAGGAACATAGGAAAGGGGAAGAAGGCATGTGGAGGCTAGATAGATGCCCGACCGGCGACCAACCTAAGAAGGACGGCTGTGGACCCGCAGACGGAGGAAATCTTTTTGTCTCTTCTAGGGTTAGATCGGATCACTGGCCTGCTACCATGTTGTAAAGTAAAAGACAACTATGCAATATAGTTGATAAGAGGAATCCCCCTCCTATTTATAGGCGAAGAGGGAAGCGTACAAACTTTAAACTAAACCCTAATGAGATCATCACACAAATTGGATTATAACTAGCTGTTAATGAGGCCACAACCGGCTTGATCACTAGGGAGCTTGTCTCTAGATATTCCTCACCATAGAATGGTGTATAGCCCTTGGTAACCAACGGTGCCTTGAGTGTGTTAACAAAGCAACCACCATGACTTATCTTCAATGTTAAGACCAATCTGCAACAAACCATCGACGTCCTTGATGAACGCTGAACTAGTGACCAAGTCTGATTATGCTTTGCAGTGGTCATCTCTTGCATTACAGCGCACCACCTTAGGCGACTCAGTGCCTTTAAAGTTGAAGTAGAAATTAAAAGACAAGAAAGAGACAAAATCATAATATGATGGTGAGAAGTTAGCGTTAGAGACAACATTTGAAATGGAATAGGAGGTGCATGATCTCTTTCCTTTACATAAGACAATAGGTAGACATCGATATCACTAAACCATTTAACACAAGCATTTGCTAAGGGTGAAGACATGCATTGTCTTCAGTAAGCAACTAAGCATATAGCTAAAATTTGTTGCTGACATGTGTAATTGTGATCATTGGAGGAAGACTAGGTGGGGCACTAACAATGTCACCACTCACGAGTGGTCGTCAGTGAAATGGACTTAACGAGGACCTAAATCGGTAAAGATTCCTCATCATCCACTTGTAACAACAGTATTGTCACCAAAATATAGTGTGTCCTCTAAGGTGTCCACAAAGTCTAGAAAACACACCAAAGGCAAATTATAATACCTATGTCCCTTTGAACACAAGATATTCTATCCCAAGAGGTAAGAAGGCACACTTGAGAGACTTGGGACTTATCTCAGCTTGACGACCACCTAGGCAGTGAGCAAAACAAACATAACCCAACACCTTAGATAGAACATGATGTAATGGCTCTTTACTTTAAATGAGATCTGATAGTGGAGAATGGATGATGACCAACGGTTGATTATTAGTGGTAAGAACTACATCTCAAAGCTCATTTGGAACATGCATAATGCATATGCAGAAGAAGAGTGCGTGAGTATGATGTGGCAAATTTTCCTCTTTGCAACTTCATTTTTCTAAGGTGTATGTGAACTACAAGATGGATGAATAATACATCAAGAAGTAAGAAATTGGGTAAAATTATCGTTGAGGTATTCTTTGGCATTATTATTATGAAGAATATCAATTTGTTTGCAAAAATGAGTCTCAGTTACCATGCAATGGGATTTGAAAATAACAAACAACTCAACTTCCTTCTTTAAAAAGGCAACACATGAGTGATAAACAATAAAAGTAAAAAAAAAGTCTATGACCAACTTTTAATGATATATGATTTAGTCCCCAAACATTCACATGGATTCAATAAAAACAATCTTTGTTGTACCGTTCTCCTTAGTTTAATAATTACCACCGTTATTTATCCAATTAAAAGGACACATTCCAACTTTCAAGACTGAACAAGTCTTAGACTATTAGAGACAAGTGACTAAGACGACTATGATTATGCAGAGATGATGCATCAACACATGCCGTAGGGGACTTGCTCAAGTAGTAGGGGCCAACATATTCATACCCTTCTAGTTGTCTTTACTTCAAGTCCTGTATGACGCAAGCAACATGTAAGAAATTGACAAAAGCTTAAGGAGTACATGTCACTCTACTAATGCAAACCAAATTAAAAGGAACTTCAGGAGTGACAAGGGTTGATTTGAGGCAATGCTATAGAATTGTACTCTAACACAACATTAGGTAATGTAGGTTGTTTTGTTTAGGTGGTGTATATCTTAGGGATGCTTATGATGTGATCTTTGGCATCTAGTTAAGGATCCAAGAAGATGACATTTCTTTGAAGCCTAGGAGAAGCACATTGATTGTCCAATCCTCTGAATAAATGAAGCAACAAGAGGTAGCCTACTACGAAGCACGAAGGCGCATCAACTGATTCTACTCCTCGTCAGTCACTAAGATATGATGTGTAGACTCCTCATGTATATCCTTCGTAATGGTTGCCACATTAGCAGGTCTCGTCGGAAAATCATGTAATGCAACTCATAATAGATTCCTTAGTATGACCCTTTTCGTCACAACAAGTACAGTTTGGATGTTAATGTGGTCCACTATATCCACTACTTACACCTATGCCTCTACTAATATGCTTTGTGCTTATAACCATGCTTGGAAATATGAGAGATGTAGGCTGAATGCCTGACTCACTACATATAACTAGAGTAAGTAATGTGGAACCTAATGATTAAAATCTAAACTGATTATCAAAATCTGAATTATTTGATTAAACTAATAAAAAGGAAATATAATTCATCAATAGATTCAATCATCAAGTCTCTTTTTCTAAAGAGCCTTACAAAGTCTATATATGTGTGTTTAAACCCAACTAACTAGACAAGTAGCCAATGTGGGATTAAACCACATGCTTTACAAACCATCATCATCAACTAAGCCTCAATCCCAACTATGTTGGGTCGGTTACATGGATCCTTCTTTTCCATTCAGCTCTATCATGGGTCATATTCTGGTTGAGATGTAGAGATTCAAAATCTCTTGCCATGTCCATACCATTTGAGTCGGCCCTCGCGCAACTTGTCCTCAATGCTCGCCAAGTAAATCCAACCATACATACTGAAAAAGCATTGTCCAATTTAGACACTTTAAAAAAATCATGATCATATCTTATGTGGGATATAACTAAAATTCATCCAATGTTTTATGCAATTCCTACAACCTACTGTTGATTAGAACACACACATCTTCTTTCAATGGATGGCCTACAAATGTACAATTGAAATCATGTTTTGAAACATCTAATCAAGTAGTATATATTCAATCTATATCTTGCGAATCATTTCAAACATGTAAAACATCAAATAGGTACATGTATTCAATTAGACAATCTCTTATATACATATATAGGAGTCAGAAGATATTATTCTTGTCTCATATCACCCTTTGAGTGGATTATAAACCATAGAAAATTCAGTGCAGGAAATGTGTGGCCCTATTATTCCATGCTTTCAATCACGCGACATAAGTGGAACCATTCTCCCTCTATGCCCTTTAGCCCCTTCCCTTCCAAGATATTGTAAGGAATTCACTGCTTATCTCGTGAGTCTTGACCGTGCTATTGAGTTCATACATAGCTGTTCTACTAGGAAGTACACACTGGATCTGCTTTTATTTTTATTTTATTGGGATTTAGGAAATGTTTGTTCATTGAGAAAAACTAGCAGCTGAATTTAGTCTCTACTCTGTAGAATAATGACCAGATACATTTGGCAACGGTATTTTAACCACTTGACAAATCGTTCCTGTTTTGTACATGCAATTGGCAGAGGCTATCATTTTCACAATTTATATGCTGGAATCTCCATAATAGGTGCTGTAATGTGATAATTTTGGTGGAGATCATATATATGGAGAAAAAGGGTGTCCCAATCCAATACTTTGATTTGGCTGAAGACATGTAAATTATGACTCCCGGAGGGGAGACGAAATTTTTTCGATTATAGTTGGGGTACATCAAGGATCGGCTCTGAACACATATATATTTGTCTTGTTATGGCTAAGTTGACAAAGCTTGTTCATGATGATATCCCTCGGTGTATGCTATTTGCTCATGATGCTGTGGATTGATTAAACGAAAGACAAATTGAATTACAAAGATGAAATTTAGAGAAGTGCATTGGGATCTAATGGATTATGGATCAACAGAAGTAAAATTGAGTATATGGATTGCATTTTCAGCCAATCTACTATTGTGAGTGGTAGTGCTAAGTTGGATGGAGATTAGAGTGGATGTATAATCTGATAAGTTTCGTGACTTGGGTTCTATTATCGTATGGACGGCGATGTTTAAAAAATGTTGCATCTCACAGGATGACAATATGATAGATGAAATGGAGTGCACAATTAGAGTAGCTTGTGATTAGAAGATCCCTCTCAGATAGTCAGATTGAAAAGTAAGTTTTGTACAACTATATGATGTGCCATGTTGTATGTGAGTTAATGTTGGGCAATGAAGAAACAAGATGTCAATATGATGATATGGCAGAAATGTGAATGCTAAAATGTATGTGTGGGAAGGCAAGGAAAGATCACTTCAGAAACTACCATATCTAGAGTAAAATGGGGGTGGCAAGTATTGAGGACATTCTAGGTAAGGGCCGCTTAAATGGTATGGACATGTACAACACAGATCAACGAATGCATTAAGGAGAAACTTACAATCTTTACATCTTAATGAGAACATGACCCATAATAAAGCTGAATGGAAACGAAGGATCCATGTAACGGAACCTACCTGGTTGGAAATGAGGCTTGGATGACCATGGTGGTGATCATATCAATTTGAAGAAACCATTAGCCCATTGTAAAACATCTTTCTTTCATGGTGAAGGAATTTCTTCTTTGTTCACAATCTTTTGTGGAAACAGCCTATGAACTAGACATGCTGGTGTCATATCAAGGCGTTCATAGATGTCTATCAGGCTATATATGAGCATAATACATTTAACAAACAGAGCTAATTTATCTGTATAATTTAACTTCTTAATCTTCAATTTCTATTTTATGATCTATGTAAATTTGTCCATCATTATTGACAGGATTCTCTCAGATTATATTCTCGAGGCATTCCGATGCTCATGTATGTCCATAGACTCCTATTTCAACCACTAGGCATTGAATTAATGGAGTCAAGATATTTGTTTTCTTGTCCATACAAAGTAATACTGATTTTCATGCATAGTTTTTGATCTTGACTACAATGTTTATTTGTTATCTTGTCACTCATATGATTAATGACTGTGTATTTATAAAATAAAGGCACAGATGGACTGGTCGTTATGAGGCTCATCTTTGGGACAAAAGTACTTGGAACCAAAATCAAAACAAAAAAGGAAAACAAGGTACTCTTGTTTTAGCCACTAGGCATACTTTATTAGTAAGATCACCCGGATTATCTTCTGCTATTGCTATTGCTATTTAATCAATAGTTGCTACTTTATTAGTAAGATCTACTTATCTCCTTCTTTAAGTACCATGGCATATTTATAATAGTAAATCTCATGGTAAATTGTACCCCTACTGTCTTTGACTAATTTTTTTCACTTGATGACTCTGCATGGATGACTCCCAACTAATTTCTGGTTGAATAGTTTATTTAGGTATGTGGGTTAAACATCTTATATTCTTCTATTGTTAACCCTCACAACAGAATATTCACGTCAAATTTATTGTTGTCATGCATATGTCTAGGTGCATATGATGATGAAGAGGCTGCAGCAAGAGCTTATGATCTCGCAGCATTAAAGTATTGGGGAGTAGGAACGCTTATAAACTTTCCAGTAAGATGATTTAGCTGTATCGTCGGTATGTTCATAGGTGTATATATCTTCAGTGGGATTTGTAGAGATGAAAACTAACTGTAAACAGGGGTAGGGGCAAGGTTTTTCATTGATTCTGAGGGATGGGCACACTCTATCATTTGAAGTTAATTATCAAATCATCATATCAAAGGAATATCTATTATATTTCTTGCATGTCTAAATAACATAGTCATGTTATCATTGTTATATAACCTAAATATCAAAAGGGTACTGTTGTTGCTAACGCCCTTTCTTCATGAAAAACAGTGATTTATATCCATTACAACAATCATGCCCATTCTAGATATTGGAATTTTGAAGCTCTGTTTTTTTTTTTTGGTTGGGGTGGGAGGTAGGGGGGAGGCAGGCCCCCCTGCTTATCCCTTCCTATCTGCTCCTGATTACTGAAGATATGAAATCTTCCTAAGTTACAAAGCTCAACTTATTAGGTTGAAGGTAGTAGCTGTGATAGTAGATAGACAACTTCAAAACTAGTTTTGACCCAGGGGATTTATATCCCAAGTTTTATGAAACTTTTCAGAAACTAAGAGGGCCTGCCACAAGGGATAATGCCATGGCCAAGCACAAAGACGAATGCCATAGCTGCTTAATATTTTTGCTCTATGCATAGTTTAAAATGTCGATTTCGATGCCGTTTCCGATGGTCCAGAAACAAAATTTTACAGAAATTTCAACCGAAATTTCGATATTTCCGCTTATTTCAACCAAGGAAGAAAATGTCCGATTTCGATGTCATTTCGATGGTCACAGAAAAAGAAATTTTGACAAATTTCGACAGAAATCTCGATAAATGCGTTCCTGGCGTTTCGACGGAAAAATAAGCGAATTATTTATGAAATTTTACCAGAATGATCTACTAGTGTAGATCTACTCAAATATGTAATAATATTTCATATTGGATACGTGGGGGGTGGGGCCTCAGTCATTTTTGAGTGAATGACCCTGAACTGTTTCGATGGGGATTTTTGATGTCAATTTTCAATGATGAAATCAATGAATTAAGTCATTATAGTTTGCAAGCACAATATATACACTTAAAGACACAAAACTGTGCAAAAAATATGCTCTACATAGTACATAGTATTTGAAAAAGTAGAAAAAAAAATTGATGATCTGCCTATTTCGAGAGTTTCGTTAGCCAATTTCGATGTCTGATTGCCATGGAAACAGAAATTTCGGTCAATATTTCGACCATTTCGTCAAAATTTTGAACATTGATTTTCAGCACAAGATTTCGACGAATTTTTTTTGACGATTTCGATGACCAAATAAAGGAATTAAGTCGTAAATTTTTACCATGATGATCTACTTACATAAATACACCTAATTATGCAATAATATCATATGTTGGTATAGGGTGGGGGACTCCTACGTTTTTGATTGAAAATACACAATACTGTTTTGATCAGGATTTTGATGATGCAATGTATACATACATATATTCTTATGCAATTATATGTTAGATCTTATATTTTGGATTCAATTGACTCAGGGGGTCTTCCATATTTATTTAATATTTAAAAAAAATTTAATGCAATTAAAAATTGAAAATTTTGGCTATTTGGATTGTCCATTTCGATGTATGGTACCGGTCGAAACCGAAATTTCACAATTTTGACCGAAATTCTAAACCATGACTCTTATGTGAAAACCCTCTTTACACCTTCTGTCTAATGCTTTCAGCTTTTCTTTCCTCATCATTTAGGAATGAATATTTTTGGTTTAGGTTTTTAGGTAGCTTTTCCTTCCTGGTCTGAAATTCTTTTCTTAACATCACAAGAATCTGAATTCTTATGTGACTGAAATATGTATGGATTACAGGTCAGTGACTATTCCAGAGATCTCGAAGAGATGCAAACAATATCAAAAGAAGACTATCTTATATCTTTAAGAAGGCATGCTTCATATTGACAAAATAATGAAACAAAAGAGCTTTCTTCTTCAAACCTTTTTTTTTGCATGCTAACTAAAAGCAGTAAATGATTGGGTGATGCAGGAAGAGCAGTGCTTTCTCAAGAGGCTTTCCCAAATTCCGTGGAGCTGGAAGGTAAGTTATTCGTTCCTAGTACTTGAAAGTTTTATTGTTTATATTTTGTAATTAGGCATTTATTGACTGGATATAATGTTCTTTAATCCGACTTTTCTTTGATCCTATTTATAAAGGATATGGGGTTAGATTTCTAGGTTATCTTTTAAGTCGGAATCTTATCACATTGCAGGCACAAGGGTTTGCTTCTTTTCTTCACCTTTCTGATTTCATGTAATTATGATATTTTGTGGTAAGTGCAGTACATTGACTGCTAGACTTGATTTTAGCATAGTGTTCCAAACATAGGTTTTACTAGGCTTGGTTATGGTAGGTAGGAAGAACATCGACAAAGTGGAATAGTGGCTATGTTCTTGGAGACCACAGTAAACACTAGTATGCTTGAGGTGAATGCTAGTGTATTTGCCATCTCTTAATTGTTAGCAATTATTTGATCATGTGATCTCTTCTGCAATACCTGTTGTGTTGATTTTCTCATGCTCTTTGGATACACAAACTATGTAGGCCATGTAGAAGTAGAGATGGCAAAATCAACCAGTTTCATCCTATCTGAATCGTTATTCAGCGCATCCATACCATTTGGAATGGGTATCCCCACACATTATATGGAAGACGGTTTGATTGTGCGTATTATTTGGAGGACGAGGGAGGATAACTGTACCATTCCCATTCATTTCACTGTGCAGAACTTGGAACTTTGACAGGTCCGGGCTGCTAGTGGCTAAGAGGGGAAATTACAAATTCGTAAACAGGGACCAGGGATCGAGGAAATTGGTGGATGGGCACTGCTGTAATTTTCATATAACTGTTGATGAATAGGATGTTACCACACCACCGTGGAAATCCCATGCATCGTCATTCACTCCAACTGAGAATATTTGTATGGAAAACCAATTCGTAAACAAATAAAATGGATAGGACGACCGTCTGGGTTATGGATGCTGAATTGTGGATAACCTGCTTTTGCCATGCCTATGTAGAATGTTTGTTTAACCGCAAATGGAAAAACACTATACCATGGTTCCGACTTTGATGCTTACTATAGGCATGAAGTAGTACTGTCTCAGATGGACTTACCTTCACAGTTCGCATGTATAATCAAAAGGCTTACCTTTGTCATAATCTATTTCTTTTTTGATAAAAGGCTTACCTTTTGTCATAATCTATTTCTTGACTATAAAAAACATGTTAATTGCCTAATGCTTTATTTCTTTTCAAGGATACCAATGGTAGAACAATGATTGTAATAACTGCATGCTACTTCGATTGATCAGTCACTTTGGATTATACAAAAGTTGTGTTTGGTATTCAACTCGGCATCGACTATGTTTTTTGTTGTCAAAACTTGATCCATGCCTAAATTGTCAGCCCGAAATGCCAAGCCTCTATAATATCATTACAGCTCAAAGCGAGATCAAGATCCACTAATTATTTATTCGATTGAGCTCATAATGAATCCGTGGAAAGAAAGATAGGAGGACGATGCAAATCTTCTATTATGCAAAACCCTACTCTAATATATAGTAGATGAGCATGAGAAAGACACTTAAAACTTGGACTCAAACCCAATCGGCCAAACATGCTGAGGCCCATATACATAATAGTCAATAACAATCGTCTTTCTATATCTGAGAAAAGGGAAAACCCTCTCCTATATATAGGAGGATGTAATATAGGGAAGTGAACAAAAACACTAATGGGCCTATTATATTTAGGCCCATATTACATGAAACTTAAGTAAAAGGGAAACGATAAACAAAAATAAAGAGAATACATCAGTAAATATATCTTAATACCCCCCCTCATGTTGGAGCATAGATATCAATCATGCCCAACTTGCAACACAACTCCTCAACTCTCTTGTAGAAAGACTTTGTAAATGTATCTGCGGTCTGCTCATGTGTAGTAGGCAGAAAGGGGGTATTGATCTTCTTGGTCAGCACAACATCCCAGAAAAAATGATAGTCGACCTCCATATGCTTGGTCCTTACATGAAAGACAGGGTTACTAGAAATAATAGTAACAACATGATTGCCACATTATATTGGAATAGCATAAGTGATAGGAAATTAAAGTCACCAAGAATAGATTTGATCCATAATAGCTCACAGGTAGTATGTGCCATTACACGGTACTCAAATCTGCAATGGATCTAACAACAACATTTTGTTGCTTACTTCGCCAAGTAACCAAATTACCTCCTTCACATGTACAATAACCAGGGGTAGATCTCCTATTAGATTTACACCCTACATAATCAACATCAAAATATCCAATAACATCGAGGTGTCCATTTCTTTTATAAAAAGTTCATGTCCAGGTGCGTTCTTCAAATATCTCAGTAGTTGGCATGCTGCCTTCCAGTGCCATTGCCTAGGACAATCCATAAATTGGTTAAAAACTCCGATAGGAAAGCATATATCTGGCCTAGTAACATTAAAATTTTGCCAACCAAACACTTATAGCTAAATTAATCTTTTAAGCATCGAGTAGATTCTGCCCATAGATCATGTGCTTGATCCACAGGGGAGACTGCAGGCCGACAACCAATTGTTCCAGTCTCAGTCACTATGTGTAGGGTATACTTTCTTCGAGATAAATATACTCTTAGCCTTGTTGTGTGCAACCTCAATGGCAAGAAAATACCGTCTAAGGTCTTTGGTTACAAAATCCTTCATAAGATATTTCTTTGTATCAATAATCCCTGACTACCAGACAAGAAGATGCCATCCACATAAACAATGAGAACAATTATACTAGAAGTAGTAGTTTTAATAAACACAGAATGGTCACATTGAGTCCGTGTGAAATCAAATTTGTGTAGTATAAGGGATAACTCATCAAACCATGCTCGTAGACTCTGTTTGAGACCATACATAGCTTTCTTAAGAAGGTAGACTTCCCCAGAATACTCCCCCTGAGCAACATAACCCAGAGTTTGCGACATATAGATGGCCTCCTACAAGTCTCCATAAAGAAAGACCTTAACATCCAACTGATGTAAGTAAAATCCTTGATTAACAACAACATAAATAAGATTACATACAAAATTAAGATGAGCAACAGGAGAAAAGGTTTCGCACGAGATTCATGTGTATCCCTTAGCAACAAGTCTGGCATTTAAACGCTCAACTGTCCCATCAGACATATATTTTATAGGAAAAACCCAACGGTAGCCAACATGATTGCTACGTATAGGGAGATCAACAAGGTCCCATGTCCCATGGGATTGAAGGACATCCATGTCCTTGTCCACAACTTGTTTCCACCCAGAGTGTAACAGTGCCTCTTGAACATTCTTTGGGATATAAATTGCACATATAGTAGTGGATTGAGCCATGGAAGAATTCAGATAAGTTGTAGAAACATGCTGAGAAATACAATATTTGGTGTCAGACTGTTGTGTCTTCCGTAATGCAAGAGAAATATCAAATTTCGAAGTTTTAATGGAATCAATAGTATTACCATTGACTTCTCGTGGATCATCAGTCGCAGAAGAGGCCATAATAGGGGATACTTCAGGTAGAGTTCATCGTCTCTTGCGCTCATACACCTGTCGAACGGGGGAGGATGACTCAACCGATGTAGGGTTAGTAGACCCAGACACAATAGGATCAGGAATGGGCACAATAGGAAGTGAAACTTCTTAACTAAGTTTAGAAAAGAAAGATGTATCTTAAGAAAATTGACGTCCGCACTGACATACAAGCAACGTGCAACATGATAAGCATTTATACCCCTTCTGTGTGCGATAGTAACCAAGGAAACAACAACGGACACCACATGGCGATAGTTTAACACTTTGAGGTTGGTGATTATGAACAAAGTATAGACAACCAACAACTTTTGGTGGAAAACAAAGATTGGTTCATGAGTATAAAGAAGTTGATAAGGATATTCTATTTTATAGAACAGAAGAAGGCATCCGGCTGATGATGTAGTTTGCTAAAAGGATGCCATGTGCCCAATAAAACTTAGGAACTTTCATCTCAATTTGGAGTGTATGAGCTATATCAAGGAGATGCCTGTTTTTCCTTTCAACAATGTCATTTTGTTGTGGATTATAGGGACAAAAAGTTTAATGGACAATTGAGATACAAAAAATTTAAAAACTATGTTGCATGTATTAAGATGCATTATTAGTGCAGACAAACTTCTGAGTAGCAGAAAGTTGAGTCTTTATTTCATTTAGCAAATTAGAGTAAACATCTAAAATATAGAACGATAATTTAACAAATAAAGCCAAGTGACTTGAGACTAGTCATCAATAAAAGTTACAAAATATCATACACCAATATGATTACTAATGTAACATGGTCCTTAGACATCAGAGTGAACTAGATAAAACAAACTTGGACTCCTATTGTTACGACGAGGAGGAAACACTATCCGATGGGGATAAGAAGTTTGATGGACAATTGAGATACAAATCTTTTGAAAACCATGTTGCACGCATTAAGTTGCATTATTAGTGTGGACAAACTTTGAAGTAGAAAAAAACTGAGTCTGTATTTCACTTAGAAAATTAGTGAAAAAATCTAAAACTTCATTACAATCCTTTAGCAGATAAAGCCAAGTGGCACGAGACTAGTCATCAATAAAGGTTCAAAATATCACACACTAGCACGTTACTAATGCGACATGGTCCTTAGACATCAGAGTGAACTAGATAAAACAAACTTGAACTTCTATTATTACAATGAGGAAACACTATCTGATAGTGTTTTCCAAGTTTACAAGAATGACGTGTAAACTTCTCAGAGGACAAATTGGGAAATAAAGACTTCAACTTAGAGGAGGAAGGATGGCCAAGCTTCATTTACCGTTGATGAATATTGGTAGACTGGGCCAGAAGTGCAGTAGTAGGAGAGGTTGATGAGGTCTGTAGGTAGTACAAACCATCTCCACCTTCCTATCCCCCACCAATCATCTCCTTCGTCCAGAGATTCTGCATGGAGACAATGTAAGGAAAGAAAGTTATACTACATTTTAAATTTTTGATAATTTTAAGACAAACATCAAGTTTAAAGGAAATTTGGGCACAAACAAAACAAATTTAAGAAGATTTCTATTCACATCTGCTCTCCCAATGATTGGAGAAGTGGACTGTAAAGAGTGAGACCCGATAGAGAATCCACTCTTCACTGAATTGAAGAATTATTCCATCCAATCCCAAAAATACCAAAAAGGTAAGAAGGAAAGGAGGAATTTCATTCATTTCTCAAATGGTACATATTACAGAGCATGATAATGAATAAGCAGCGGAAACAAAACTATTACACAGTTATAAAATTTTCTTTGTACAATTATTCCTCACCATATAAGGTGGAACGAAAAATAAAGTAAAAGGTATACACCTAAGAACACATAAGGCCGATTGTAGAAGGCAGACCAACTATCCCAAGCTATCCTCAAAGTCCAAGTCCATATATTCAATCCTTTAGCATCTTGTCTTCCAATGTACCTAGACCTGGGTGGAAGGGAACATCACCCAGAACATAGGAAACAATATAGAGGTCAACAAAGGCCGAGTATGTACATATATAAAACACTTTGGACATTATATAGGGTTAAAAGTGCAAAAAGAGATGTTCCCACAAGAAAAGGGGGGTATTTGCAATTAGGTATGTTCAAGAGAAAAGTAACAAAAGAAATGAGGCATATTAAATTCAGATTACAAGCATGATAACAAAGAGTGTCTTTCCATAACAATCATCCACAAATTCATATTAAAACAACGAATATTTGCATGCATAACAATGTCGACTAAATATACCTAAAACAGGGCCATAACACCATAGGATCATGGCCTAAAAGAAATAAGGGTGGAAACGCACACCCCGGGCGGAATACACACGCCCTATATAAGTATGGTTGTACATAAGTACCACTATTCTAGATATTCTAGTCAAACACGTAGCATGCATAAATAGAGTGACAAGACTAACATTTTAGTCAATTTCACATAAAATGGCAATCATAGGAGGGGTCCAAAGACCCATTATAAATGAATATTCCAGCAATCACATGAATTTATATGAATCAAAAGCAGAAAGTATGAATGTCCAACAATTGGATTTTAAATAAAATTGATAGTTCAAGAGATGCCTCATTAAAGAAATGTAGGTTCAGTCAAATAATGCCCAAAATAAAATAGAGAATGTACATACCTTATGATTAGACCTAGATTCGATAACACCTCCTAAGCACAAGGTCTGGGTTGTCTCAACCTAGTCATAATATGTGTGCATTCGATTAATATAATATGCATTAAATCTTTTGCTTAGAAATTGACCTTACATTAGGTTGCAAATCTGGGCGTGAAACCTGTCCCAATAAATCAGTCGTATTTTTCTAATTTCAAAAATATATTTATATATGCCCTATTTGGACAGACGAATAATTTTCTATGAATTTTACAAGTTTAAATCATTTCTGGCTAAATACAAAAATTGAATTGTGAAATGACAAATTTACCCCTGAATGATTATACAAATCATCAGGGTTCACTGTCACGCAGACTATAGAAAAAAAAAGAAACTATGTTTCGGTCAATCAAGTCAAACGAGACTAAAATTACCAATATGCCCCCATGGGCGTGACATTGATATATTGGCCACCATGGGCTGAACTGGACTTTCGTCCCAGGGATTGAAACCCTGTGTTCAACGCCATGGTTGCTCCACAGAGCTCGGGCCAAGGTACGATTCTTCAATTCAAGCATCTAGACGAGTGGGAGGACATTCCATTGACTCCGCCTCATCACTCCGGACTCAAAGAGCTTTTGCTCTGGTCCTGTGAAGGCTAGGAGACGAGAAGGGAATCTGAGAAAGCAGTCGATCTGCGGGTCAAGCAAACCCTGTGAACGCGATACTCTTAGGTCCCAAGCAACAACTTTCGATCTAGGCTCCAGGCGAAGGAACACAAGGCTCGCTGTGCGCGACTCTCCACCCTAGACCTGGAGAACGACTGCTCCTGTCCTAAGGTAGCCAGGGTCGAGGTGAGTCCCACAGAGGGGACGGCCATAGATGGCCCTGGCGAAGACGAAGCGAGGGGAAAAACTCGCGAGCATAGCCTGCGATGCTATGAGTCAGCAGGGACACACCTCGCAGGGAGGTTCGTGAAGGAGCAGGCAAGAGGAAGGCCGAAACAGGGGAAGGCAGGGGCGCCTTGTCGACCGAGCAAACCAGGCAACAACGGAGCAAGGCGGGTACACAGACAGAATGGAGGAGTGTCCTAGATGGTTACCTCACGAATAATTGAACTGAGGTGAAGAGCACATCAGCTGCTCGTCGTTCTTGTCAGAGAAGAAGGTCGACGCCGGCAGCGGATCCAAAGCATCCACGCGAGCAATTGGTTGAAGGGAAATTGAGAAGAGTCACCTTGGATAGTTTCTGGAGTGGCGGAGAAGAAGTGGTGGCGTCGAAGTGGAGATTCGATGAGCTGGAGAAATGCAACGATGACTGCTCGAGGCCTAAAAAAGGCGTTTTGCCAATGTTTGACTCCGAGGCCCGCGTTAGGGCTCGTTGGAAAGGGCGGAGAATGGGGAAGTCGTTGGCGAAGAAATCGATCGATTCGGTTTAAGGTAGAGGGAGATATCGACGATGGACTCCATCGTCAGCCAAAGCCTAAGCTATGCGCTAAAGTCGGAGGTTAGGGACGACCAGGTTCCGACCCGTCCCGCTTGCCCGAGCAAGAGAACCGGAAATAAACCCGGTCCGGCAACTTGGTCCGGGTGTGACAAGATGAATCAATTAATCGACCATTGATTTTAGGTAAAAACCTACATAGTCTATTAGGGTTTGATTGGGGGTGCATTTGATGTCCGAATGACCCCAAATTTTGAGGGTTGACTAATTAAGCTATGAGGAACTCGATTATGGGCTGAGATTTGGATTTTTAGGTTACTTTAGCTATTATTTAAAGATAGTGCATAATTCATTCAATTAATGAAATGAATTTGATCTAATGGTCAAAGATGGTCAAACCTTCCACCTAGACTCGATCCTAGTCTTATATGATACCCAAGTCTATTCTAATTCACAAATCGAGGGTAAAGTAATCTAGATTATCATTATTGCTAATAAGTTTCCCAATTGAGGTGTTAAGGTAGCAATATCATATGACTTCATTTCTATGGATCATAAAATGAGTCAATCTAGGGTTTGAAGATCAAAATATGGTTTCGTTTATTCTAACATAGTGAAATATAGATATTCAAAGGTAGACAACGGAAAAAGGGGGAAAAGAGATTGGATATCCACATAATTAAATAGGGGCCTAGAAGAACGGAGGATTAGCCTATATGTCTGGAATCGAGTATGTTACATGGACCCATATGTTAGACGCACACGGGGATGACATCTATATTTCTTCTGGTAAGTAAAAAGATTCTCATTACTGATCATATGGACTGTAGCACATATATCAATAATTCAATCATCTTTTGACGAAGAGGAAAAAGCTTGAAGACATGCGAGGTCACTGGAGTGTTAGGGCAATATTTGCTTGAGGTGTAACAGTAGCATCAACAACAACCTTGATCGATCCACTTGTCAAGGTCAGAAGAACTAAGTGTTACCATCTGATAATTGGTACACTAGGGGCAGATGTAGATTCTCCATCGACATCAGTAGTCGACACCTGATTGACCCACAATAGGATTGGCATAAGGATATTAGAAACCTTATAGGAAAATAAATATAGACAGTAGCATTAGGCATTTGTAGTCACTGAAGCGGCAGGACGGTAGGAGTATGCTAAAGAATGAGAAAAGGTAGGTGAAATATTTTAGCTATATGGAAATGTTATTAGGGGAATCAATGAAGAAGAAGAGAGCCACCAGAGCAATTGCAAGAGAATTAATGCAACGAACAAAAGACAGCAGCAAGTAGCAATAACAGCAGAAGCAAATGTTAGCAGCGTACTACTGAAATGACAGGAAAAGGAGGAAGCAAATGTTAGCAGCATACTACTGAAATGACAGGAAAAGGAGGATAAGGAGGAAGATAAGGAAGAGGAAGAATAGGGGAAAAGGGAGGGGGTAGCGTGTACGTGCTACAGTTACAAAAATCAGCAAAAACTGCAGCAAATTACTGATTAGTCAGACCGGCCGGTTCAGTAAAACCGGACTGGTTCACCGGTTGTTGACCAGTTCAAAGGGATTTCCAGGTTTGGGGTTAAACTGAGCCGGTATTGGCACCAGTTTCCAGTTCGGTTCTGATAACCCTGGTAGCAAGCAAGTCTTTACCACTTAACAAAGATAACGCCACGACATAAACACATCAGTCAGCTCCCCTTAAGCAAATAGGGTTGAAAGAGTAGTAGACTAGTAGACTTCCTGTGATATAAATAATTGCCAAACTAGTAGCTGCAATCAGAAACGAACATCTGGAGCTTTAGCATGCATTTAGAACAACAAATAGTGTGAGACATTTGCAAAAGTCACCTAAGTCGCAACCGAGTCTCCATTGTCATCGAATTAGTTCCTCACAATAAACACCAATCCCGTTATGATGTGCGGTAGTTGAGACGAGCACTGCTAGATGAAGATAGCTCTGCAACAGGTGGTTGATGCGCTTCAGACAAATGCATTGTGACAAGAAAGATTCACTGTAAAAGGTGGTTGACGAAACATGGATAAACAAGCGGGAAGTGGACCACATGTAAGGATGAATGATCTTTGATAGCGAATGAAAAGTGTGCTAGACATGCACACAACAAATTTGCATAGCTCTAGATGCTCCAACATACTAGATGCTTCATTGACAAAAACAAATATTCCAACATACTAGATGCTTCATTGACAAAAACAAATATTGAAAATTTATCTCGCGATGACATGTCTTCCTTTTTTCTTCCTCTCTTCACTTGATCTTTTTCTCTTCTGACTTCATATCCACTTTTTGGAATAAATAAGTTCAAATATAATTCTGAACTGGAAAACTGTAGTGGATTGATTATCTTGTCCGCACTAGTCCAGACTCCGATATACAAAGCTAAATACTGTTCTTATCTTAGATTTCAATTTGACTCTCTTCTTTTTTTAGTATTAAAGAGTGAAGACCCACTACAGTCGCAATCCCTTACAAATGGATTCAGTAGCCGCTGACGTCCACTTTTTGGAATAAATAAGTTCATATATAAATCTAGACTTTAAAACTGGTCTGGATTGATTCATTCTTTCCGCAATAGTCCAGAATCCAGATGTGCAAAGCTATAAACTGTTCTTATCCTTGATCTAGGGATAGTTTGTTTTGGGGTTGTCTATTTGGTCCAAACCAGTTAAGTTGGAAAATCAGGCAGACTGGACTATTAAGTATGAAGTGATCAATATTCTTTATCCTACAGTCTAGCATATGACGCTTTCATGACAATCGTTTTAGATCTGCTTTGGCTGAGAATCTAAGTATGTTTTTCTTGAAATTGAGTGTAATATGTTTGATTCCAAGTTTCAATTCTAATCCGAAAGAATCAAAATATTTGGCATGAACACATAAGAATTCTGCTTTCCACCAGTCTATACAACACATTAGGTTTACAAAATCATGACTAGAATTCTACCAATTGTTTTGACGTCCTTAAACAGATCGGCTATGAATGTTACGGACCTCCATCAGAGAAATTATTGACAAGGTTGTTCTTTTAGTAACTCTGCATGTTTTCTAGTCAAAACCTATTCATATCCTAGGTCTTTTTTTCCTTTTGCCATTGTGCAATTTCCTAGGCGTTCTTGTAAATTTTTCATGATAATACTTTGTATTACCCTTGTCCAATTACTATTTAAAACCTTCTTTAGTGCTTGCAATAAACCATGGAACTGTATATCCTCTTGTAGGCATTTGCAAAGTAGTGGATTGGAGACTACACTGGGTCAGATCCTTAGTAGTAAGTAATGTTAACACCAAATAAATTAATAAAAATGTAATATTATACATGTATTTACAGCATTCTTATAACTTGTGGCTATAGATTCAATGACAGAAAAGAGATACGTTAATGTTTTGGGAGAAGAAAGAAAGATTGATCTTACATGCTATATTCGATGGTGGAGTCCCATGAAGACACATCAATCATATTCTTCAGGTAGATGCTTGGATGAAAAACTTGCAAACCCTGAAGATGCAACAAGGGAACTCCAGGCTTTGGAATGCCAAAAACAACCTACTGAGCCTTACCAACTACCATCTCTTGGGGTTCCAAGTGAGATGAAGCCACAAGCATGTTCGGTATCTGCTTGTGATATTTTAGCGAAGTCTGATGCCTTCAAGAACTATCAGCAGAAACTATCTGAAAGCCGTGATGTCAAACAGGAGATACCCCAAAGTAATTCTGACCTGATGTACTCTGAGCATGGGGGGATTGGCAGTGCAAGTGTGTCTTTGGGTCTTGGTAGCTTCTCTACCCAAAGGACATTGTATCCGAACACTTCTCATACCACAGCCTTGTCAAAAAGCACATGGAATCCTGTGGATGCTGGACCTGCTCCAGATTTTTGGGCTGCCCTCACTCCCCAAATTGCACTAGCGGTAACTGCATTCCTTTCTTTGATTTTTCTCCCAGACCAAGTTTACACATGATCTTAATAGCATTTGGATATCTGCAGGTGAGAAAGGAAGAGACAACCTATTCGTATAGTTGTGAAGAATGAAATACCATATACCTCTTGTTGATCTAGTATCATCATATATAGTTTTCTGGTTGCTAAAATAGTGTATGCTGCATAATAAACCACAGTTTTCTCAAATCCTCAATGATGATGAGCTTTTTTTCTCTCTTTCACTTTGTATCATCATCACCTTTACATTGTAAATAACCCACAAATGTCATTCAGGAAATTCGGTTTTGTTTCTAGCTTACCTTGTTCAGTCTGTGCTTAGTGCTACAGAGGCCTGTCATTCCTAGAATGGGGTCTACTTTTTTAACCATGAGAGTTTAAGTTAACATCAGAAGCGCTGCCATGACAACATGTGGATATCGAATTTCTAGATCACCCGATATCAGAGAAGCTGCCAGTCTTCTCATTTACAAGTGGATTCTTGTCTTGAGCAAGGAACACAGTTTCAAACTTGAGAGCAATATATAGGCACTAAGCAATGTAAATCGGTAATGCTGCTCTTTTGCGTCAAGGATGAATGATAGTGGCTTATGTGAATGGGACTTTCTTCAAAGTGAAGATCAGCTGAGCCCATCTCGTCTATTTGCTTAATAGCCTCGTATATACTTACGGGATGTAACCAGGAAGAGCGAAGTAAATTACAATGGAGTTCATGCTGCGTTAATTTCTCATACATTAAATTGTTAACCATTCCCTTACCGAAGCCTAGTTAGGTCAAGTCTCATATTAATGATCTACCCAACAAGAATCGTTCGCTGTCCAAGTCAAGATTCAGGCCATTTACTGCCCAAGCCTAGTCTTAATACTTGATTCTATACAGTTCTTTGTTACAAATGTCGACATTGGACATTTATCACTAAACTGTAGCCGACTCCAACATGGTTGAGATTGATGCTTAGACGATGAACAATATTGGTGACTTCAGGCCATGTAATGTTGTAATGTTGTTTGTCATCCCCTGCAATTTCTTCAGGTGTACGTACTACATGGCTCTCCTAATAAACGTTAAATCTGTTCCACATCATAGAAATACAGCAAGCGAGCAATAATTGAAAAGTAATTTTAGGTTATTACCCGTCGTAAGCACATTGAAAAGAAAATGGACTAAAATCTGATCACGCTCACGCTCAGCTGAAAATCACCTTCCGCCCATATTGTCCCCTTCTCTTCCACTTCCTTTTCTGCTCCAATCAACAATTGACACGTGGCAGTCTACAACAACATTGTCCAAATCAGTCAGTAGAAAAGGCTGGGGAAAGTTGGTTTGAGAGGATGATGTGGCGGGCATTAATTGGGTGGTTGGTGGAGGTTACATAATAGACAAAAGAAATTTATTTTGCTTATACCTTTTGAAATGTGATGAATTTTTTGATGAAACATAAATCATTGATTTCCTTATGAAAAATGCATTCAAACAAGAATATTGTTGATATATTTTTGAGAAAAAGTACAAAATTGGTATGTAAAGGTAACAATGAGAGAGAAAATTGTTTTGTTTTATATTTTTGAACTGTGATGAATTTTTGAATGAAATAAAAATCATCACATTTGTTATAAAATATACATTCAAACAAGATTAAGTTTGAGAGAAAAAATAAGTTGTTGGCCGAATCAAAAGAAGAATGGTTAACAAACTCACGGATGAATTGGCGTCCAACGGTTAATTGACACCCATAAACGGTTCATTGACGCTCAGAAAAGGTTCATTGACGTCGAGAAGCATAAAAAATGGAGCTCAAGAAAATATTGTATGTGATAAATCACAACTAAGGTAATTGATGACAAATACAACGTAATGACGCCTAAATAGGTTTGTTTGACACCTATGAACAACTTAATGACACACAAATATGGTTGTATCGATTAAATAGGGTGTAAGGACACTTCACACCCAACAACAACTTAATGACACTCAGAAATGATTATTTGACGCCTAAACAGTTAACAAATCCATGGATAAATTGACGTCCAATGGTTTATTGATACTCGAGGATGGTTCATTGACGCCCATAGCTGATTCCTCGATACCCAAAGTATAAAAATGACGTCGAAGTAAATACTGTACGTGTTAAATCACAACTAAGGTAATTGACAACCAAAAATAACGTTTTGACACCCAAATAGGTTTGTTTGACACCCAAGTGATGGATCCTAGGATGGGTGATTGGATGCTCTAGAGGGGGGTAAATAGAGCTGAATACACTTCAAAAAAATTCATTCAACCTTCAAGATATATCACAAGACAAGGTTGCTAATATGGGAATTTGAGTGCAACTAAAACATACATAGTAAGGATGAGAGAGATAGAACATACACCAATTGACAAGCTATGTAGAGTGGTTCCATACTTCAAACTAGAAGTATGTCAATCCACTACCTAGAGAGGTCAATCTATATGATTTTTTAACCATTGTACTCTTATATTCCATCATAAGACTTACAATACATGACCCACCAAAGAACTTACCTCTCCAACCAAGAGTCTTCAACCTACCAGAGGACATACCCACTTATGTAAGGAGTCTTCCGCCTTCACCAAGGACTTACCCACTCTTACACCTAGTTTTTAACCTTCAAGGAATTACCCACTCTTTTTGGATCTTCAGCCTTTGACTTTGCCTTTACAAAGGAGAAGCTTCCACCAAGGACTTACCCACTTGAGCAAGGAGTCTTCTGCCTTAACCAAAGTATTTCCCACTCTTGATCCAAATCTTCAACATTATTCTTCACTAAGGGACTCCTTCCCTTATTCTTCTTCACATCTCTTAGCCAAGAGAGAGAACCTTCATCATCATGGTTGAAATGAGAGATTGGGAGGTGGTGGAAGTTATAGCCTCACGAGATATACATGTAGGACTAGCTCTCTTACAAATCTCCTACTCACTCTAATGGATGATGCAAGTGCTTAAGCTTATAGAGAGAGAGAGGAGGTTGTATGATGCACTCAACTATAGAATAGAGACCTTCATAGTGCTTGGCTAACCATGGGATGAAGCCCAAAGGGTCCTATTTATAGTTGGGGATGCCTAGAAGTCTTTGGGAACACTTAAGGATGAATAGTAGTCATTTGGGATGTTGCAATCGATATTTTTCTATTATTGCAACATTCCAACGGCTAGAAATACTTTTGTGCACTTCTCCGTACAGTGTGATCGGTCGAGTTTCAATAAAGGTATCTCAACCGATTGCACTATATGACAAAGCAAATTTGACCAATCAGTCAAATTTGTCCTGGTAGAAACTTGACCGATAGATTAAATCCGTTTTGTTCCAGTGCAATAGTCGGTGAGTTCTGAGTATTAGAAACTCGACCGATCAACAACATTTTTAAAATCCATCAAGGATCAACCGAGATTGTAACTCGACCGATAAAGTGCTAGTAATGAATTTTAAAAAATGTCATTAAAGTGCTTAAATATTCGATTTAAGTGCTTCTGATTTTTTCTAAACTTAATTACAAGTCATACAATCATTACAAGTGATTTACAACATGATTATAATGTCTTTTCTCCAGGTTAGGATGTACAATTTAGGACATTTGGAGTGTGTCTATACATAATATGAAATCACTCAAGTACAAGCATTAAACACAAATAAGGGAATGGTTTAGTCATCATCAAAACAAGGGTTTGGTCAATTTTGACCTATAGTCAACATTCTCCCCCTTTTTGAAGATGACAAGCCATTCCATAAATATATTGAAAGTATTTAAGTGAAGTCATACCTTTGGAGAAACCTAGGGGTTTCAATAGAATGAAGATCATATGCTCCCCCTCAATTGATGCTAGTGGAGTTCTCATACTCCCTCAATTGATGCAATATCTCCTGCATGGTTAGCTTCCATAAAATTTATAGAAACTATGTCTTCTAGTCCTCCCCTTTACCTTCTCCCCTTTACATAGACATGCTTCTACCTCTACATGTAAGACATGCTTTCTTCCCCTATTTTATAGAAGAAGACATGCTTTCTCCCCCTTTGTCATTTAAAAAAGGCGGGGATATGAAAAGATAAGGAACACCACTTGTTCAAAGAAAGGAATAACCGAAGTTAAAATGGAGATTAGAAGAGAAAGCTAGGGGCTTGTCCAAGCATAGAAAGAAAAACAAGTTAAAACATGCACTTGAACAACCCATAATGTAATTCTAACAAAAATCAAGGCAAGATAAAGTGTTGTAGAAAAATAATGAATCGCAATTTTGACCCTCAAGATGACAAAATTTGCCCCAAAAGTGTTAGGGCTCATCGCGAGGCAATGAGTCTTTCTCAATAGCCATTTCTGCATAAAAAAATACTAGTCTTGCATCAAAATCTGACACTGGAGAAAAATCTACATAAATTTCAAGGGTGCTCCAATTTCTACGTACAATGTAGCTCTATATATCCTACATCACAATACTATGCCAGAAAATCAAGATAGTAGATATGCAATTCAAGGAACAAGATTGAGCAAGTATGAAACAAGATACAAGCATACCATATAGTTCAACACCACTTGATGAAAAGATAAACAAGGCAATAACTACATGTATATAAACTACCAGTATATGATATCACAAATTAGAACTACTAGTAGGATCTAGATCATAGCAAATGATACCAAAAGATACACAAGATATAGCAAGCTATGAGTAGATGTAGGGATATATCCAAACAAAGAGATATGCAATTTTATAATCATGAAAGGATATAACTCACTAGCAAATATGCATCATTACCAAAATATGATTACCACTAAGAACCTCAAGGTTGTATCAAAACAAGATATACAACTAGATAGATGTAGAAAGTTAGAGCACAAGGGAAGCGATTTTAAGACACAACTAAGAGGTCCAAAGAGATCATCATCAAAACTTACATAGCAACTCAAGACAAGTAATTTCAAGATATACAGATACCACTTGTGGGATACCAAAAATAGCAATAAAAAAGATAGAGTTGTTTGCAAAATAGACAATTTAAAACATGGCAATATGCATAAAAAGGTGCCAAGGGAGTGCCAAAGAATAATGCTATTGGTTGAGAAAATCTAGTTGAGAGAGAAATTCTCACTCAATAAGCCAACTGTGTATTTTGTGCACAGTTCTATTGGTCGAGTTGTTGACAGGACAAACTCGGCCGACAATAGTTGTTGGCAACATCCATTGATGTTGGTCGGTCGATTTTCTATCAGGACAAACTCAACCGATCAGTTGCTGTCAAGAAGCGCATATATTTTTGGAAAAACATATATAGAGGCATGATAAAAATATAAGCCATATCCAACCATGTGTAAGCAAGTTAGTAATGCATCATGAAAGCATTAGAAATAGTTTTTGAGCAAGAAAGTTGTGAGAATCACAATATACCACTTTTGACTAAAAAATGATATGCATAGTGCACACTAACTTAGAAAAAATACACTATGATCAAATATGAGCAAGAATAATATTACCTCTACACTTACCATTTCTTTTCCACTTATTTCCATCCCTTACACATCTCACATTTCTTCCTTCATGTGGATTGAGAAGTCAATTTGTAAATCCATAGCTCAAGTCAATCCATATGCAAGTGGTCTGTAAGAAGAAAGATGAAATGGTCCCCACTCATATATTTAGGTCTGGAGGGGTTCGTTTAACAACCCAAGTTCTATTGCTCTCAGGTGCTTTAAAAGGAAAGCAAGTAGAATAATGGCCAATTTCATTACAATAGTTGCATGTGCCCATAGCCTTAGAATAGAGGATTCTCCATGGAAGATTGGAGGTCCTTTACCTTTGTTGTTCCTTTGGCTACCATCATATCACAAACCATGTCTACCAATTTATTTAGTAGTATGGTGTAGGATATCATTTAGATTCTTCTTACCAACTAAAAATATTTGTAAAGAAGATCTCAAACTATGATTATCTTGCATAAGAGAAGTACTAGTAGAAGACAAATGATTGTTATTATCTCTAGCATGCAAAAGATCATTTTCTAGGAAAAGAGCTTTTACCAAATAAGAATCTCTATCAATATGAAGAGCAACAACATTATTCTCTCTATTAGTAGAACTAGAGTAAGATTCAAGAACATTGACTTCAGCAAGCAAGGAAGCATTTTCATTTCAAATAAAGTAATCTTAGAATGATAGATCCTATTTTCATATTATAAACCTTACAAATCCAAAACTTTGTTCTTGTTTTCAGATTTAAGAATATTAATATCAAACATGAGAGAATCTGCAATGTTATCATGCTCTACATTAGTACTATGCATGAGAGGTTGAGCTTCAAAAAATCTAATATTATCAAGCAAGCTAGAATTTTTAAGTTTAAGAGTATCTACTTGACTAAGACAAGCATTTTTATCATCAAGAAAGCAAGTACTAGCATGTTCAATATCATCTATTTCTACATATAAATTATTAAAAATTCTAGCAAGTTTTTTCCATTTCATTTTAGAAGACTTAAGAGAGGCACGAGTAGAATGAATGATAACAATTAAAGGTTCTTTATCTAAAGAGTTTAGATTTACCTCATCTGAGCCTTCATTTGTTGATTCCATAAGAGCAAAATGATATTCTCCTTCCTCACTAGAGCTTGAGCTAGATCCTCCACTTGATTCTTCACTTGAGTTGGAAGAGTCACATGAGATTTTGTGCCATTTCTCCTTCTTCTTGTACTTCCTTTCTCTTCTATTTTGATAATGGGTCTTTTTGCCTTGTAGACAATCTATCTTGTAGTGACCTTTCTTTCCACACTTGAGGCACCCGATGGAGGAGGAAGGCTTGCCTTTGTAGAGTCTACCCTTGTTGTACATGGCATATTCTTTAGCTTGAGAGGATGGATAAGCTTGACCAAAAATAGCCTCAATTTGAGCTTTGATTTCAGTCTTCTTCATTCTCTTGAGCTCTTTCTCCTCTTGTCTTTCAACTTCTTCTCTCTTGTTAAGTGTGACTTCATGGGCTTGATCTCTTTAATAGGAATATCACCAAGTGACTTTACTTCTTCAATGGAAGTCACCTGGGGTTCCCAACTCTTGGGGAGAGTTCTAAGGATCTTTGAGTTGATCTCTCCTCTACTCATAGTGTAACATCCCTAACCTGGGTTATGTACTAACCCTAGGTGTTTTGCTTAATAAAGTTGATTAGGGGATTTCTTGTAATTCTTGAAAAGTAATTAAGGATTTTGAGGAACTTATATTTCATTTTGAGTCCTTTTTAAATAATGTTGAAACATTGTTTTGTTTATAATGGACTAATGTGCAAATTACCCAAGTAGAGGGGTTAACTTGCAAATTGCACATGTTAAGATGTTCCTCTGATGTTGAGACATCATAATAATGAATATGATGTAGTGGCAAGGTTTCCACAAGCTTGGGTACCAAGATATAGCTTGTAAAGTAATCCTTGTGCTTTAAAACCTAGTTTTGGTGTAAAGTGCAATTTACCCAAAACCTAGGGTCCAACATGAAAAATATACCCTCTAGAGGATCTCTCATGTTTCTTGACATCAAGTAGAGAAAATAAAATGAGAGGGGCACCTCATTTGAATGATCATGGTGGAGAGAGAATCTTGATATGGAATAATCAAGATTTAAACATAATAAGGCTCTTTAATATGACTTAATGCAAAAAGAAATAAATTAATTATGAAGCCCTTCAACCAAAAGTTGGAGGATGTGTTTTCAATAGTATGAACGAGCTTTTGTCATACTTGGGCACCAAAAAGATCATGGTAGAAGTGGAAACTACTCACACTAATAATATATTAAGCAATACCCAATAAGGGTGGATATTAATATACCTCTCTTTAAGATGTGTAGTTCTTTTCCTTTAAACCTTGGATAATGGAGGAGTTTTGCATAAGACTAGAAGGTGGAAACGTGGCTAAGGGTGGAGGAAGCCTTGGTGGATATCTTTGGATGATAAAAGGAAATATCTATCTTTTCCTTTTTCCTTGAAAAACCCATAAATATATATAGGTATCTTTTTCCAACTCAAATGATTGTTTCCTTAGTTCCTCTTCTCATCACTTTGCTTTGGCCGACCAATGGAGAGCTCTGGACCAGAGGAAGGATGACCCAACTAAGCTTGGTAAGTTTTGATCACCATCTACCTCGAATTCATGGTGGAAACCACAATATAAGGTTAGATTCATAGTGTTCTTCACACGATTTTCCTTTCTAGCCATCTTCTTCATCCAAAACTTGAAGAACGGACCTTGGACAACTACTGGAGCTCAGTCCACCATTAAATCTATGGAGCTTGGAGATATGGATTAGTCCTAGAGGTGGGTTTTATAACTCTAACCCTTAAAGCTTTGTTAATGCATCCTCATCTCCATTAAAATCGTTGGTTCTCATTCTTCTTCTTTTACTACTCATGTGTTCTTGCTATCATTTCCATGAAGAACAACCCCTGTTCTTGGTTGGACAGAGGTAGAATATGATGACGTTAATTTCTATGTTTATCCAAGAACTACTTTAGCAAACAGTCTCCCAACCTTGCTCAAATGGTTTCCCAAACCGTTTGGGAGCAAACAGTTTCAAACCGTTTGAATGCAAACAGTTTCACTAGACCGCATAGTAGCAAACGGTCCAAGACCGTTTGGAGGCATTGACCAGGTGTTGACCATTTGGAGGACTGTTGAGAATAATGTAGACTAATTACCTACCAAAAACCATCAATTAATTCCAAGTGGTTCACCAATTGAAGGTTCAATAATCATCAAAACCCTAATTGGGTTAATTGCTGATTTCAATTATTGAATTATGTTGAGGTTTGGGTTGAGTGACCCAAATGGTTTCAAAACCGTTTGGGGATCACCCAAACGGTCTCAAGACCATTTGGTGATCACCCAAGACCGTTTGGAGGTCTAGGTTCAAGCATGGTTGACCAATCAAGGATCCAATGATATCAAGTTGATGAGTAATCGATTGCTGATTTGGTGACCAATTCTAGTATCCAAACCTTAAATGAATGACTTGGTTATTGATGATATAATGGGAAAACGGTCTCAAGACCGTTTGGAGGATATCCAAACGATCCCAAGACCATTTGGGGGTCACCAAAGATCGTTTGGAGGTCTAGGGTTGACTATGGTTAAGTGGTTGAAGATCTAAAGGTAACAAGTTGAAGTGTAATTGATTGTTGATCCAATGATCAATCCAATGAATCAAACCTTAATAGGTTGAGTTGGTTTTTGATGTTGACTTGAGAAAATGGTCTCAATACCATTTGGAGTTCATCCAAATGATCCCAAGACCATTTGGGGTCAGGTCATGACCAAATTGGATGATGGGACAAAGGGTTCAAATCAATTAGACTCACAATTAAATATGTTGAAGGGTCATCGATTTCAAACCCTAATTCCAATTGATCCAAGCTCTAATTGATGATCAATTGAGGGTAAATTGAGGGTCAAATCAGTTGAAGGTTGACCTAATTAACTCAATTGATGAGTGGCTAACATGTGCATGATCGATTGAGGGGTTCAACATTGGAAACCCTATTTCAATTGAGTTAGTTGAGACACTTTTTGGTCCTTGCGGTTTTGAGGTGGTTTGGACCAAACAGTCTCAAGACCGTTTGGGACCAAACGGTCTCAAGACCATTTGGTACCAAACGATCCCAAACCGTTCAGTCACATGCAGTTTCAAGGTCAGTTGTGTCCATGCAGTTTCAAGGTTGGTTATGTCCATGCAGTTTCAAGGTTGGTTGTGTCCATGCGGTTTTAAAGTCAAACATGACCAAACGGTCTTCACCACCAAACGGTTTCAAAGTCAAACATGGCCAAACGGTCTTCATCACCAAACGGTTTCAAGGGCAGTCCAAGACCGTTTGGAGGTTTAGTGTGCAAGACCGTTTGCGGTCTAAATAGGTCAAGATCGTTTGATGCCTTAGTGGTCAAGATGGTTTAGTGGTTGATTAACCTAAACCTCATGAATACTTAATTTGGCTAAAGGACCAAGTAATTAATTGATTAGGACATGATGTAATCAATGGTGATTATAATAAAGGTACCCTTGATGGAATAGAGTGGTTAGTACTCTTTGAATGAGTGAGCTTTAATGATCACAATAGAAATGACATAACCCATGATGTCAATATTGAATTGACTTAGCCTAATTAAGAGTGATGCAAACATGAACTTATAGAAAGATGAGAGAGAAGACTTCTTATATGAATAATTAATCAAGTAATGGACTCATAATATGAATGAATGCCTAATTAGGGTATGATCCATGTTAGTGAGATCATGAAACCCTAATTATGATGGTTAATGAGTCCTAACCCTAATTGGGGGCATAAATGGAAGTAATCCTAATACATGATGATGGTATGATCTTAATTCATTGTAATGTGAATTGTAAACCCTAATCTAGGGTAATGTGATGTAAAATGAATAGTAAACCCTAATCTAGGGTAATGTGATGTAATATGAATAGTAAACCCTAATCTAGGGTAAGGAGATGATGTGAACAGTAAACCCTAATTTTGGGTTATGCTTTTAAGCATGAAGTGCTATGTTTGGCTAATGAAATAAGGAATTATTATTCCTAATTAAGCTAAAGGGGTTGGTTAACCCTAATTGAATTAAAAAGAGAAACCCTAACCCTAGTAAGGGCATAGTGGTGCAACCCTTGATTAGTAAAGTTATCTTTGTTTTGCAATGTGCTGATATAGAGATAATGTGCCTATTATCAATTGTATTAATCATGCATGTTTTTATGAAAGAATGAGAATAGCCAAGTAAGAGCTATGATGCATTATTCATTGAAAGCACTTTATAAGCTTTGAAAGCAATGATATGCTATGTTGCATAGTGAAGGGTAACAAATGAGACTGATAGGTTGTATGAGCCATGAGCAATATTTGCATTGTTACTATCATGTTTATACTATTAAAAGACTTGATGGCAATATGTTACTTGGTAACAAGTGTTTTGATGATCTAAGGGTTTGAACACCCATATTCCTGAATCATAATGATGAGATGGTTAGGGATTGATATCCCAATGTTAACAAGATGTGAAGTGAACTTGATACAATTAGTACTCTTTCTTTATATCAATTGTTTTAATGGTTTATGTTTGAAAACATGCATGATGCTAAAAGAATGCCATAATGTACTTAAATAATCAAGTATAATGATATCATGTAGAGCCTTGACCATAGATCCATCAATGTCAGAAGTTAAATGATGGTGAAATAGGTTTTCCTAAGGGAACTCCTGGAGAGCATACTTTTGAGTATGTGGGGGTTATGGACGCGAATATCCTTACGTCCTAATGAGGGAATTGATGTGAGATGTATATTTAATCTCTCAATCCTTCATTATATGTATATGTCGGGATGATGTACCACTAGTCTCCCGATGATGTTGTTAATGCCGCATCGATGTGAGATAAACAAAAAATCCCTCGATGGCGAAGAGAGTACAACATGCCACTGTAACTCTAATAGCGAAGTTGCCAGAATACCCTAGAAAGCTATTATGGCAGAGACACAAGATATCCTGCATGTTGTACCTCACACTGACTGAGGAAGATGAGGTCATAGGAATCTGTCTCTTCTCATGACCTATGTATGGTACCGATTGCGATTTCGTAATGGTCGGGTGGAGTATGAGAGGTGTGACTCATCTCCCCAGGGCATAAATATGTTTGTAAAATGTAATCAGCTGTATAGCATAATTGCTTAGGTTGAACTACGAGAAACAATGATTGATGATACATTGTTTAATATGTCTTAGTTGGATAGATAAAATACATGTTCTTCATATTCCTTATTGATTAAATGTCTTATCATTCAATCAAGTTATAATTGAAATGATTGCATAGAGAATACTGTTCTACTTAGCTTATTCAGTGAATTGTCTGCTGTTGAATAATTATAGTTTTACTGCTCATTGTTATTTTAATATTTGCAATAACAATGCTTCTGGCGGAGAGTTATAACTCTCGCTGGGACAATTATTCAATTTTCTCACCCCGTGGGATTCAACTTTTTTTAGGTAGACGCCGAGGACGAAGGAACCCTTCAGTGGGTGAGCAACAACAACAGCAACAACAACATCAGGGACAGTAGTGATCCTTAGGTGGAGACACTGTCTGTTAGGTCTTGTATATATAGAAAGTCTTATGTGTAGTCTCTGTACTCTCAGGTCTTAGGAATCAGTAGGTGGTTTAATATAGATATGAGATTTTGGCTTAATGCCTCGAGATTTTTGTATCTTGCCTTGTACAATTTAACATGGCAATTGATGTTGTGATTCTCGAGATGTGATAATACAGAGATGTGATGATGTATCAGCTTGTAAATAACTTACCTTGTTTCTTAATAAAAGAGTCCTACAATTTATGGACCTTTGCATAAAAAGTTTTAATTTTTAGTGATTTTCAATAATTCTGATGCTAATTAATCGCTTCCACATCGTTAATAACGTTTTATCCGAGACGTGTCCCGATACATAGGATGACCTAGAACAGTAAGACCATTCACAATGTTGTTGAGCCTTGAGTACATGTTGGTAATCTTCTCCTCCTTTCCCATATTCAAGTTCTCAAGCACACCTTTGAGCATGTAGACTTTTCTTTCCTTCACTTGAGTTGTCCCCTCATAAGTGACACATAGCTTTCTCCATACCTCATAGGCCGTCTCACAAGAAGAAATTTGGTTGAACTCGATCGGGGTCATGGTGGCATAGAGGATGTTGATTGCTCTTGCATTCAAGGTGTATTTCTTCATTGTAGCTTCATCCCATTCTTCCATCCTTTTTTCTGGTAGCTTGTATGGATGGTCCACCATTTGTCATAGTTCAAGACTTTTTCCTTGGAGGTGGAATTGAAGCCTTTTCTTCCAATAGAGAAAGTTACTCCCATCAAAGATTGGAAGGTTGACGAAGAATCTCCCATCTTGGTAATCACTCATCTTCTCCTACTTGTAGAAGTATGCTTGGAGAAGATTCACTCTGATACTAATTGATGGATCCTAGGATGGGTGATTGGATGCTCTACATGGGGGTGAATAGAGTTGATACACTTTAAAAAAATTCATTAGACCTTCAAGATATATCACAATATAAGGTTGCTAATATGAGAATTTAAGTGCAACTAAAACATACATAGCAATGATGAGAGAGATAGAACATGCACCAATTGACAAGCTATGTAGAGTGGGGGAAAGTTGGTTTGAGAGGATGACGTGGCAGACATTAGTTGGGTGGTTGGTGGAGGTTATGCAATAGACAAATAAATTATTTTGCTTATACCTTTTGAACCGTGCTGAATTTTTTGATGAAACAAAAACCATTAATTTCCTTATGAAAAATGCATTCTAACAAGAATAATTTTGATATATTTTTGAGAAAAAAAATACAAAAGTGGTACATAGAGGTGATGTTATGAGAGAGAAATTTGTTTTATTTATAATTTTTAAACCATGATGAATTTTTGAATGAAATAAAAATCATCAAATTTGTTATAAAAATACATTCAAACAAGACTAAGGTTGAGAGAGAAAAAAGTTGTTGGCCAAATCAAAAGAGGAATGGTTTACAAATTCACAAATGAATTGATGCCCAATGGTTAATTGACACCCAAAGATGGTTCATTGATGCCTAGAAAGGGTCATTGACACCCAGAAGCATAAAAAATGGAGCTCAAGAAAATATTATACGTGTTAAATCACTTATGGGGTAATTTAGAACAAGTAAACAACGTAATGGCGCCCAAATAGGTTTGTTTGACACAATGAACAATTTAATGGCGCCCAAATATGGTTGTATTGATTAAATAGGGTGTAAGGGCACTTCACACCCAGCAACAACTTAATGGTACTCATAAATAACCGTTTGATGCCCAAACAGTTAACAATTCCACAGATAACTTGGCATCCAATGGTTAATTGACACTGAGGGATGGTTCATTGATGCCGAGAAATGATTCATCGATACCCAAAAGTATAAAAATGGCATCAAAGTAAATATTATATGTGTTAAATCACATCTAAGGTAATTGACAACCAAAAACAACGTAATGGCGCCCAAATAAGTTTATTTGACATCCAAGTGATGGATCCTAGGATGGGTGATTGGATGCTCTAGAGGGGGGGGTGGATAGAGCTGAATACACAAATAAAATTCATTAGACCTTCAAGATATATCACAATATAAGGTTGCTAATAAGGGAATTTGAGTGCAACTAAAACATACATATCAAGGAAGAGAGAGATTGAACATGCACCAATTGACAATCTATGTAGAGTGGTTCCATACTTCAAATTAGAAGTATGTCAATCCACTACCTAGAGAGGTCAACTTCTAGGATGTTTTAACCATTGTACTCTTATATTACATCATAAGACTTACAATACATGACCCACCAAAGGACTTACCTATCCAAACAAGAGTCTTCAACCTACCAAAGGACATACCCACTTGTACAAGGAGTCTTCTGCCTTCACCAAGGACTTTCCCACTCTTACACCTAGTTTTCAACCTTCAAGGAATTACCCACTCTTTTTGGATCTTCAACCTTTGACTTTGCCTTTGCAAAGGAGAAGCTTCCACTAAGGACTTACCCACTTGAGCAAGGAGTCTTCTGCCTTAACCAAGGGATTTCCCACACATGATCCAAATCTTTGACATTATTCTTCACTAAAGGACTCCTTCCCTTATTATCCTTCACCTCTCTTAGACAAGAGAGAGAACCTTCATCTTCATGGTTGAAATGAGAGATTGGAGGTGGTGGAAGTGAGAGCCTCACAATATTTACATGTAGGATTAGATCTCTTACAAATCTCCTACTAGCTCACTCTAATGGATGATTCAAATGATTAAGTTTAGAGAGAGAGGAGGTTGTAGGATGCACTCAACTATAGAATAGGGACCTTCATAGTACTTGGCTAACAATGGGATGAAGCCCAAGGGGTCCTATTTATAGTTGGGGATGTCTAGAAGCCTTTGGGAGCACTTAAGGACGAATATTAGACGTTTGGGATGTTACAACCGATATTTTTTCAAGTATTGCAATATTCTAACGGCTAGAGACACTTTTGTGCACTTTCCCGTACAGTGCAATCGGTCGAGTTTCAATAAAGGTAACTCGACCGATTGCACTATATGACAAGGTTAATTTGACCAATTGGTTGAGTTTGTCCTAGTAGGAACTCAACCAATAGATTAAATTAGTTTTGTTCTAGTGTAGCGGCCGGTCAAATTTTGAGTATAGGAAACTGTACCGATCAATAATATTCTCAAAATTCATCAAGGATCGGTCGAGATTGTAACTCGACCAATAAAGTGCTTGTAATGAATTTTAGAAAATGTCATTAAAATGTTTAAATTTTTGATCTAAGTTTTCTTGATTTTTTAGCTTAATTACAAGTCATACAATCATTACAAGTGATTTACAACATGATTCTAATGGATTCACATCATATTCTAAAAATGTACACTTGTATTGACTTTGACTTGTCTTTTCTCCAAGTTAGGATGCACAATTTAGGGCATTTGGAGTGTTTCTATACCTAATCTGAAATCACTCAGTAGAAGAAGCATTAGATACAAATAAGTGGAATGGTTTAGTCATCACCAAAATAAGGGTTTTGTCAATTTAGACCTAGAGTCAACATTGACCTAGAGTCAACACCAAGAACAACTTAATGGTGCTCAAATATGGTTGTACAGATTAAATAGGGTGTAAGGGTACTTCACACTCAACAACAACTTAATGGTATCCAGAACTGACTAATTAACACCCAAAGATGGTTCATTGACACTCAAAAATGGTTCATTGACACCCATAATTATAAAAATGGATCCCAAATAAATATTGCATGTGTTAAATCATGACTAAGGGTAAATGACAACCAAAAATAATGTAATGATGCCCAAATAGGTTTGTTTGATACCCAAGTACAACTTAATGGCTCCCAAATATGATTATACGCATTAAATAAGGTGTAAGAGGACTTCACACCCAACAACTTAATGGAGCCCAGAAATAGCTATTTGACACCCAGAGATGATTCATTGACACCTAGAATTATAAAAATGGCACCCAAGTAAATATTGTGTGTTAAATCATGGCTTAGGGAATTGATAACAAAAAATAGTGTAATGTACTCAAATAGATTTGTTTGATACCTAAGAATAACTTAATGGCTCCCAAATATAGTTGTATTCATTAAATAAGGTGTAGGGGGACTTCACACCAAACAACAACTTAATTGACACCCAAGAACAACTTAATGGCACACAAATAAGATTGTTTGACGATAAAAAAATAAATTATTTGATGACCAAACACATTCTTATCATATCCACGCATGAAATGGCACCTAATGTTAATTGGCATAATTTTTTGGGCGTTATTTAACTATTTTAGGTGTTTTTAGTCATTTAAGGCACTTTTCAGTCATTTCTAGGCGCATATTCATCTTTTTCAGAAATTTTGTTTCTGGACACATATTCATCAATTTGGATGCTTTTAGTGACTTTTGGCCGCTTTTACCTGACTTTTAGGCGCATTTAGGCATTTGTGGGTATATCACCATTTTTTGACTTTTTCGTTGTTTTAGGTGCTATATAGTCATCTTTAGGCGTCTTTAGCTATTTTTAGAGTCATATTCACCATTTTCAAGCACTTAATTTTTGGGCATGTATTTATCAATTTTAGACACTTTTACTGGTGAATACACACCTAATTATTAGGAATACGTATCTATCTCCCTCATGTCCTCCATTTACTTCTCTCACTTCCCATCTCCCATTACTTTTGTCACTTCTCCTCTTCCCCCATGACTTTTCTCCTCACTTCTCTAATCTTCAATCATCACTTCCCTCTTAGTTTCTTTTTACTTTTTTGCTCAAAACTATATCAACATTAGTCTAATTTGAATGTATTTTCTATTTAAAATCTAATAGTTTTTGTTTCATTCAAAAATTCATCACAGTTTAGAAATTATGAACAAAACAATTTTCTCTATCATCACACCATCTCTACATACCACTTTTGTATTTTTTTTCCAAAATATATTAGTATTTGTCTTGTTGGAATGTATTTTTATAAAGAATCCAATAATTTTGTCAAAAAATTAATCACGGCTCAAATGTTATAAAGAAAAACAAATTTATCTATCTTTTACGTAACCTCACTAACCACCCAATTAATATATGTCACGTCATCCTTTGAAAACTAATTTTCCCCTCAACTTTGTTCACCTCACACCTATCAACCTGTCAAAATCACCATCCAAAAAGAAAACACTTCTTAACTCTCCAAAACCACCTTAGCCCCTACGCATAACCATCACGTGAATAATTTTTACGCTTGACAGAATCTTCTTCGAAAGAAAATTACATGTCAGGCAGAGTGTCTGCTTAGTTTAAATCATAACAGTGAAGTTATTTTCTTTCTTCCAAGATGCCTCGCCCAGAAAGAACATATATGTGGCAGCTGTAAGTCAATAGCAGCAATCCTGCAACAGTGTGCTACTGGTGCTGTTTTACAACAACGATGACGGGTAGGGATGGAGCTAGCCAACTTGGGTTGGGGGCGCAACAATACTTATCACTAAAGTTTGACTATTTGTTTTGGGGACATTAGTAACGTCCAACACTGAAGTTATTGCAATAGATATATGTTAATAATTCTCATCAATATTTGACATAAACTGAAATGTATTATGTTATAAGAAAATAACTTTACATTACCAAGTACTATCTAACCAAGTATAAAAGCTTCATATTTTTCTTATACAATGGTTACATTACAATAACATGCAACAATAATGTATCACTAACAACATAGTATAATGCAATAAATATTAGCTACGTTCAGGGATGGATCTTGGGCTTATTGTGATACGATGTAATGGCTATACTTTTGTGAATATATTTTAGTAAAAACTAAAGTTTGCAACCATCCCCCTTCTTTCTTTGTATCACTCATATCATTCTTCCATTTACATATTGCGTGTGGGTTGAAATATGACAACAAAACCTTTGAACCCCTTACAGATCAAGAAATTATCACTAATGACATGGATATCATCCTATACCATTTCAAATGACGTTGGCAACCACAGTCATTCCACCTTCATCCTCTCTCGTATTATGATTGTCTTAGCAATGCGATATTAATTTGTGCCATGACCATAGTCACAAATGTGGTTTTCGTCATATGTTCGACCACCACGTAAAATTTAGAAATAAAAGTCATGTCAAAATTAGAGTAAAAATGGTGACAATAGTCAAGTTGGTCAGTTATTTGGATAGCATTAGGAAAAACTTGAAGGAGATAAATATATGATGGATAAGAGAGAATAAATACATGTATTAGATTTATTTGTTTATGAAGGACATATACTCAAACATAATAAAGACACGCAAGGGAGCACACTTTCCATCTTTGCTACCATATTTCTATTCTTTATTGGGATCATAATCTTGTTATTTCTCTTCTCATATTTTTCTTTTTAAAATTTTTACATTTTGGTGTACAAACTTTAATATTTCTCTAATCTTATTTATCATCTCTCTTTTTAGGTATGGTGCTTTTTTGTATTTGAATTGTCGCTTCTTGTCATTTCTTTAAACCATTTTGATGGTGTACCACTACTATAGAAATGGCTTATAATGTCACTTTTAATGGTGTCGGTTGTATTAATAAACCGACACCTAACATATACAACGTCGGTGTATAAAATAAGCCGACATCAATCTGTGAAGGGCGACCAGACACATGTATTGCTTTTATTCAGTGTCGGTTCCTTAATAAGAAACCGACGCCTAAAAGTAACCGCCAAAACCAAAAGTTCCAGTGAAAAAAATTACCTCCAAAAATTAACATACATCGTCAGTTTTTAAAACCGTAACCGACGACTAAAGGTTTTCTACGAGACAGAAATTTGCTCGCTTTTTATCGTTGGTTTTATGACAATAACTGATGCCATTGTGTTTTCACGCGAATAACCGCGAAAATTTTCACCTCCCTTTAGTGTCGGTGTTTTGTTGCAAACCGACACTTAAAATTTTTATTATCAGTTTGTGTTAGCAACCGACACCTATAGTTAACTTAACAACGCGAGGCAGAGACTCTTCTCCCTTCTGTTTCATTCATTTCCGCTGATCAGAGTTTTTGCTCCGACGATTCCTCTGCTCCGACGATTCCGACCGATGCTGCTCTGCCTCCGCCTCCGCCATCGTTTGCTGGCCGCGCTTTGGTCGCCGACACCGTCGCCACTCGCCGCCGGTGATCTGCCGCTGCACCTCTTCTGCCTCCGCTGCCTCTGCTTCCGCCAGCCCCTACCGGCGACCACAACTCTCTGCCCGACCACAGCTAGCTCTCCGCCCGGCGACCTTCTGCCCGACGCCGGCGACCAACTCTCCGTCCGGAGCCCTTCTGCTCGACGACCAGCCCTCCGCCCACTGCCTGCAGCTGTCCCTCTTCTCACAGACACGCCCATTATCAGGTTTTCCCCTGACCTTCCCCCTATTCTTGATTTTCCTGTATCACAGGCACATCCATTAATCATGTGACTCTCCAGTTTGCAAACATGTCTTTGATTCACATTAATATTACCATGTTGTATATGGTTTTGATCAGAAAAATGCGTAGATTGTGAATAAAATATACTTAAAGCTCTATTATTCTTCTTGTTACAAAGGTATAGTTAGTACACGAATATTAGATGATATTCAAGAAAACCCTAGTTTGATGAGCATGTTGTTAATCATGTTAATTATGATTCTTTTATTTATTCTGATGTCGGTATATAATTATGCGATCCCAACATCTTAAATTGAATTAGATAATCATGTACGTACATGCGAAAACAGGGTTATTAAACCAATAGTTATAACATAGTATGATCTTAATCTGATCTGGATGTTAATAATAACGTAGTATCTTAAATATGATGATTAGGGCTATATATAATGTCTAGTAAAGATTCCTAGACTTTTTGTCATTAGGGTAATTTTTTTAAGGTTAGTCTATCTACTAGAGATTGCATGTTTGAAACTATTGATTTCTTGATTTATTATTTAATAATGCTCTATAGATTAGGATTAACCATGTTGCCTGTAGTTTATACACATTTATTATATATAAGAATGACAACACATGAATTTGTTGGCCTAGAAACCCGTCCAAGATTTACTCATTAGGAGTAAATCTTGGATAGTCCCCAGTTTGGGACTGTTCTTGAACACCTAATCTCACTTAGGATGTAAGTGTATAATGTGTATTGGGTTTTTTAAGAAAATTTCAGTAGCATTTCCCCGTTTGTTCTTTAAGTACATATGTACTTAGAGAACAGCGGGGAAATACTGCCGAAATTTTCTTGAAAACCCAATACACATTATACACTTACTAGTGAGATTAGGTGTTCAAGAATGGGATAGGTGGTACACATTTATTATAAGAATGACAGCACATGGGATGTCCATTCACAATCGCTGCACCCCTGTGAATGTGTACTTTACAATGTGAACTTTAAAATTAGTGTTACTTTATAATGTGAAATTTATAATTTGAAGGTGAACTTTCAGATGGTTGATCAGGACCGCGCTGATGATCACCGTGAGGGTGAGGACGTGCTTACACCGCCTGACAATGTAAGTTTTAAGAATATATCCCTGAGGTTTCTATCTATATGTTCATTTATAATTATATTATGTAAGTGTGTTTTTTTAATAAATTTTAGGTTGGTGATGTACCCCCTGAAGAAATTACAACACTTGATGAGCAGCAAAAGAAAATTGAGAAAGTGAGGGGTATCACAATGATGAACAAGTTAATACAACAAAGGGGCAATGGACCCAAATTGGCTGTGGATTTCGATCAGGCAGGAAATCCATATGGAGTGAACCGCAACTCATTTGTTTCATATCTTGGGGTTCTTACTCGCAGCCATTGCAGTCTTATCCTAGAATCATGGCATAGAGTTCCTAAGGAGAAGAAAGACCACATATGGAAGGAACTATGCGTGAGTTATTATTATTTGTAATTCTATTTGTGTAGATTACTAATTTTTAGGATACTAGTTAATAGCAATTCTATTTAATTTGCAGAGCATATTTGATCTGGATGAAAAGCTGCATCGTAAATGTGTGATGCAACGTTGTGGGAGGGTCCTAAGGAACTATAGGACCAATCTCACCCGAGATTACATACGCGATGCTGAGAATAGGTTCTTGATAGATTCCAATTCTAGACATTGATCAGTATTTCGCTAACTTTACATTAATAATTATTGTTTGTATTCTCTTTAAAAAATAAATATAGGAAGAAGGAAGCCACACAACAATGGAACTACTTGGACCCCAGAGAATGGGAGGAGTTTGTTACCCAAAGAAAAATAGATAAATTCAAGGTATTAAGCGCCGTCACTCCTAATTTAATTAATATACAATTTTATGTATTCAACTATTCAAGATTAACCTTTAGTGTTACTAACCAAATTAATGTGCTAACTAACTAGGCTAAGAGTGATGCTCAATGAGCAAGGCGTGCACTGAATGTGCACGACCACACAATGGGTCCAAAAGGATATGCAGGCGTTCGCCAAAGACTACAGGCTGAGTCTACTCAGCCTACTGCTACTCAAGAGACTACAGAGTCCTCTACTGTTGCTCCCATACTTCTGCCTCGTCATGTTATGTGGATAGCTGGGAGGCAAAACAAGAAGGGAGAGATATCGAAGCCCGCAACCACTGAGGCGGCTGCAAAAATGGTAACAATAAAACCCTTAGAGCAATCTATCGATATTGATTATTGTTATGTTTACTTATGAATTTTTGTTGATGGTGCTTAGAGGGAGCTGCACGAGCAGAGGAAGGAAGGAAAGTTCATCCCTCAGGACACAAGGGATGAACTGACAGTTGTTCTGGGTAACCCAGAGCATCCTGGACGTGTAAGGGGTGCAGGCGCTGGTGTGGGCATCAAAGCGTTCTTTGGGCCATCCCAGCGTAAACCTGTCCCAAAAGTGGGACTTTCACAAGCTGAGGTAACTTATTCTTATTTTAGAACATTATTGCGAAAGGAAATTCAATAATCAAAAACTAGCATTTCCTTTATCTATGTATAGGTAGATTCCTTAATTGAAAAAAGACTCCAAAAAGCATTTCACAAGTGACAGGCATCTCAAACTGCCACTCAGACAGTACCTGTGGTGAACCTCTCTTCTCCTACTCCTCGTACTGTAGAGGTTGGGAGTAATCCTATAGACCCACCTAGCACGTCCTCTGTAAGTATTTTTATGGCATATATAATAGCTAGTCTGTTCAAGATGATATGTTTGTGTATATATGCATATAACATTCTTTACATAAATTTGTAGGGGTTGAAGCCATACCGACTACAAAGTGAAGGATATATCATTGCAGACACATCGGCTTACCCACCCCTTAAAGGGTGCATGTTTCATGGGAGTCCAGTACCAGATGGCATGGTACGTGTGAGCCCCATACGTATACTCGCTGGCTGGACGACTCTTGCACTGCCTCATGCACACCCAGATGTTGAAACACTTGGTGAGGCAATAGGCAGAGTGATACTGTGGGCCGGAGCGGATGTCCTCTATACTGATATTGTACGATAAACTTTCATTACTTTACTTTGTTAGTGTGTGTATATATATATATATATATATATATATGAATCAATTGATATGGAAATTATATATACAGGTCAAAAAGACGAGACCCGCTACATCTCGGCCTCCACCTCCTCGACTACCAAGTTGGCTTCCAGGGGACCTACACGCTTCGATAGGTCCTAATTGTAGGAGTGTGGCAGTATGGATCGGCGAACATAATCCAAATTGCCCTATAAATGTTACTATTCCGGAGAATGCTGTAGGTAAATCATACGATAACAATCTATTTATACAAATTTAGCATACGTATTAATGCATACGTAATATAAGTTCTAGATGCGTATTAATGCAGGTCAAATATTCGGAAACAACATATTTATACAAGATATTTTGGAGTTGTTTAAGTATGAATGGCTGAACACATCTATGATAGAGCTGTGGATATGGTGAGATTAATGCATGCGGCAATCTGGTTTATACATCCATATACATTGTTTTATATACGGCAATATGGTTTCTTATATATTAATGCATACGTAATACATGTTTTGCAGCCACTTATACAAGACATGTAAAGATTTTGGATTTTCCCATGTAGGATTTTTTATTCCATCTTTGATTAGTCTTGTAGATACAGACACTGGTTCAGTTACTTCATACTGTTGTGATGTTTTGAATATTTTGGTAAAAATAATAAGACGATGATAATAGCTCCATTCAATGTCGAGTAAGTTTACTTTGCTTGTAATTTGGACTTAAGCAAATTACATTTTTATTGCGGATATTGAGTTATTAATTTTTTACTTTCTTACCTATAGTTCTAAGCATTGGGAGTTATTAGTTATTGTCCCCAAGACATTCACCGTCTATTATCTAGATCCTACGGGGAGTGATTTAGATGTATATGGATATGTAATTAAAAGGCCATTATTCTCATGAGAAATATTTTATGTTTTTATATCTGTTAACATATGTTACTGCATTACTATTTAATTATGCAATTTAATATGTTACATTAACATATATAGGGCTTTACAAGAGTACAAAAAAGCTGGAGGAAAGGTCCCTAGGAAAAAAAATCTGACACTCATTTAGAAGAATGTGAAAGTAATTTCCTGACTCCAATGTATATATTATTTATGTGAAGTGTTCTTATTTATATTTTTGAATATTTTTTATGTTTCAATTTATAGTGTGCTACACAAGACAACGACTGGGCATGTGCCTACTATGTGATGCGATTTATGGACCTAATCATCAAACATGCTGTATTGGAAATCGATAACATACAACATGTATTATACATAGTCTCGTTAGATAATATGAAATATATGAATATTATTATATATTAATATAATTATGTATGTATGTCATTCTCTTTGTAGGTATTTAAAACTGAGGACTTCAACACAGGTGCAAAGTGTTTCGATGTACATGCTCCCTATACGAGAGATGAATTAGATGTTGTAAGAGAAGATTGGGTAAAAGCCCTGCAAAGAGTGGAAATTTTTCAATATGATTTTGATGACAATGATGACAATGATGATGATGAATAAAGAATAACTTTGTTCTCATAATTAATTTTGTGTGAATGTGAATGAATTTTTATGAATTGTCATATGTGTGTGAAAATCATCAATACATGAATGTTTCTACATATGTCTGAATGTAAAAAGAGATGAAATAAATGGAACTGCAGGTTGCTACTGGTTTCTACATGCGTGTGATGAAAAAATAATATGAATTAAATTTTCTTATACATGAGTGTGAATCACATATATAATAATTTGTCCATAATGTTAATTTTGCATGTTTGTGGCATGTTGTTGGCTGATATCAATGGATGTCATAAAACCTGCAGTTCATGACTGAACTACAGGTTTCTCATCCTGCGACCAGCCACAGCAGGTCTGTAGACTGACAGCAAAAAAAACCCAAATCATAGGCGTCGGTTATTTGTATAAAACCGACGACATAAAGTTACAGTGTCGATTTCCATACTAGTACCAACGTCGATTTCCCTAATGACGCCAAACACCACGGCCATGCTGGCCAGCACGACCGTGGCAATATGTGTCAGATATTTATATAAAACCGACGATATAGCCGTGTAAGCGGGTGATTCAGTGTCAGTTACGTAGAGGATAACCGTCGCCTATACCCCCTGCTGGCGCGTTTTAGGTGGCGCGCGAAGGGTTGTGACGTCGGTTTGAGAACCGACGTGTAAAGGTTGGACTTTTAGCAGCGCCCACATAGGTGTCGCTTAGAAACCAACACTAAAGGTCCTTAAATAACCAACACCAAAGTCCGGTTATGTACTAGTGTACATATCCTCCATTTATGTTTTCTAAAAGTTTATCAGCAAATTATAAAATTTGACTATGATCATTTGTCACAACTACCTATAATAGGTTGATAAACTCTCTCCATATTGACATGAGGTGTCAAACTGATATCGATCTACATTAGGTTGAGATACACCTACCCACCTCATAGTAGGAAGGTTAGGAGATCACCATCTATGAAATCTAGTCAGAGTCAACCCTTTTCAACAATTGGTGTAGTGGTTGTTATATCCACTATCAGTCAATACCTAACCATTTTCCTAGTCTTCGACCAAGCAGACTGATATTGACCTATCTTGAGTTAATGTTTACCAAAACCACAACAACCACATTAACAAGCTATCTTGATCTCAAACAAAACCCATCCATCAAGTAAAAATCATAAGCAATGCATTTGGATCAAACACACTCTAAGTCATACTCTTTATACAATTTAACTTAATCCAATTCAAGTTCCTTATTGATTTTATATGTTCAATGACAAACTCATGATGTGTCAAACAACTTGTTTAATTTTTGAATTGCACTTTTTAGGGATTATACATGTTTCTAATCAAGAAGGTTTATTCTTTGTCATTTTTTTGTCTAAACTACAATAAGCTAGAGTTGATAAAGCCAATTTTTACATCTATCTATTCAAACCATGACTCACTTTCACCCCTAAAGGCAAAAATTGAAGATGACTCACTCTCATCAACAATTTCAACTAAATTAGTTACAACAAATATAATACAACAATTCAGAAATTTGTGATTGCATTTATACCTTATAGTTATATTTTATTACAAGCAAAGATGATATGAATGTCCAAGTGCCAATTATTTAAGTAAGATTATTGAAATTTACATGCCTACGATAAGCACATATTATATAATTTGTATTATGCTTTAGTGTATATACAACAGAAAAAACTAGGTTGTCATATGTTTTTTATTCCTTTTAGAACAAATTTCAATCTTGTTATCATACAAGAATCTTCTAACACTATCACAATAGATGGTTCCTTGACAACCATCCTTCCATAAACACTTGGTCATGGTATTCAATCATGTTGGAGGATGGGTTGTTAGTATGTATGCCCAGAGAACCAATCATATGATGATTTTGATGGCATATTACCATAAATGATTTGATTAATAATAATGAAGGCAAGCTTCCAATTTATTTTGTTTCACTCAATTATGAGATAGTGAATAAAATTAATAAATGTCTAAAGAATGATATTACTCAATGATGTATGTCTTCAAGTACGTGACTTGAACAATGAGATCATACATATGTTAAGAGTATGGACATTTGTACTGTGGAAGGTAGATAGACAATAGTAACACTTAAGACTAGAGTGTGTATTGGTTGATGACAGAATCTCATCAGTCATGATATGTGATATCAAACCAAACACATAGATACTTGTTAGGGAATAGTGTATTGGACAGACCCACCTTGAGAGTGAGGCATAGAAACCCAAAATGGTGGTCATAGTCATCTTCGATAGTGAAAGTGGTGATTGTGGTTCTTATACCTAAAATCACTACACTCATCATATGTCACTCAGTATACCTTGTCATCATCCAATGTATCCCTAAATAAGGATTGCCATAACAATGATGATTGGGTAGTTGTGACACATGGAGATTTATTATGAGTGATGTATATGGGATTTGTCCCTCCTACTAGATTTTGATATTTAGGCCACTTGATTAGTGAGACTAATAAATGTATGCACATGCACATGTGAATCAATATATGATATTGAGGCCACATATATCTCAGACAATCTACTTTAGGTTTAAGGAACTGTTGACTCAAGGTCAATTAGGTCAATGTTGACTCACGTCTAAATTGACTAAACCCTTGTTTTGATGATGACTAACCATTCCACATATTGGTGTCTAATGCTTCTACATTGAGTGATTTCGAATTAGGTTTAGACACACTCCAAATGCCCTAACTTGCGCATATCAAATTGGAGAAAAGACAAGTCAAAATAGCTACAAGTGTGCAATTTGGGATCTCTATGTAAATGACCTTAGAATTGCTTTGTAATCACTTGTAATGATTGTATGACTTGTAATTAAGCTTAGAAAAATTATTGGGACACACAAATCCATCATTTGTACGGTTAAACGAAAATTCCAAAATACCCATAACAGGGATTTTGTCGGCCGAATTCCAAACTCGGCCGATCCATATATTCTGGGATTTTTGTTGGAATCGGCCGAGTTACAAACTCAGCCGATTCACCGTTCGGTCGAGTTTCTAGCTAGGAAACTCGGCCAATCCACTGATCGGTCCAAGATGAAAGTTGACCGATCGGCCGAGTTTCTCCAAAGGAACTCGGCCGACAGTCTAGCTTTCAGCCTTGTCTTTTAGTGGTTCGGCCGAGTTACCTTTATATAAACTCGGCCGATCAGACTGTACTGGAATGCAGAAAAAGCAAATCCAACCATTGGAGACTTTGTTGGGACCCAAAATAGATCCGTTGCAACTTGTAAAACAGCTATTTTTCGTTCTTAAGTGTTCCCAAAGGCTAAGAGGCATCCCCAACTATAAATAGGACCCCTTGGGCTTCATTCCAAGGTTGAGCATTCATTGCAAACTCTTTGTGAGGTTCCTATTCTATAGTTGAGTGCTTCCTACAGCCTCCTCTCTCTCTCTAAGCTTAATCACTTGCTACATCCATTAGAGTGAGTAGGAAATCTGTAAGAGAGCTAGTCCCATTTGTATATCTTGTGAAGCTCTCACTTCCACAACCTCCCCATCTCTCCATTCCTATCTTGAAGATGAAGGTTCTCTCTCTTGTCCAAGAGAGGTGAAGAAGAACAAGGGAAGGAGTCCCTTGGTGAAGATCAAGGCTGAAGACTTGGAGCTAGAGTGGGTAAGTCCTTGGAGAAGGCAGAAGACTCAAGCTCAAGTGGGTAAGTCCTTGGTGGAAAGCTTCTCCGAGTGAAGGTGAAGTCAAAGGCGGAAGATCCAAGAAGAGTGGGTAATTCCTACAAGGTTGAAGACTTGTGCAAGAGTGGGTAAGTCCTTGGAGAAGGCCGAAGACTCTTGCAAAGTGGGTAAGTCCTTGGTAAGGTTGAAGACTCTTTTGTATTGGATAGGTAAGTCCTTTGTTGGTCATGTATTGTATGTCTTATTAATGAATATAAGAGTGCAATTGTTTGAAGTCCTAGAGGTTGACCTCTCTAGGCAAGTGGACTGACACACTTCTAGTTTGAAGTGTGGAACCACTCTAAATAGCTTGTCTAATTGGTGCATGTTCAATCTCTCTTATCCTTGCTATGCATGATTTAGTTGCTCTCAAATTACCTATTTAGAAACCTTATCTTGTCATATATCTTGAAGGTTTAATGAATTTTGTTTAAGTGCTTTCAGCTCTATTCACCCCCCCTCTAGAGCATCTAAGTCACCCATCTAGGATCCAGCAAAGTGGTATCAGAGCGGGTCTTCTCCAAGCATACTTCAACAAGTAGGAGAAGATGGGTGACTACCTAGGAGGGAGACTCTCGACCAGCCTTCCAATCTTTGATGGGAGAAACTTCCTCTATTGGAGAAGAAGACTTCAATTCTTCATCCAAGGATCAAGTCTCGAGATGTGGCAAATGGTGAACAGCCCATACATTCTACCAAAGACAAACATTGAAGAATGGGATGAAGCCACCTTGATGAAAGCAACCTTGAATGCTAGAGCCATGCACATTCTATATGCCTCCATGACCCCCACCGAGTTCAACCGGATTTCCTCTTGTGAGACGGCCTATGAGGTATGGAGAAAGCTTTGCATCACTTATGAAGGGACAAATCAAGTGAAGGAAAGCAAAGTCTACATGCTCAAAGGGCTGCTTGAGAACTTCAAGATGGGAAAGGAGGAGAGCATAGCCAACATGTACTCAAGGCTCAACACCATCTTGAATGGTCTTGCTATTCTAGGACATCCTATGTCTAGTGGAGAGATCAACTCAAAGATCCTTAGAACTCTCCCCAAGAGATGGGAATCCAAGGTGACTTCCATTGAAGAAGCAAGGTCTCTTAGGGATATTCCTATTGAAGAGCTCATTGGAAATCTACAAGAACATGAAGCCACACTTGACAAGAGGGAGGAAGTAGAAAGACAAGAGAAGAAAGAGCTAAAGAGAATGAAGAAGGCTGAAATGAAGGCTCAAATTGAAGCTATCATGGAACAAGTCTCTCCATACTCTCAAGCTAAAGAAGATGCCATGTACTCCAAAGGTCGACTCTACAAAGGCAAGTCCTCCTCCATCCGGTGCTTCACATGTGGAAAGAAGGGTCACTACAAGGAAGATTGCCCACAAGGCAAAAAGACCCATCTTCACAAGAAGGAGAAATGGCACTCAAGCTCAAGCGGCTCCTCCAACTCAAGCTCAAGTGAAGATTCATGTGAAGGATCAAGCTCAAGCTCTAGTGATGAAGGAGAATGTCATTTTGCTCTTTTAGCATCAACAAGTGAAGACTCAAATGAGGTAAATCTAGACTCTTTAGATAAAGAATCCTTGATTGATCTCATTCATGATATTTGTGCATCTCTTAAGTCTTCTAAAAAGAAAAAGAAAAAGCTTGCTAAAATTGTTGATAATTTGCATATAGAACTAGATGATCTTGAACATGCTAATTCTTGCTTGCTTGATGATAAAAATGATTGTCTTAGTCAAGTAGACTCTCTTAAACTTGAAAATTCTAGTTTACTTGATAAGATTAAATTTCTAGAAGCTCAACCTCTCATGCCTAGTTCAAATGAAGAGCATACTTTAATTATTGATTCTCTCATGCATGACATTGATGTTCTTAAATCTGAAAACAAGGACAAAGATTTTGTTTTGCATGAATTAGAAATAGAAAATGCCTCCTTGCTTGCTAAAATCAATGGGAATGAATCTTGTTCTAGTTATACTAATAAAGAGAATGATGTTGCTGCTCTTCATATTGATAGAGATTCTTATTTAACTAAAGCTCTTTGCTTAGAAAATGATCTTTTGCATGCTAGAGATAATATCAATAATTTGTCTTCTACTATTGCCTCTCTTATGCATGATAATGATAGTTTGAGATCATCTTTGCAAAGATTCTTAGTTGGTAAGAAGAGTCTTAATGACATCCTACTCAATTCTACTAAACAAATTGGTAGACATGGTTTAGGATATGATAGTAGTCAAGGGAACAACAAAGATAAAGGACCTCCAATATTCCATGGAAAATCCTCTAGTTCCAAGACTATGGGCACATGCAACTATTGCAATGAATTTGGTCATTATGCTACTTGTTGTCCTTTTAGGAAAGCACCCAAGAGCAATAGGACTTGGGTTTCTAAACTAACCCCTCCGGACCCAAAAATATGATTGGGGACCATTTCATCTTTCGTCTTGAAGGTACTTGCAAATGGATTGACATGAGCCATTGAATTGCAAATTGACTTCTCAATCCACATGAAAGAAGAAAGGTGAGATGTGCAGAGGGTGACAACAAGTGGAAAAGAAATGGTAAGCATGAAGGTAATGTTTTTATTGCTTATAACCTGTTCTAACTTGTTTTTGTCAAGTTAGTGTGCACTATACATATGGTTTTTGAGTCAAAAGTGGCATTTTGTGTTTCTCTTCACACTCTTGCTCAAAAACTGTTTCTAATGCTTCTATAGTTCATTACTAACTTGCTTAGACATGTTTGGATATGGTTTGTATTTTTAGCATGCCTCTAGATAGGTTTTATGAAAAATATGTGTTTTTTCTACAGTAGTTTTGTCGGCCGAGTTTTGTCCTATCTAAAACTCGACCGATAGGCACCAATGGGTGTTGCCAACAGCTGTCATCGGTCGAGTTGTCCATGCACAGAACTCGACCGATTACACTGTGCACAGAATATACATTTGGCTTTTTGAGTGAGAATTTCCCTCTCAACTAGATTTTCTCAGCCAATAGCCTTATTCTTTGGCACTCCTTTGGTATCTTTATATATGCATATTGCCATGTTCTAAATTGCCTATCTTGCTTACAACTCTATCTCTCTAAATTGCTCTAAATTGGTATATCTATATGTTGCAATTACTTGATTTGAGTTGTTTTGCAGGTTTTGATGATGATCTCTTTGGATCTCTTAGTTGTGTCTAAAATCGCTTCCGTTGTGCTCTAACTTGCTACATCTATCTAGGTGTATATCTTGTTTTGATACAACCTTGAGGTTCTTAGGGGTAATCATCTTATGGTAAGGATGCATATCTAGTGAGTTATATCCTTTCATGCTTCTTAAATTTGCATATCTCTTTGTTTGGATATATCTCTACATCTACTCATAGCTTGCTTTATCTTGTGTACCTTTTGGTATCTCTTTCTATGATCTAGATCCTACTAGTAGTCCTAACTTATGATATCATCTACTAGTAGTTCATATACATGTAGTTCTAACCTTGTTTACATATTGCCATCTTTGATCATCTATATGTTATGCTTGTATCTTATCTCATACATGCTCAAGATTGTTCCTTGAATTGCATATCTACTATCTTGAGTTGTTTGCATAACATTGTGATGCAGGGTACATAGATCTACATGATATGTAGAAATTGGAGTATTTTTTGGATTTTATGCAGATTTTGCTCCAGTTTCAGTTTTTGCTGCAAGTATACTGTTTTTTATGCAGAAACTACCTTCTGAGCAAGGCTCATAGCATCGCCATGAGCCCTGATGGTTTTTGATCAAATTCCATCATCTTGAGGGTCAAAATTGCGATTTATTGTTTTTCTGCAGCACCCTATCTTGCATGTTTTGGGTTGTTCAAGTATATGCTTTAACTTGCTTTTCTTTCTATGCTTGGACAAGCCCCTATCTGTGCTCTTCTACTCTCCTTATATAACTTTTGTTATCTTCTTTCTCTTAACAAGTGGTGTTTCTTAGTTTCTTCATACCCCCACCTTTTTGAAATAACAAAGGGGGAGAAAGATATGTCTTCTTTTGACAACAGGGAGAAGGCATGTCTTACATGAAGCAAAGAAGCGTGTCCATGTAAAGGGGGGAAGGTAAATGGGAGAAGACATATATGTGTAGAACATATATGAGTAGAAGACATAGTTTCTATAAATGTTATGAAAGCTAACCATGCAGGAGAAATAGCATCAATTGAGGGGGAGTATGAAAACTCCACTAGCATCAATTGAGGGGGAGCATATGAACTCAATTCTACTGAAACCCCTAGGTTTCTCTGAAGGTATGATTTTACATACAAGCTTTCAATACATTTATGGAATGGTTTGTCATCTTCAAAAAGGGGGAGAATGTTGACTCAAGGTCAATTAGGTCAATGTTGACTCACGTCTAAATTGACTAAACCCTTGTTTTGATGATGACTAACCATTCCACATATTGGTGTCTAATGCTTCTACATTGAGTGATTTCAGATTAGGTTTAGACACACTCCAAATGCCCTAACTTGCGCATATCAAATTGGAGAAAAGACAAGTCAAAATAGCTACAAGTGTGCAATTTGGGATCTCTATGTAAATGACCTTAGAATTGCTTTGTAATCACTTGTAATGATTGTATGACTTGTAATTAAGCTTAGAAAAATTATTGGGACACAAAAATCTATCATTTGTACGGTTAAACGAAAATTCCAAAATACCCATAACAGGGATTTTTTCGGCCGAATTCCAAACTCGGCCGATCCATATATTCTGGGATTTTTGTTGGAATCGGCCGAGTTACAAACTCAGCCGATTCACCGTTCGGTCGAGTTTCTAGCTAGGAAACTCGGCCGATCCACTGATCGGTCCAAGATGAAAGTCGACCGATCGGCCGAGTTTCTCCAAAGGAACTCAGCCGACAGTCTAGCTTTCAGCCTTGTCTTTTAGTGGTTCAGCCGAGTTACCTTTATATAAACTCGGCCGATCAGACTGTACTGGAATGCAGAAAAAGCAAATCCAACCGTTGGAGACTTTGTTGGGACCCAAAATAGATCCGTTGCAACTTGTAAAACGGCTATTTTTCGTTCCTAAGTGTTCCCAAAGGCTAAGAGGCATCCCCAACTATAAACAGGACCCCTTGGGCTTCATTCCAAGGTTGAGCATTCATTGCAAACTCTTTGTGAGGTTCCTATTCTATAGTTGAGTGCTTCCTACAGCCTCCTCTCTCTCTCTAAGCTTAATCACTTGCTACATCCATTAGAGTGAGTAGGAAATCTGTAAGAGAGCTAGTCCCATTTGTATATCTTGTGAAGCTCTCACTTCCACAACCTCCCCATCTCTCCATTCCTATCTTGAAGATGAAGGTTCTCTCTCTTGTCCAAGAGAGGTGAAGAAGAACAAGGGAAGGAGTCCCTTGGTGAAGATCAAGGCTGAAGACTTGGAGCTAGAGTGGGTAAGTCCTTGGAGAAGGCAGAAGACTCAAGCTCAAGTGGGTAAGTCCTTGGTGGAAAGCTTCTTCGAGTGAAGGTGAAGTCAAAGGCGGAAGATCCAAGAAGAGTGGGTAATTCCTACAAGGTCGAAGACTTGTGCAAGAGTGGGTAAGTCCTTGGAGAAGGCCGAAGACTCTTGCAAAGTGGGTAAGTCCTTGGTAAGGTTGAAGACTCTTTTGTATTGGATAGGTAAGTCCTTTGTTGGTTATGTATTGTATGTCTTATTAATGAATATAAGAGTGCAATTGTTTGAAGTCCTAGAGGTTGACCTCTCTAGGCAAGTGGACTGACACACTTCTAGTTTGAAGTGTGGAACCACTCTAAATAGCTTGTCTAATTGGTGCATGTTCAATCTCTCTTATCCTTGCTATGCATGATTTAGTTGCACTCAAATTACCTATTTAGCAACCTTATCTTGTCATATATCTTGAAGGTTTAATGAATTTTGTTTAAGTGCTTTCAGCTCTATTCACCCCCCTCTAGAGCATCTAAGTCACCCATCTAGGATCCAACAGGAACATGGATTGAATACTAAGAGGATGACTATTCCATGCCTCAAGTTCATTCCAGATATCAGAGACAAGGAAATTATACAATCACTATAACATCTTACACATATTGTAGGTTGAAGTCATCTCCAACTTTCCATTTACTTGGGTAGCATTATTGTGTGACTAGGCACCACTCTTACTTGTGATGTCATAAACTAGTTATGGACATTCACTGCCAATGTGATATGGACCCTATAGGTCACACACATAGGAATTCATCTAGAAGAGGAGTTTAATCATGAATAATGATTAAATTGATTACTAAATCATTTAGGTATTCAATTCAAGCAACAAATCAGCTGACTGAACTCCCAACCGATCAGGTCATATGACGAAATGATCGGTTGGAGTGTGAGGTTGATTAGAAATTGAATTGGTTGAGTTCTGCCTAAACTGGGGAGCGAATCGACTGGTTCACTGAGTGAACTGATCATCTCTACTCACCACCCAACTGGTTGGGATTGTGAGATGACCGGCTCGCAAGGGCGAGCCACCCAATTTTGGAGAAATTTGATAGCATCAAGGATTAATATTGACATCATGTTGTGCATTAATTTATTCAAATTATCAATTCATATATGATTGGGAAACATGACAAAATGGCCAGTTTGCAGGGCGAATCGATCAGCTCGCATGTGAACCGTCTGGCTCACTTGTGAACCGATCGGTTCACCACTCACATGTGGAAAAAAATATGATCTTCCATTTCCTTCCACTCCTATATAGATTGGGAACCCAGACCCTAACTCCTCCTATAAATAGAGGGGTACTGGGGGCTTCCCAAAGACACAACTCAATTGCCTCTGACAATTGTTGTCATCTCTGGTTGTGGTAACTAATAGAGATCCCGATCAAGTCCTACCCGCTAAAGGGAGGGATAGCAAGGGAGAACAATTATGGGAGAGCAAGTTGGTGACTAGTACACCAACAAGAGGGGAAAATCCTTCCTGACTGTTCTAGTTGAACCACATGAGTTCTAAGTGGTTTGTGTAGACTACTATAGAGGCGATGCGGTTGTTGTATGCCACTAGAAGGATAACCTCAACCTGCAGTCCATGGAGGAGTTGTGTATACGTTGTCTAAGTCTATTGTCCATGGTGAAGACTAGGATTTGCACAAACACCATCCAAGTACAACTAGGAGTGTTGGAATACTTCAATGAGTTGTAGTTGTTGGACTTGTTCTAGTCCTAGGTATGAACTCGTTAAACCATCCTTCTCATTCCATAGTTGTTGATGTGATCTTGTTATTCTGGGAAAAATAGGTAGATAAATTTTTATTTCCGCTAACTGCTATGTGCCCATATTTCCTAACAGTGGGATCAGAGCCACGTCAATTTACTATGTTTTAGGATAATCGATATGATCGGATTTTTGGTTTTCATCATTTATCTGTTGCATACGATGTGAATACTTAAAGTGATTAATATGTATATCCTATAAAATACCACATATAATCCCAAACTATATATATATATGCAATTTACACACATCACCCTAAAATTGGTCTTGATGGTGGATGTGTAGCATGGTTATGGCCAATAACCCTAATATATGTGTGTGGTTGGATGTTTGGTTTTATTCCTGGTGTATCTTGATTTGCATACTGAGCCTCTACCTTCTTCTTCCCAATGTAAAAGTACTATTCTTTCCTACCTTTACTCCCCTTGAATATAACCGAGGTTTCTCATTACCATGTAATAAGTGTAATAGTAATAGGATAGTTTCTTTTCTTGCAACGACGAAGATAACGATCAATGCCAGGCGAGCCGACCATTTCACATGAGGAACTGATCGATTGGAGGACCAAGGAGGACAAACTATAGGAGCGAACCGATCGGATGGTGGACCCAACCGACCATTTGGAGGTGTCCAAACATCGGTTGGACATGAGACCAGGTGATCATTTTCGGAGACCAACCAGCCAGCCAAGAGGAAAGCTGACTATTTCAAGGGTTGAACCAATCAACCCAGATTGGCAAGCACAGATCTACACCAACAACATGTTTATACATGTGATGTTGGACTAGTGTTATTCATTCCTTTTGGGTCCTAAGAATTATAATAGATATGTCCATAACCATCACTAATGTTTTATTTTGCTTGTTTACGTTGTGGGATATAGTATGTATATGATACATACTAGTATGTTGGTGATTGGATATGTATATGTACATATATATATGATATATAAAATCCCTCAACCAAACATATTAAGTCTAAGATGTTTTTCACTAGCGGCACACATGAAAAGCTTGATCGACTAAGTGTGGGCACCCCAAGGGTGGTGCACTATCTATCTCATAGAAGTGTGATGGTAGTAATGTGCGTCTGCCAAGTGAGGTGCATTTTTATCATGTCAAATTTTGGGTCGGGCTAGACTGAGTGACCTTAATGAAATTAAGCACCAAAGGCATGTAGATGACTATGGTAAAGAGTTTCTCATATCATCTATCCAAGAATTGCATAAGATGTAATTGGAAAATGTTTCCTACCTTAATAATTGATTATGGATGCTGGTGTTGGCCAAGTAATAATTGAATCATTTTGAATCTTGCCTCCTTAGAAGATTGTTCACTGCAATCTTCTGAATTGATAATTGAGGGTTGTCAATTTGATCAAAATCATGAGAGTGGTAGCTAATTATAGACCTAATTAATATTGTCAATTGTAATCAAATCAAATCAAATTAAAAATGAGTTTTTTTAAAAATTGTAAATTCTTTTGTAGAATCAAATAGCAACACATAAGAACAACTTTTCTCTGTGATCGGTCCTTGAGAAAGATAAGTTAAATGGGAATAATTTCCATGACTAGTTTAGGACGTTAAGAATCGTTCTCACACAGGAGCGCAATCTCATGTCCTAGAGATGTCAGACCTAGATGTGCCCCTTTCCAATGCACCTAATGCTGACAGGAATACTTACAAGAAGCATATTGAAGATGTTGTAAATGTCAAGTGTTTGATTCTATACTATGTGAAGTATGAGTTGCAGAGGCAACATGAGAACATGGTTGTTATTGAGATGGTCACACATCTTAAGAACATGTTCCAAGATCTGGCAAGACATGAGAGATTTGATGTCTCTAAGGCACTAGAATCCTACACCATAAAAAGGAATCGACACTCATATGAGGGACATAGGATTTTTTCGGTGAAAAGGAACCACCGCTCATATGAGGGACATATGATTTTTTACATCGATTTCCAAGCGACACCCAAGTGGGCGACACTAAAGGTAGAATCCTACAACGTCAGTTCTAAATCGACAACATAGAGCCAGCCCCAATTGCAACTGAAAAAAGAACTGATACTACTAGGATCCATAGTCATCAGTTATTTTTTAGAAAATTGACGCCTATCTCCATCCATACTCAAACAAAAAAATTTGGGCATACTTGTTAGTTTTCTATAAATAACTGACGACATTGACAATAATTGATTATTTTATTAGATAACCGTAACCAGTAGGATCCATAGTCATCAGTTATTTTATAGAAAACTGACACCTATCTCCATACTAGAACAAAAAAAATGGCCTGGGTTAGAGCATATTTGTCGGTTTTCTATAAATAACTGACGCCTTTGACATTAATTGATGTGTTTTCTAGATAACTGGCAACTAAGTTTTTTTTAAAATTATCAGCTTGCAGGCCTGCTGTCCAGATGGTCAGCAGGATGCAAGAACCTGTAGTTCAGTTTTGAACTGTAGGTTTACAACATCTTGTGATTTCAACTAACAACAGGCCACAAACCTGCAATAACAAGATGATCAAGATTATATATACATCATGTGTTTCACACACATATATAAATATAATTCATTCATTCATATGATTCACACACATGTAGAAACATGTAGTTCCATTCATTCCTCCATTTTCACATTCACACACATGTAGCAATCTATAGTTTCATTCATTCATCTCTTTTCATATTCATACACATGTAGAAGCACATTCATTCATTCATTCATCTTCACATTCACACACATGTATATAGATCAAATTTCAATAAAAATTTCAAAAAAAGTCATTTACATATGTATATAGGCTTGTCTTTCAAAGTTTAGAAATGTCATCAAATACATAAATAATTATGACAGTTTAGAAATGTCATTCTTTATCATCATCAGTATCCCAATTATAATAAAAAAAGTTTCTCCCTTTCAAAGGTTTTTTCCCATTATTCTCTTATGTCATCTAATTGTTCCATCGTATAGAGAATATGTACATCTAATAACTTTTTTCCTATAGTGAAGTCACTAGTTTTTCAAAGAAAATGACGTATATATATAATTAATAAGTTTGATATTTTCATATTATCTAATGAGACTATACTTATATATGATGATCAAGACTATATAATACATGTTGTATGTTTTCAATTTCTTATGCGGCGTATCTAACAATTAGGTCCATATCTCATGTAGTATCCACATGCCCAGTCATTGTTTTGTACACCACACTATAAATTTCAACATACAAAATGTTAATAGACAAAAATAAGCATAGTTCACATAAATAATATATGCATTGGAGTCAAGAAACTACATTCACATTCTCCCAGACTAATGCTTTCTTTTTCTTGGACATATTTCCTCCAACTTTTTAAAAATCTTTTAAAGCCCTACATGTTAATGTAACACATTAAATTGCATTACTAAATAGTAATGTAATAATAGATGCTAATGGATATAAATCTTAAAAAATCTCATGTGAATAATGGTCTTTTCATTTTGTGCCCCAAATTGTCTAATTCCTTCACCTGAGGATCTAGATTATAAATAGTCAACAACCAGTAACTCCAAATGCTTACCACTAGAGATAAGACAGTTAAAAATATATAATTCAAAATCCATAATAAAATGTAATTTTCTAAAGTCCAAATTATAGGCAAAGTAAACTTACTCAACATTGAATGGAGTTATTATCATGCTCTTCTTTGCTTTACCAAAATATTTAAAAGTGATAGAGCAGTATAAGGTAACTAATGAAGGTTATTTACGTACATGACTGATCAAGGATGAAAATAGAAATCCCACATGGGTAAGTGAAAATTCTGTACAGACCCTATGTAAGTGCCTGTAAAACATATATTATGTATGCATTAATACATAACAAAATAGATCACCGTATGTAAAATAAGGTATATATATAAATAAGATCTCACCATATCCATAGTTCTATCATAGATGTATTCAACCAATCATAGCTAAACAACTCAAAAATATATTGTATAAATATCTTATTATTGTATGATTGACCTGCAACACCGTTCTTAATAGAAACAAGCATAGGACAATTTTTGGGATGTTCACCTATCCATATGGACATACCCCTACATTAAGGACCTATCGAGTCATATAGGTCCTTTGTAAGCCAACTAGGTACTTCAGGAGGAGGTGGAGGTGGATGAGGATGAGCTGTAGTGGGTTTATTTCCTTTGTCCTATACATAATTGCATATCAATTGTCGTATATATACATATATACAAATTAACGTAATGTAAATTTACCATACATGATCAGTATAGATGACATTTGTTTCGGGCCACAAGACCACTCCGCCTTCTACTTCACCAAGCGTGTCAGCATGCGGGTGGACATATGGCAATGGATGCTACCTCCAAGCACCGAATACAAGCCTCGGGCTCACATGAACCGCACCATTGGGCGCTGGAGTACCATGAATCATGTGCCCTAGAAGGCGTGGTGTTGGTTGTTTACACTAACGAGTTTCAATCATTAAGAATGATCTTTTACTCAACTAGCTATATCCCGCAAGTATATGAGAGTAGTTGTAGTCGAGGTCGAACACAAGGAGCGTTGGTTAGTTAGGTGCAAGAGTTATGATTTTCAATAATCTAGATCGTTGTACACAAGATGATTGGATTAGAACAACTAAATTATAGATTTAAAACAAAAAAGTAAATTATCACTTAAGAAAGGTTAAGATTCAGATTTGGAAGGATCTTTGACTTGGGATTTCACTATCACATCATAGCTTATATTAAAATATGAATTTAAACATGTTAATTAACTTGCAAAGGAGGTTTGTAGTCATCACTCACCTCCCGGTGAAGTGATGATGATTTTAACTCCATACATCACTCTCGTGTATGTATTTCATTTCAAATCACAAACCTTGCTGCTCAACATAATCCCAGCCACTCTCGCGTTCAAAGACAAGTTTCCAAAAGAGTAACTCCATACTCTCAAACACATCTTCTCAGATTATGAAAGAAAGTATAAAACATGCAAGTATGATGGCCAATCAAACAAATAAGCATTTCAGATCTGAAATAACTCTTGGAATATGCAAGAAACTAACATTTAGTACAAAATTCATATGTTCATACAAGCTATGACATGGGAGTTACTCTCCCATGCCCAAGAAAAAGAGTCTACTCGTCCATAATGATGTATAGCAGAAAATGTACAGAAATTTCAGAGTTTAGCATGGTTTAGAGAAGGAAAAGCTAAGCAATCCCAAGGTGTAACCAAAGGAAGGTAGAATTCTGACTTGAGGACGAAATCTCACTTCTACAGCTGCTCCAAACTGGACAAACTTCCCTTCCGAGAAGCTTTGTGGAGTGAAGAAGCTCTGTTGCACCTTGGAGAAGAAGCTTGAAGAAGAAGAGAGGAAGAATGGGGGTTCTTTGGCAAGAAACCACATCATTTCCCATCCGAATCGCCCTCCTATGCTCTAGGCTTGCTCTAGGATGAGAGAACTTCCATAAATGATCGGGCATAACCGTCCATTAAGTTCCCACTTCGTTTTAAATAAAAACTCATATTTTTCAAAATGCTGAAACTGCCTGGTGCACGCCGTGCACCCAAAGTGCACGGCGTGCAACTTTCTAGAAACTTTCAATTTGCTCCAGAATGCAATGTGCACGACATGCGCTGAAGAAATGCACGCCGTGTAACTTTCCAGAAACTTTTAGCTCCCAGTTGCATGGCGTGCGATGAAGAAATGCACACCGTGCAACTTTTCAGAAACTTTCAGCTCCCAGGTGCACGTCGTGCAATTGCGTGCAAGCCGTGCAACTTTCTAGAAACTTTCATTCTACTTGATGCTCTAGGTGCACGTCGTGCATTTTCAAGACACGACATGCACTTGGCTGTTCTGGGCTGTTGTGTATTCTGCACATAACTTTCAGCGTGTAGGTCTGATTTACATGCCGTAAAAAGTGGTATTTGCGTAGTTTCGAACCCCAAAACATGTAGATACTTGAGAAGTGATCCAATAAGTGATAATATGATATATTCCTCATAATTTCATTACAAAATGTAGTACCTACAATCCAAACCATGAGACAAGTAAGAATAGCTAAAAATATAGAATCTAGCATGAATGATAGTGATAATTGAGTCAAAACAACATGGATATGCAACCAAACATGATCTAAAAGATGATATGATTTGTGCACATAAAATACCCCTAAGATTAAACCATTGCTTGTCCTCAAGCAAAAAAGATCATAGAAATACAAATGAATAATTGTCAAGTTCATGCATAGATCAAATGAAAAGAAAGATGTGTTTAAGACCAAACCAACCATGATGAACATGTTTATACTCATAGCCATCAATTCAAATTAAACACCCAAGAAAGAGATTTTTAGTTCAGAAGGGGTGGTCACAATTAAATGAATCAATCAATTAAACAACACTACGTAGAATTTTGATGACCAAACCAAACAATTAGTGGATGTGCAACTCAAACTCTCAACTATTAAGGATACAAACGATGAAATCTTAGTTAAAAATGACAATTTTAGTTGTACTCTCCTTCTTTCTCAAAAGTGGTATTCTATGGATTATGGGTTCCGACACTCGGCTGCTAATGTAGGCTTATGCACACATGGAGTGTCGGTTGGGGTATTTTACCCTCTTTTAAGACATACCACCTAACCATCGTGGCCAGATCAGACTTACACTAGGCTAGCATGATATGTGGGAAGTGTAGCCATCTTTTATGGGGTATAAAGATGAGATAAGCCAAAAGAAATTTTAAAATTTTTCCAAAACATAGGAGAGTCAAAAAAATTGCAACATTAACTAGATTTCATTCATTTAATTTGAAAGTTTCTTTTTTGAAAGAGTGGTTGAAAATGCACTAAGAGCTTGGCAAGGGCATCCCATATTCCAAATGATGTTGTAAAGCTGATTTACTCATAAAAATTGAAACCATTACATGTTTTAAGCAATCAAGGGTGTGAAAGATGAATGTTCAGGTTAGAAGCATAAACCATAGTTAAGCACATGTTGATGGCCAAAAGTTTTCATTTGATTAATGCATGTCTTTTACAATTTCTCCAAATGATATTTCTCATCAAAAGAGGACAATCAGTTAAGCATAGGATTTCTATCCACATATAAAAGATAAACCTCATATCATACTAGATTTGACACAAGAAGATCATAATTGAAAACAAAAGACTGAAATGTGAACACAAAACAAAAACAAATGACAAGAAGCAAATAACATGAAAGGGAAAAGCTAAAAGAACTAGGCTACCATCTGGTTGCTCGCCCCTAAGCTTGAAATCTGCAGTGTCCTCACTGCATAAATCAAACTAAAATGGTTGCAACCGGGTACCTCATCATGGTGGAAACATCAAAGTCCATGGAGGACCGATGCTCTGATTTGTAGCTGGAAATTGTTGTGCTAAAGATTGATGCCTCCTTGCAAATATATCCTTGATTTGGGGCAAGCGAAAGCACCTATGAGTTGTAGCAAGAATAGTCTTTTGTATACCAATATGATTTGTCTTTTCATTCCCCTTTGAAGCATCATCAAAATATGAGTTGGGAAGAGTTTTCTCATTATAAAGAAATGTGTCATCTAGAGTGTGAGGAGGAAGGACATGTGGCTTACTTGAAGAATCAACATGTAGAGCATGTGTTGTAGCTTTCTCCCCTTTAGTTGCAACTTCATCATCGTCATGGGTATCAACATCATCATACTTTGAAGGATATACCTCTATAACAACTCCATTCTTCAATGTCACTGGCCTGAACTACGTAGGATTAATCTCCGGTGGACTAGGCAAGAAAGGTGGAAATGCTTCTTTGCTAAAAAGAGCTTGTTGGGTAATTTGTTTCTCCAAGATGTGTGCATGAGTGGCAATATCGTCCACCTTATAAGAGAGTTGGCAAATGGCACCCTTCATTGATTATCTTTGTTGTTGGAACTCCTCATTTTGCTGCATTTGAGTTGAAATAAATGTTGCAAGCATGAACTCTAATCTAGGAGTTACTTGCAGTTGTTGTGGATGAATGAAATTCGGGTTCACATTGTTGTAGAAGCCCGGTGGAGTGTAGCCCATTGGAAATAAATACAAGAAGCATAACATGTATAAGATGAGTGTCCAAGCAACCCACATGCATCACAAATATTGTTGGCTGTTTGAATTAGTTGTGTGCTTAGATTCTCAAACCTTTGTGACAAAGTGTCTATCCTTGCTGCAATCAAGTCTATAGCATCAACCATGTGATCTTCCACTTGCATTTCGAAAGTAGTGTGTGAAAAGGATGGGTGGTAGCTTGTAGCCGAACTCCATTGGCAATGATTTGCTGCCATATCTTCAATAATAGAATAGGCTTCTCTATAAGATTTGTTCATTAGAGCTTCATTTGCAGCTGCATCAATAAACATCCTTGTATTGTAGCACAAACCATTATAGAAAGATTGCAATAGAAGCCAATTTCTTAGACCATGATGTGGACAAAGATTTTTAAGATCTTTGAACCTCTCCCATGTATCATACAAGGTCTCTCCATCCCTTTGAGAATAATTGATGAGTTGAATCCTCGGTTTTAAAGTTTTGCTAGGTGGAAAATATCTTGCTAAAAAGACCTTTAGAAGCTCCTCCCAAGTGTTGATCGACTTCTTTGGTAAAGTATAGAGCCATGCCTTGGCTCTATCTTTAAGAGAGAATGGAAAAAGAATTAGGCGTATCCCATCAGTAGGAACACCATATATCTTTATGGTGCTTAGCAACTTCAGAAATTCAACAATGTGGAGGTTTGGATCCTCCATTGGTGTCCCTCCAAATGCATTCAGCTGTAGTAATTGTATGATGGATGGGATGATAGAAAACTCCTCTGCCTCAAATTCTAAAATATTAATAGGCCCACTCATGTGCATTGCAGTTGAACCAAAGTAGTCCTTAAGAAGAAGGTCATCCTCCTTTACTAGTTCTTCATGTGAATCTGGAAGATTAGGTGGACGTGGCGTAGGTGGTGGTGGTGTATGTGGTATGGATGAAGGTGGTGGATATGAGGGTGTGGAAGAATGTGGTATGGGTGTTGGTGGTGAATTAGGTGTGAATGATGGTGATGTGGATGAAGGATGCATGGGTGAATGTCGTTTGGATGATGGTGACATGGATGATGGTTGTGTGGGTTGTGATTCCTCCGTACATGTTTGGGTTTCACTCCTTGCTCCATGAGGGTTGCAAATGATGTGTTCATTTTCTGAATGTAGAGATATGCACGGTTCAAGGATCTTTTTATGAACACCCCATATGCTCCTACAAATAAACAAGGTGAGTGAGATACAAAAACAAACATGGAAGATACAACAAATTATAATGATCATGATGAATTATGATTTATGGATATGATGGTGGATATGAAGGTTGTGATCTAGTCTCATTTACTTATCAACAACTCTTACTCTAACAGGAATACCGATGCTCCCCAGAAACGGCACCAAAAACTTGTTGGTTGTTTACACTAACGAGTTTCAATCATTAAGAATGATCTTTTACTCAACTAGCTATATCCCGCAAGTATACGAGAGTAGTTGTAGTCGAGGTCGAACACAAGGATCGTTGGTTAGTTAGACACACGAGTTATGATTTTCAATAATCTAGATCGTTGTACACAAGATGATTGGATTAGAACAACTAAATTATAGATTTAAAACAAAATAGTAAATTATCACTTAAGAAAGGTTAAGATTCAGATTAGAAAGGATCTTAGACTTGGGATTTCACTATCACATCATAGCTTATATTAAAATATGAATTTAAACATGTTAATTAACTTGCAAAGGAAGTTTGTAGTCATCACTCACCTCCCGGTGAAGTGATGACGATTTTAACTCCATACATCACTCTCGTGTATGTATTTCATTTCAAATCACAAACCTTGTTGCTCAACATAATCCCAGCCACTCTCGTGGTCAAGGACAAGTTTCCAAAAGAGTAACTCCATACTCTCAAACACATCTTCTCAGATTATGAAAGAAAGTATAAAACATGCAAGTATGATGGCCAATCACACAAATAAGCATTTTAGATCTGAAATAACTCTTGGAATATGCAAGAAACTAACATTTAGTACAAAATTCATATGTTCATACAAGCTATGACATGGGAGTTACTCTCCCATGCCTAAGAAAAAGAGTCTACTCATCCATAATGATGTACAGCAGAAAATGTGCAGAAATTTCAGAGTTTAGCATGGTTTAGAGAAGGAAAAGCTAAGCAATCCCAAGATGTAACCAAAGGAAGGTAGAATTTCGACATGAGGACGAAATCCCACTTCTACAGCTGCTCCAAACTGGACAAACTTCCCTTCCGAGAAGCTTTGTGGAGTGAAGAAGCTCTGTTGCACCTTGGAGAAGAAGCTTGGAGAAGAAGAGAGGAAGAATGGGGGTTCTTTGGCAAGAAACCACATCATTTCCCCTCCAAATCGCCCTCCTATGCTCTAGGCTTGCTCTAGGATGAGAGAAATTCCATAAATGACCGGGCATAACCGTCCATTAAGTTCCCACTTCGTTTTAAACAAAAACTCGTATTTTTCAAAATGCTGAAACTGCCTGGTGCACGCCGTGCACCCAAAGAGCACGGCGTGCAACTTTCCAGAAACTTTCAATTTGCTCCAGAATGCAATGTGCACGACATGCGCTGAAGAAATGCACGTAGTGTAACTTTCCAGAAACTTTTAGCTCCCAGTTGCATGGCGTACGATGAAGAAATGCACGCCGTGCAACTTTCTAGAAACTTTCAGTTCGCAGGTGCACGCCGTGCAATTGCGTGCACGCCGTGCAACTTTCTAGAAACTTTCATTCTACTTGATGCTCCAGGTGCACGTCGTGCATTTTCAAGACACGACGTGCACTTAGCTGTTCTGGGCTGTTGTGTATTCTGCTCATAACTTTCAGCGTGTAGGTCTGATTTACATGCCGTAAAAAGTAGTATTTGCATAGTTTCGAACCCCAAAACATGTAGATACTTGAGAAGTGATCCAATAAGTGATAATATGATATATTCCTCATCATTTCATTGCAAAATGTAGTACCTACAATCCAAACCATGAGACAAGTAAGAATAGCTAAAAATATAGAATCTAGCATGAATGATAGTGATAATTGAGTCAAAACAACATGGATATGCAACCAAACATGATCTAAAAGATGATATGATTTGTGCACATCAAATCCCCCTAAGATTAAACCATTGCTTGTCCACAAGCAAAAAAGATCATAGAAACACAAATGAATAATTGTCAAGTTCATGTATAGATCAAATGAAAAGAAAGATGTGTATAAGACCAAACCAACCATGATGAACATGTTTATACTCATAGCCATCAATTCAACTTAAACACCCAAGAAAGAGATTTTTAGTTCAGCAGGGGTGGTCACAATTAAACGAATCAATCAATTAAACAACACTACGTAGAATTTTGATGACCAAACCAAACAATTAGTGGATGTGCAACTCAAACTCTCAACTATTAAGGATACAAATGATGAAATCTTAGTTAAAAATGACAATTTTAGTTGTACTCTCCTTCTTTCTCAAAAGTGGTATTCTATGGATTATGGGTTCCGACACTCGGCTGCTAATGTAGGCTTATGCACACATGGAGTGTCGGTTGGAGTATTTTACCCTCTTTTAATACATACCACCTAACCATCGTGGCCAGATCAGACTTACACTAGGCTAGCATGATATGTGGGCAGTGTAGCCATCTTTTATGGGGTATAAAGATGCGATAAGCCAAAAGAAATTTTAAAATTTTTCCAAAACATAGGAGAGTCAACAAAATTGCAACATTAACTAGATTTCATTCGTTTAATTTGAAAGTTTCTTTTTTGAAAGAGTGGTTGAAAATGCACTAAGAGCTTGGCAAGGGCATCCCATATTCCAAATGATGTTGTAAAGTTGATTTACTCATGAAAATTGAAACCATTACATGTTTTAAGCAATCAAGGGTGTGAAAGATGAATGTACATGTTAGAAGCAAAAACCATAGTTAAGCACATGTTGATGGCCAAAAGTTTTCATTTGATTAATGCATGTCTTTTACAATTTTTCCAAATGATATTTCTCATCAAAAGAGGACAATCAGTTAAGCATAGGAGTTATATCCACATATAAAAGATAAACCTCATATCATACTAGATTTGCCACAAGAAGATCATAATTGAAAACAAAAGACTGAAATGTGAACACAAAACAAAAGCAAATGACAAGAAGCAAATAACATGAAAGGGAAAAGCTAAAAGAACTAGGCTACCATCTGGTTGCTCCCCCCTAAGCTTGAAATCTGCAGTGTCCTCACTGCATAAATCAAACTAAAAAGGTTGCAACCGGGTACCTCATCATGGTGGAAACATCAAATTCCATGGAGGACCGGTGCTCTGATTTGTAGCTAGAAATTGTTGTGCTAAAGATTGATGACTCCTTGCAAATATATCCTTGATTTGGGGCAAGCGAAAGCACCTATGAGTTGTAGCAAGAATAGTCTTTTGTATACCAATATGATTTGTCTTTTCATTCCCCTTTGAAGCATCATCAAAATATGAGTTGGGAAGAGTTTTCTCATTATAAAGAAATGTGTCATCCAGAGTGTGAGGAGGAAGGACATGTGGCTTGCTTGAAGAATCAACATGTAGAGCATGTGTTGTAGCTTTCTCCCCTTTAGTTGCAACTTCATAATCGTCATGGGTATCAACATCATTATACTTTGAAGGATATACCTCTATAACAACTCCATTCTTCAATGTCACTGGCCTGAAATACGTAGGATTAATCTCCGGTGGACTAGGCAAGAAAGGTGGAAATGCTTCTTTGCTAAAAAGAGCTTGTTGGGTAATTTGTTTCTCCAAGATGTGTGCATGAGTGGCAATATCGTCCACCTTATAAGAGAGTTGGCAAATGGCACCCTTCATTGATTATCTTTGTTGTTGGAACTCCTCATTTTGCTGCATTTGAGTTGAAATAAATGTTGCAAGCATGAACTCTAATCTAGGAGTTACTTGCAGTTGTTGTGGATGAATGAAATTCGGGTTCACATTGTTGTAGAAGCCCGGTGGAGTGTAGCCCATTGGAAATAAATAGAAGAATCATAACATGTAGAAGATGAGTGTCCAAGCAACCCACATGCATCACAAATATTGTTGGCTGTTTGAATTAGTTGTGTGCTTAGATTCTCAAACCTTTGTGACAAAGTGTCTATCCTTGATGCAATCAAGTCTACATCATCAACCATGTGATCTTCCACTTGCATTTCAGAAGTAGTGTGTGAAAAGGATGGGTGGTAGCTTGTAGCCGAACTCCATTGGCAATGATTTGCTGCCATATCTTCAATAATAGAATAGGCTTCTCTATAAGATTTGTTCATTAGAGCTTCATTTGCAGCTGCATCAATAAACATCCTTGTATTGTAGCACAAACCATTATAGAAAGATTGCAATAGAAGCCAATTTCTTAGACCATGATGTGGACAAAGATGTTGAAGATCTTTGAACCTCTCCCATGTATCATACAAGGTCTCTCCATCCCTTTGAGAATAATTGATGAGTTGAATCCTCAGTTGTAAAGTTTTGCTAGGTGGAAAATATCTTGCTAAAAAGACCTTTAGAAGCTCCTCCCAAGTGTTGATCGACTTCTTTAGTAAAGTATAGAGCCATGCCTTGGCTCTATCTTTAAGAGAGAATGGAAAAAGAATTAGGTGTATCCCATTAGTAGGAACACCATATATCTTTATGGTGCTTAGCAACTTCAGAAATTCAGCAATGTGGAGGTTTGGATCCTCCATTGGTGTCCCTCCAAATGCATTCAGCTGTAGCAATTGTATGATGGATGGGCTGATAGAAAACTCCTCTGCCTCAAATTCTAAAATATTAATAGGCCCACTCATGTGCATTGCAGTTGAACCAAAGTAGTCCTTAAGAAGAAGGTCATCCTCCTTTACTAGTTCTTCATGTGAATCTGGAAGATTAGGTGGACGTGGCGTAGGTGGTGGTGGTGTATGTGGTATGGATGAAGGTGGTGGATATGAGGGTGTGGAAGAATGTGGTATGGGTGTTGGTGGTGAATTAGGTGTGAATGATGGTGATGTGGATGAAGGATGCATGGGTGAATGTCGTTTGGATGATGGTGACATGGATGATGGTTGTGTGGGTTGTGATTCCTCCATACATGTTTGGGTTTCACTCCTTGCTCCATGAGGGCTGCAAATGATGTGTTCATTTTCTGAATGTAGAGATATGCACGGTTCAAGGATCTTTTTATGAACACCCCATATGCTCCTACAAATAAACAAGGTGAGTGAGATACAAAAACAAACATGGAAGATACAGCAAATTATGATGATCATGATGAATTATGATTTATGGATATGATGGTGGATATGAAGGTTGTGATCTAGTCTCATTTACTTATCAACAACTCTTACTCTAACAGGAATACCGATGCTCCCCAGAAACGACACCAAAAACTTGTTGGTTGTTTACACTAACGAGTTTCAATCATTAAGAATGATCTTTTACTCAACTAGCTATATCCCGAAAGTATACAAGAGTAGTTGTAGTCGAGGTCGAACACAAGGAGCGTTGGTTAGTTAGGCGCAAGAGTTATGATTTTCAATAATCTAGATTATTGTACACAAGATGATTGGATTAGAACAACTAAATTATAGATTTAAAACAAAATAGTAAATTATCACTTAAGAAAGGTTAAGATTCAGATTTAGAAGGATCTTAGACTTGGGATTTCACTATCACATCATAGCTTATATTAAAATATGAATTTAAACATGTTAATTAACTTGCAAAGGAGGTTTGTAGTCATCACTCACCTCTCGGTGAAGTGATGACGATTTTAACTCCATACATCACTCTCGTGTATGTATTTCATTTCAAATCACAAACCTTGCTGCTCAACATAATCCCAGCCACTCTCGCGGTCAAGGACAAGTTTCCAAAAGAGTAACTCCATACTCTCAAACACAACTTCTCAGATTATGAAAGAAAGTATAAAACATGCAAGTATGATGGCCAATCACACAAATAAGCATTTCAGATCTGAAATAACTCTTGGAATATGCAAGAAACTAACATTTAGTACAAAATTCATATGTTCATACAAGCTATGACATGGGAGTTACTCTCCCATGCCCAAGAAAAAGAGTCTACTCGTCCATAATGATGTACAACAGAAAATGTGCAGAAATTTCAGAGTTTAGCATGGTTTAGAGAAGGAAAAGCTAAGCAATCTTAAGGTGTAACCAAAGGAAGGTAGAATTCCGACTTGAGGACGAAATCCCACTTCTACAGCTGCTCCAAACTGGACAAACTTCCCTTCCGAGAAGCTTTGTGGAGTGAAGAAGCTCTGTTGCACCTTGGAGAAGAAGCTTGGAGAAGAAGAGAGGAAGAATGGGGATTCTTTGGCAAGAAACCACATCATTTCCCCTCCAAATCACCCTCCTATGCTCTAGGCTTGCTCTAGGATGAGAGAACTTCCATAAATGACCGGGCATAACCGTCCATTAAGTTCCCACTTCGTTTTAAACAAAAACTCGTATTTTTCAAAATGCTGAAACTGCCTGGTGCACGTCGTGCACCCAAAGTGCACGGCGTGCAACTTTCCAGAAACTTTCAATTTGCTCCAGAATGCAATGTGCACGGTATGCGCTAAAGAAATGCACGCCGTGTAACTTTCTAGAAACTTTTAGCTCCCAGTTGCATGGCGTGCGATGAAGAAATGCACGCCGTGCAACTTTCTAGAAACTTTCAGCTCCCAGGTGCACACCGTGAAATTGCGTGCATACCGTGCAACTTTCTAGAAACTTTCATTCTACTTGATGCTCCAGGTGCACGTCGTGCATTTTCAAGACACGACGTTCACTTGGCTGTTCTGGGCTGTTGTGTATTCTTCTCATAACTTTCAGCGTGTAGGTCTGATTTACATGCCGTAAAAAGTGGTATTTGCGTAGTTTCGAACCCCAAAACATGTAGATACTTGAGAAGTGATCCAATAAGTGATAATATGATATATTCCTCATCATTTCATTGCAAAATGTAGTACCTACAATCCAAACCATGAGACAAGTAAGAATAGCTAAAAATATAGAATCTAGCATGAATGATAGTGATAATTGAGTCACAACAACATGGATATGCAACCAAACATGATCTAAAAGATGATATGATTTGTGCACATCAAATCCCCCTAAGATTAAACCATTGCTTGTCCTCAAGCAAAAAAGATCATAGAAACACAAATGAATAATTGTCAAGTTCATGCATAGATCAAATGAAAAGAAAGATGTGTATAAGACCAAACGAACCATGATGAACATGTTTATACTCATAGCCATAAATTCACCTTAAACACCCAAGAAAGAGATTTTTAGTTCAGCAGGGGTGGTCACAATTAAATGAATCAATCAATTAAACAACACTACATAGAATTTTGATGACCAAACCAAACAATTAGTGGATGTGCAACTCAAACTCTCAACTATTAAGGATACAAATGATGAAATCTTAGTTAAAAATGACAATTTTAGTTGTACTCTCCTTCTTTCTCAAAAGTGGTATTCTATGGATTATGGGTTCCGACACTCGGCTGCTAATGTAGGCTTATGCACACATGGAGTGTCGGTTGGAGTATTTTACCCTCTTTTAAGACATACCACCTAACCATCGTGGCCAGATCAGACTTACACTAGGCTAGCATGATATGTGGGCAGTGTAGCCATCTTTTATGGGGTATAAAGATGCGATAAGCCAAAAGAAATTTTAAATTTTTTCCAAAACATAGGAGAGTCAACAAAATTGCAACATTAACTAGATTTCATTCGTTTAATTTGAAAGTTTCTTTTTTGAAAGAGTGGTTGAAAATGCACTAAGAGCTTGGCAAGGGCATCCCATATTCCAAATGATGTTGTAAAGTTGATTTACTCATAAAAATTGAAACCATTACATGTTTTAAGCAATCAAGGGTGTGAAAGATGAATGTTCAGGTTAGAAGCATAAACCATAGTTAAGCACATGTTGATGGCCAAAAGTTTTCATTTGATTAATGCATGTCTTTTACAATTTCTCCAAATGATATTTCTCATCAAAAGAGGACAATCAGTTAAGCATAGGAGTTCTATCTACATATAAAAGATAAACCTCATATCATACTAGATTTGCCACAAGAAGATCATAATTGAAAACAAAAGACTGAAATGTGAACACAAAACAAAAGCAAATAACATGAAAGGGAAAAGCTAAAAGAACTAGGCTACCATCTGGTTGCTCCCCCCTAAGCTTGAAATCTGCAATGTCCTCACTGCATAAATCAAACTAAAAAGGTTGCAACCGGGTACCTCATCATGGTGGAAACATCAAAGTCCATGGAGCACCGGTGCTCTGATTTGTAGCTAGAAATTGTTGTGCTAAAGATTGATGCCTCCTTGCAAATATATCCTTGATTTGGGGCAAGCGAAAGCACCTATGAGTTGTAGAAAGAATAGTCTTTTGTATACCAATATGATTTGTCTTTTCATTCCCCTTTGAAGCATCATCAAAATATGAGTTGGGAAGAGTTTTCTCATTATAAAGAAATGTGTCATCCAGAGTGTGAGGAGGAAGGACATCTGGCTTGCTTGAAGAATCAACATGTAGAGCATGTGTTGTAGCTTTCTCCCCTTTAGTTGCAACTTCATAATCATCATGGGTATCAACATCATTATACTTTGAAGGATATACCTCTATAACAACTCCATTCTTCAATGTCACTGGCCTGAAATGCGTAGGATTAATCTCCGGTGGACTAGGCAAGAAAGGTGGAAATGCTTCTTTGCTAAAAAGAGCTTGTTGGGTAATTTGTTTCTCCAAGATGTGTGCATGAGTGGCAATATCGTCCACCTTATAAGAGAGTTGGAAAATGGCACCCTTCATTGATTATCTTTGTTGTTGGAACTCCTCATTTTGCTGCATTTGAGTTGAAATAAATGTTGCAAGCATGAAAGAATCTAGGAGTTACTTGCAGTTGTTGTGGATGAATGAAATTCGGGTTCACATTGTTGTAGAAGCCCGGTGGAGTGCAGCCCATTGGAGAATAAATAGAAGAAGAATAACATGTAGAAGATGAGTGTCCAAGTAACCCACATGCATCACAAATATTGTTGGCTGTTTGAATCAGTTGTGTGCTTAGATTCTCAAACCTTTGTGACAAAGTGTCTATCCTTGCTGCAATCAAGTCTATAGCATCAACCATGTGATCTTCCACTTGCATTTTAGAAGTAGTGTGTGAAAAGGATGGGTGGTAGCTTGTAGCCGAACTCCATTGGCAATGATTTGCTGCCATATCTTCAATAATAGAATAGGCTTCTCTATAAGATTTGTTCATTAGAGCTTCATTTGCAGCTGCATCAATAAACATCCTTGTATTGTAGCACAAACCATTATAGAAAGATTGCAATAGAAGCCAATTTCTTAGACCATGATGTGGACAAAGATGTTGAAGATCTTTGAACCTCTCCCATGTATCATACAAGGTCTCTCCATCCCTTTGAGAATAATTGATGAGTTGAATCCTCAGTTGTAAAGTTTTGCTAGGTGGAAAATATCTTGCTAAAAAGACCTTTAGAAGCTCCTCCCAAGTGTTGATCGACTTCTTTGGTAAAGTATAGAGCCATGCCTTGGCTCTATCTTTAAGAGAGAATGGAAAAAGAATTAGGCGTATCCCATTAGTAGGAACACCATATATCTTTATGGTGCTTAGCAACTTTATAAATTCAGCAATGTGGAGGTTTGGATCCTCCATTGGTGTCCCTCCAAATGCATTCAGCTGTAGCAATTGTATGATGGATGGGCTGATAGAAAACTCCTCTGCCTCAAATTCTAAAATATTAATAGGCCCACTCATGTGCATTGCAGTTGAACCAAAGTAGTCCTTAAGAAGAAGGTCATCCTCCTTTACTAGTTCTTCATGTGAATCTGGAAGATTAGGTGGACGTGGCGTAGGTGGTGGTGGTGTATGTGGTATGGATGAAGGTGGTGGATATGAGGGTGTGGAAGAATGTGGTATGGGTGTTGGTGGTGAATTAGGTGTGAATGATGGTGATGTGGATGAAGGATGCATGGGTGAATGTCGTTTGGATGATGGTGACATGGATGATGGTTGTGTGGGTTGTGATTCCTCCATACATGTTTGGGTTTCACTCCTTGCTCCATGAGGGCTGCAAATGATGTGTTCATTTTCTGAATGTAGAGATATGCACAGTTCAAGGATCTTTTTATGAACACCCCATATGCTCCTACAAATAAACAAGGTGAGTGAGATACAAAAACAAACATGGAAGATACAACAAATTATGATGATCATGATGAATTATGATTTATGGATATGATGGTGGATATGAAGTTTGTGATCTAGTCTCATTTACTTATCAACAACTCTTACTCTAACAGGAATACCGATGCTCCCCAGAAACGGCACCAAAAACATGTTGGTTGTTTATACTAACGAGTTTCAATCATTAAGAATGATCTTTTACTCAACTAGCTATATCCCACAAGTATACGAGAGTAGTTGTAGTCGAGGTCGAACACAAGGAGCGTTGGTTAGTTAGGCGCAAGAGTTATGATTTTCAATAATCTAGATCGTTGTACACAAGATGATTGGATTAGAACAACTAAATTATAGATTTAAAACAAAATAGTAAATTATCACTTAAGAAAGGTTAAGATTCAGATTTGGAAGGATCTTAGACTTGGGATTTCACTATCACATCATAGCTTATATTAAAATATGAATTTAAACATGTTAATTAACTTGCAAAGGAGGTTTGTAGTCATCACTCACCTCCCGGTGAAGTGATGCGATTTTAACTCCATACATCACTCTCGTGTATGTATTTCATTTCAAATCACAAACCTTGCTCCTCAACATAATCCCAGCCACTCTCGCGGTCAAGGACAAGTTTCCAAAAGAGTAACTCCATACTCTCAAAAATATCTTCTCAGATTATGAAAGAAAGTATAAAACATGCAAGTATGATGGCCAATCACACAAATAAGCATTTCAGATCTGAAACAACTCTTGGAATATGTAAGAAACTAACATTTAGTATGAAATTCATATGTTCATACAAGCTATGACATGGGAGTTACTCTCCCATGCCCAAGAAAAAGAGTCTACTCGTCGATAATGATGTACAGCAGAAAATGTGCAAAAATTTCAGAGTTTAGCATGGTTTAGAGAAGGAAAAGCTAAGCAATCCCAAGATGTAACCAAAGGAAGGTAGAATTCCAACTTGAGGATGAAATCCCACTTCTACAGCTGCTCCAAACCAGACAAACTTCCCTCCCAAGAAGCTTTGTGGAGTGAAGAAGCTCTGTTGCACCTTGGAGAAGAAGCTTGGAGAAGAAGAGAGGAAGAATGGGGGTTCTTTGGCAAGAAACCACCTCCTTTCCCCTCCAAATTGCCCTCCTATGCTCTAGGCTTGCTCTAGGACGAGAGAACTTCCGCAAATGACCGGGCATAACCGCCCATTAAGTTCCCACTTCGTTTTAAACAAAAACTTGTATTTTTCAAAATGCTGAAACTGCCAGGTGCACGCCGTGTACCCAAAGTGCACGGCGTGCAACTTTCCAGAAACTTTTAATTTGCTCCAGAATGCAATGTGCATGGCGTGCGCTGAAGAAATGCATGTCGTGTAAATTTCTAGAAACTTTTAGCTCCCAGTTGCATGGCATGCGATGAAGAAATGCACGCCGTGAAACTTTCCAGAAACTTTCAGCTCCCAGGTGCACGCCGTGCAACTTTCCAGAAACTTTCATTCTACTCGATGCTCCAGGTGCACGGCATGTATTTTCAAAACACGGCGTGCACTTGGCTGTTCTGGGCTGTTGTGTATTCTGCTCATAACTTTCAGCGTGTAGGTCCAATTTACATGCCGTAAAAAGTGGTATTTGCATAGTTTCGAACCCCAAAACATGTAGATACTTGAGAAGTGATCCAATAAGTGATAATATGATATATTCCTCATCATTTTATTGCAAAATATAGTACCTACAATCCAAACCATGAGACAAGTAAGAATAGCTAAAAATATAGAATCTAGCATGAATGATAGTGATAATTGAGTCAAAACAACATGGATATGCAACCAAACATGATCTAAAAGATGATATGATTTGTGCACATCATGTGGGTAAGCCTTGCCCGCTGCAACAATGAATTTTTTCAATTTTATACGACATGGCTTCAACCCCTACAAATTTACATAGAGTATATTATATACATAAATAAACATATCATCTTGAAAAGACTAGCTACTATGTCACTAAAATACTTACAGCGGACGTGCTAGGTGATGGGTCTATATGATTACTCTCAACCACCTCTATAGGATCACTCCCAACCACCTGTATCGTAGGGGAAGAGTGGCACGCCACATGTACTGTCGGAGTGGCAGCCTGAGATGCCTGCCACTTGCTCAATGCTTCTTGGACCCTCTTATCAACTAACTCATATACTCTTTTATCAATAAATCATCTACCTATATATGGCCAAAAGAAACCCTTTTTGATTCCTAAATTCCCTTTCCAATAACATTCTAAAAAAAGAATAGGTTACCTCAGCTTTTGAAAGTCCCCCTTTTTGGACATGTTTGCGCTGTGATGGCCCAAAGAACGCTCTTAGGCCCACTCCATCCCCTGCAATCCTAAAACGTCTAGGATGCTCTGGGTTACCGAGAGAAACTGTCAATTCATCCCTTGTGCCCTCAGGGATGAACAAGACTTGCTTCCTCTACACGTGAAGCTCCTGCTAATCATGGTAAGTAAACATAAAAATGATTAATAGTAATTGCTCTGAGAGTTGAATTTTACTATTTTTGCAGGCACCTCAGTAGTTGTGGGGTTGGTTATATCTCCTTTTTTGTTTTGCCTCCCAACTATCCACACATCAGGGTGATGCAGACGTGTGGGAGTAGTAGTACAGGACGTAATAGTCTCAGTATTAGGAGAAGTAGGTTGTTGAATGGAAGACGTGTGTAGTTTTTGGTGAAGGGTTGCATAGCCACCTAGACCCATCGTGTGGTCATGCACATTCAGTGCACACCTTTCTCTTTGAGCATCACTCATTGCCTTGTTAGTAATCACATTGAATTGATTAGTAACAATCAAAGTCAATCGTGAATAGGTGAATCCCATAGTGTTGCATCAGCTTTTTACGATGTATGCTTTCATCCAGTTCAAATATACTCTACAAATTTCATATATAATATGAGAACCCATTTATGTCAAACCCTTTAGAAGACATAACATTCATTTTTGGTTTAAAGGTGAGGCATTTGATATTTTCAACAATATTATTTGGTGTTTGAGATAGTTGATGTAAGACTTTATCTTCAAACCACTTAATAAATGTCTTGTTATGCTCTCTGGAAAGCCACATTGAATTGGCTCGATGATATTATTTCTTGATGAAATTGGTATGTTCTATGATATAAACACTCACTTTGTCGATGTTGTGTAAAATATACAAGTGAGCTTGTTCCAACAACTCACAGCTTATTACTTCCATTTGTGCTCCTAAAATCCCTTTGCTAGAATACTCCTCAATATTCTTGTCATTTATAGGAGCGTCATTAACACTCAAAAAGTCATTGCAAAAATCCATAACCTCTCTCACCACATAACCCTCAATAATACTCCCTTCAGGCTGATAACGGTTTCGAACATCACCTTTAAAAATGCTCATGTATCATTCAAAAGGATACATCCAATGTAAGAAAACCGGTCCTAATATTTTCTCTTTCCTAGTCAAGTAAACAATGAGATGTACCATGATATCAAAGAATGACAGAGGAAAATACATCTCAAGCTGACAAAGGGTAACAACCACTTCTCTTTGCAACTTATCGAGATTCTCAGGATCAATAACTTTCCTACATAGACTGTTGAAGAAGAAACAAAGTCAGGTGACTGCAAACCTTACATGCTTCGATAGTATAGATCGAATTGCCACATGCAATATTTGTTGCAATAGAGTGTGACAATCATGAGATTTAAGACCTATCAGCTTCAAATCTTTCAATGATACCAATATACAGATGTTGGAAGAGTAACCATGTGGTACCCTAACATTAACTAAGCACTCACAAAAAGCTTTCTTCTCCTTTCTAGACAGCGTGTAAAAAGCAGGAGGTAAATATGTTCTTGGATCAATACTAACTACTTATGTTAATTTTGTCCTTATTCCCATTTCACATAGGTCCATCTTGGATTTGATCCCATCTTTAGTCTTACCTGGTATATTCAATAGAGTACCAATGATGCTATCACAAACATTTTTCTCAACATGCATGACATCGACACAGTGCCTAACTGCCAAAGAACTCCAATAAGGAAATTCCTAAAACATTGACTTCTTCTTGAATAAAGATTTGTCACTTTGTGTGGGCATGGTACATTGTGATCTCTTACCAAATTCATTGACAAAGTCTTTTACTCTTTCATAAACAACCTCCCCTGGTATAGGTTTAGGCACCCTCCGTTCCTCATTCCATCCATTGAACACTTTGTGCAACCTCCCATACAGATGGAATTTTGGAAGAAACCTTCGATGACCAAGATATACAGTCTTACCACCATATTTTATTTGTATTGAGTCACTGTTCTCTTCACATATAGGACATTCTTTGGATCCTTTTACACTGTATCCGGAAAAATTCCCATATTATGAAAAGTCATTAATAGTACAAAACAACATAGCATGTAAATGAAATGTCTCTCTACATGAAGCATCATAGGTCATCACACATTCACCTTAGAGTTTCTTTAAGTTATCAATCAGAGGTTCAAGATAAACATTGATATCATTTCCAGGTTGTTTGGGGCCCGATATCAACAATGACAGCAAAACGTACTTATTTTTCATACACAACCAGGGAGGAAGATTGTATATAACAAGCATAACAAGCCAAGTGCTATGTTGGATGCTCAATGTCCCATATGGATTCATCCCATCAGTACAAAGCCCAAGTCTTATATTCCTGACTTCTTCACCAAATTTAGGGTACAATAAATCAATCTTCTTCCACTGTGGGGAATCAGATGCATGTCGTAGAATCCCATCTTTATTTTTCTTAACCTATGCATGCCACCTCAAATTCTTCGCATCTATCAGATTGGAAAACAACAATTTAACTATGGTATTTTAGGTAGATACCTCATCACCTTGGCAGGAGAAATAGTTTTGGACTTCCCCGAAGTTAGCATTTTATACCTTGACGCCCCACATTTTGGACAATCTTTCAAATCCACATAGTCCTTTTAAAATAATACACAATAATTTGGGCATGCATGTATTTTCTTAGCCTCCATTCCCATTGGACATAATAATTTCTTTAATTTGTATATTGAGATTGGAAGCTCGTTTCCTTCAGGAAGAATTTCTTTCAATAAAGACAACAATGACATGAAGCTTTTGTCGCTCCATCTATTGTTAGCCTTCAGATTAAACAATCTCAATACAACGCTAAGCTTCATAATCCGTGTACAACTTGTGTATAACAATCTCTCAACATCATACACAATGTTCCTAAACATGGAAGGTGGATCGGTGTACTCTACCCCATAACTATCCATCATCTCATCAACGATGTCTATTGGAACCAGTTCGTTCACATCTACGTCATAGGTGGGAATTTCTTCTTCCACACAAGCATTGCTATCGACTTCTACTAATTTTAGGTTTGAAATCTCTCCATGCCAGTACTATTTTGTATAGCCTTGTACAATCCCGTTGCACATGATGTGACTTTTGATTTTGTCACCAGTGCTGACTTTCAAGTTATTACCGCAATGCCTACATGGACAATAGAACCTATCTCCATGTTATTTCCTATATTCCTCCAAAAATCTAATAAACTGATCAAGAGCAGCAATGAACTCTGGGGTGCAACAATTTGGAATGGACATTCATGATCTATCCATTCTATGATCAAAGAGAAAACAAGTATATATTAGGATTTAGGGATTACATATTAAGTTAAGAATTTATAAATAGATTAGGGTTTATTGTTTTAGATCTACGGATAAAGATTTAAAGATTAGGGTTTAACATTAAAAGATTAGGGTTTAGGGTTAAAATACTCAGGTTTAGGGTCTTATAATAAATGTGTGTACCACCTATCCCATTCTTTAACACCTAATCTCACTAGTAAGTGTATAATGTGTATTCAGTTTTCAAGAAAATTTTGGCAGTATTTCCCCGTAGTTCTCCAAGTACACTAATGTACATGGGCAAATGCCCACCAACATATGTACTTAGATAACAAACGGGGAAGTGCTGATGAAACATCATGAAAATCGAATATACATTATACACTTACATCCTAAGTGAGATTAATGGTTCAAGAACAGTCCCAAATCGGGTACTATCCAAGATTTACTCCTAATGAGTAAATCTCATATGGGTTTCTAGGACAAAAAAATACATGTATGTTGTCATTCCTATGTCTACGATCCTAGTTTCATCATTCATATCTTAGGTTTTGTGTAACATCATTTAGTTCAATTCATTCTTCTGTTTGAATTAATTAATCAAGAGAGAAATCAAACATTAATATTAATTAAGAGAACTAGATTAGGCACCTTGATTTGAGTTGATTTACAACAACAACATTTGGTAATCTGAATTAGGTACCATATTCAATAACATTGATTTCAACATCTCCAATGTGTATGCATGTTCATTATCAAGGAATAAATTATTCATGACCTTGGGAGGGAGAGATGACCTAAGGGCAATCCTAATTATATAACACTAATCAATGCAAGAGAAATAAATAACTAACCATAAAAAGTGATTCATTTTCAATAAGTTAACTACAATATTGGGTTGTTGTTTCGGGAATATGTAACCTTAACCATATTTAAGGGCCATATTCATGAACATACATCCAACAATTAAGCTATGAAATAAAACAACAAGGAGTAATGTAGATTATGAATCACATCCTATTAGTTGGTCATGGGTGACATGGTGTGAGGGAGTCTTTTACCTAGCTGTAGGGGAAGCAGTGGGCGTCTAATCTCACTAGTAGAAGCTCCGACCCAAGATCACTAGGTTTGGCATCCTCAAGGTCCAAGTCCAGTCGACAGTAGGGGAAGAAAGTGTGGTAGAAATAGGGAAGCAGGTGGCGGATAGATCCCAGAGCGAGCAGAGGCGACACAGCTCCAATTGGCGGCTAGTACCTCCTTAGCAGTCATGGCAACGAGGAAGCCCAACAATAGTGGCAGCAGTGAGTAGATCCTCATCTCCACCGGTGAGGAAGAGTGGAGGTCCTAACGGTAGCGGCGAGGCAAGTGGAGGAAGACCAATAGCAATGGCGGCGGTGGCGGTGAGTGGAGGAAGACAATGGAATCACCAGTTTCGCCAGAAACCTAGTGAAATCGCGATGAAACAGAGAATGAGGAAGAGTCTATTTTGCTTGGGTGTTATTAAGTTTTCCATAGTTGACGATTGTTTAAAAGACTGACAGCTAAGTGTACTTTAGTAGTTGGTTCCTAGTGATAAAAAATGACGTCCATTTACATATACAAAATAAAAAAATATGGTATGTTGTTAGGACCATAGTTGTCGGTTATGGAACAAAAATCGACGATGAAGAATCAAATTAGTGGAAAATATTTTTGCGGTGGACAAGGCACGAAAACAACTAGTCACCGGTTGCTAGTAAAAAATCGAATCCATAGGCCCATCCACATAAAAGAAATTTATCTCATAAAGGGTGATTAGTTGTCTGTTATATTACAAAGTCGACAACTAATGAGCGGATAATTTTTTCTGCAAGGACATGGTGTGAATCTTTTGTCGTCGATTTTAGCAAAAATTGACGTCGTTCTAAAAATTTTGGAGGCAATTATTTTCCACTGGAAAATTGTATTTTGTGGGTAACTTTAGACGTCAGTTTCCGTGACAGTAAACCGACATTAAAATAAAAGTGGTACCTGTGTTTTTTTCTTAATCGACAAGACTTCACATACGGTGACAATTGTCATATAGAACGGACGTCGTTGTGGCTTGGTGTCGGTGTACTTTTTGTAACCGACGCCATAAATATGACGTTATAGGTCATTTATGTACTAGTGCCTGTACTTCAGGTGTAAACATTACAAGATAAATTTGATTACTTCTTCATCTTGGTATGTGATACTGGATGTAGATCTGACATACATTGATGTACAAGACCTGACAAGAAGTAAAGTCTTTATAAAAGGGCAATGATGTAGAGGTGAGCAAATGATGGTCCAAATTGAAAAACTGGACCGGACTGTTCAGTTTGGTATGTCCAGTCCTGGACTGATCTGAGTTTAGTCTGGTCCACAGTCCACAAATTTTGGAAGTTCGGTCTATAGTCTGATCGGGTCCAAAACCAATCAGATCGCGGTATGGACCATGGACCAGTTTATATGTAAAATATGTTGATATTTGAATATATATTTTGTCACAAGTACAAATATGTCACACATATAAAAACTATTAGTATACATGTTTGATATTTACTTTATATAATTGTTTAAAACAACTAAGATTATCTATTTTTACTATTAAATAAGTTGTGAGTACATAAAAAGTCTGATTGCAGTCCAAATGGTCCAGTCCAACATTGAAATGATCTGGTTCCGGTCCGATCCAACTTCAAAATGGTCTGGTACACGGTCCATAAATTTGATGAAATTCGGTCCTTGGTCAGTCTGATCTGATCCAGTTCTATACTGATGCTCAACCCTACAAGGATGGATTGTGATGAAGCAAGAGTTGTTGCAACTTCAATCTACATTTAAATTTATCTTAGCCCATTGAACATGTAATAGAGTTAGTTAATTTGCTATTTCATTATGCCAATAAATAGAAACATCTTACTTTATGCATCTTGTATGACAAGGATGATAATTCAATAGAGTGTTGTTAACGCTTAGATATATTGTCATGACTAATAGAAGAAAGCATGTCTTTTTAGTCTGGTCAAGTGTTGAATAACACTTCAAGTAGCACAGGTGAGCGGTACCAACAAGATCATGATTGCAATCCTCAACAAATTCACTAACAAACCATATAGATGAGGACATGTCAAGTGTGAATTGGAAGATTGCTTTACACCCACACCTTTCCACAAAAAATCTATTTTTTCTTGGAAACTTCTCATGTAGATTGCCAACTTCATCACAAATAGGACTCAAAAGACAATTAGATCTCTTAAAATGACTAAGATGACCTTTTATATCACAAATAAAATCTTTAGCCAGCAAAACTTGGTACGACATTGATATCGACTATCATCTTTCCTCGCAACAAACTCTAATCAACCAGTGTATCTGCAATAAAAGTCTATACCATCATCTAAACTTTCAAATCAAGTCCAATCCTATGGACATTAGGTGAAGAAATAATCACACAGTCAACAGATGAATAAGAAATTAGATTATTATCCAGTCAATCATAACATCACTAGCATCAATATCAAGATAGGAGTCATGTTCAACAACCTCACTAACACAACCTACATAGTGACATTAAAAAACAGATACAATACATGAACATTTGTTAAAAATACCGAGGAACTAATAGAAACATGAACATGGACTATAAAATTGTATTGGAGCCAAACATATAGTATACAAAATTAATGAAATGTAAGGGTGGCATACCTTCAGTAAATTAAAGCAAGAAATTGTAATGGTGAATTAATTTCAAGAATAGAAAGTAATGCATTGTAATTGAGCTAGGAAGAAAGTAATTAATATTAGTGAATTCTGATAGAATCAAATAGAGAGTAAATGAGTACAATTAGAACAATGACATAATCAAACAGAGAGTAAATGAGTACAATTAGAACAACACATAAACAATGAAACAAATGCACTGTAATTGAGACACAAACAAATAGTAAAAGGGAATGACACAATTGTAACACATTTGGGGGGAAAACATTGAATTGATGAACTACATGGTAAACTAATTTGTATCTTTGGGAAACACAAGGAATATAAATAATCCAGTACACCTACATATGGTATAGGTGTTGCAAATTTTATCACAAAGATATATGATATCAGGCACTATATGTCCATTTTAGGTGCATTAGTTACTGGATTTGGTTCTCATATGTGTAAAACTTACATTAGTGCAACTTTTATTCAAGAGATACAAGGTACAACCACTTATACAAAAAATGATAGATAGGAATGTTAATTACTAGATTTGATTCATAGATTTGTGATGATGTTGATAAACTGCATATCTAGATTTGTGACAATGTAGATAAATAGCATAATTAGTGGAGTTTTAATTCATCAGATATAAGGGATTACCACTTGTACAAGTAACTATAGATATAGATTATCAAAAAACAAAGTCGATAAAGAAAACACTTATTCTTAGGCCACATAAATAGTTCAACTAAACTATCATCACAAGATAGTGAGATACTGATAAATTCTCAATTGTTGTAAGAATAGATTGATTATCTAGTGCTTCCGCTTCTTGAGGATGTCCTCTGAATTCTTTTATTCAATGTACTCTTTATGAATCCTAAGAAACTAGAAAATTTCACTTTATAATCAATGCATAACTTAAATGACGTAAAAAGCATATGCAACTACAGAAAGAGAAAGATAAAAAAGGGAGTCAAGAGTTTGGTGGGTACATAAGAGATTGATGACAGGAAGGGTAGTGTGGTAATCGACAGTAGAACTCATACAATGAAGGAACTAACGATGGATACCTATAGATTAATTTGTTGAGTCCTATCATCCGCTACATCTTCTCCTCCACACTCTTTTCCACTTAAACTCTTCTGCACTTCCATAACTCTAATCCAACTGCGTGACGAGACCTAATGGAGAAGAAGATGTCAGTGGCATCAAATCATAAATAGTTTGAAACTCAAAAGTCATGGGAGACAGGTAGCAAAATAGTGTTACCCATGTAGGAATTGAATAAACAACCAGATATATGTATATATATACATATATACACATATAAATATATATAATGTATATCACTAGTATATTTTTGACCTCTGATGTCACTTTCCTTAACACTAGTTTTTATAAGAAATTGGTGCTATAGGTCTATAGAGTCACTTGTATAACACAAATATCACTATTGGTCAAGTATTGTCGATTAAGAAAAAATACATGTACCGCTTTTACTATAACAAACAACGTCTAAGATAGCCCACAAAATTTAATAATGGGAAAAAATTATGTAGGCTTGTTGCATCGATTTTAGAAAATCCATGACAAAATTCTTCTTGCAAAATAAATGTTGCCTCTAAAAAGACTGTTGTTGGTTTATACCACAAAAATTGACATTGTACACTGTGAAAAGTCTTACCTCCAAAACTTTATGTCATCAGTTTCCTTATAAAAGAATTGATGACAAAGGGTTCATTCCATGTGCCCCGCAAAAAAATATCCCCCCAAATTGGGTTATGTTGCCGGTTTTATGCTAGAAACTAAGGACTAAAGTCTTAGCAAGGTTAGCGTTTTTATTTGGAATAATTACACGTGGCGTCAATTTTTTACTGAGCAACCAATGACATTGAATAAGATTTGTCATCAATTTTGTGTTATAAAATGGCGATTAAAGTCTTAGTGGGGTTGGTTTTTATTAGGGATAAGTACATGTGACGTCAGTTTTTTGGTGGAAACCCAACAACATTGAGTAAGCTATGTTGACATTTTTGTGCTAGAAACTGGCGACTAAAGTCTTAAAGAAGTTGGGTTTTTTAGGGATAAGTTCATGTGACATTGGTTTTTTTTTTTGGAAAATTAATGACAGAGGTTGATGTATGGTGACGGTTTTGGACTATAATCAATTACTAAAGTCTTAGCTGTGGATTTTCTACAACAACTGGCGACTTTTTTCACTTAATAGCACCAGTGATATTTTGTCTTTTTCCATTCTTTATTTCGTTACAATAAGCCCTCTTTTCCTTGGTGATCATTGTGCTCCTCTATTTCCGTTGATACTCATGTTGATCGCCATTGCCATTGTCTCTCAAGTTTTCATGACCATCATCCTCATCGCCATTGTTCTCATTACTAACACTTCTCTGGAGATATAGCTTCTTTGTTGTTGATGTTGCTCCACAGGCCACTGGTGCTACTGTTGTTGCTCCACTGGAACTGCTAGTTATTTTTATTCGTCACTCCACACCTTGCCTATGATGTTCCGCCACTACCACTGCTCCAGTGAGGTGAGCATCTACCCCCTTCTGATGACATATTTTGATTCATTTCATCATACTATTTTGATTGGTCAGTTTTGTAAAATTGATAACTAATTATCGGTTTGGCCAAAAATTATAAATCAATACTCATTGGATTAAAAAAAAGAAGGGCTTTCTAATGGTATAAGTTTTGATGACTAAATATAATGTTTGATAAAAGTTTTTTTAATGGATCTAATTAATAATGAATTAACTTGTAAAAATCATAACTAATTATCTATAAGTTAGAAAAATATAATAAAATATATTTTGGACTCCTAATGACATATACTAAAATAAGGCATGGTTTTTATAACCTAATTCACATATAATGAAAAAAAGTGTTTTTAGGGTTTGGATAATTTACATGAAGTTGATATAAAATCTACATATGTGCTTAATAGGTTCTTTGGATGTATAGGCTTGGACCTAGATGTGACTTTGGATCAGTTTGACTCTATTTTGAGGTATGTTTGCATCCCCTATTTTTTTCTTTGTTGAACAATAACCTAATTTGTCTTTCTCTTGGTCCTATGGATAATAACCTAAAAACCATATCTTCTCTTCTTGAATATTATGCTTCATGTGAAGTACCCTACTTGTTACTGATATTGCGATCATAATATCTTCATGACTTTCTTTTGAAATCTTTATTATGCCTTGTTCATTATGGAACTCAATTTATTATTTTATGCCCACTTTGAGGTGGTTGATGATGGTGATCACTTATGTGGGGATTAACTTGTGAATCCGACTATACTTTTACTTGCCTCACTATTAAGCATGTTGTGTGACTTAGTAGCCCTACAGTAATATAATTTTCATTGGTTTTGGGTTATGTGCCCTTATTGTTTATTTTGGGATGGTGGTTATGTGCCCCATACCCGAGTTTCAACTTTATGAGGGTTGTCCCAATCTTATATATTTGGGAGTTTGGTTATGTGCCGTTTTCTATCAGGTTTCAACTTTATGAGGGTTGTTTGCCAATTATGTTTATATTGTTCTAGGGCTATGCTTATCTCACATGCATGCAGGTTGATGATGTTTATGATGGGTTATGTGCCCAAATTGATGATGGGTTATGTGCCTAAAAATCTTGATGGGTTATGTGCCCAAATTGATGATGGGTTATGTTCCCAAAAATGTTGATGGGTTATGTGCCCAAATCTTGATATGTGCTTATGTGGCACAATCTTTATTATTTTATTAATGGAAAGTATCTTCTTTTATTATTTGATGATGATTCCTATCTTTTATGACCTCTTTTGGGTAGTACTTATCTCTTGCATGGGAAGCATTTTATTTTGATGTCCCTTATTCTTTATAAATTGCTCAATTTGCTTTTTAGTATGCACATACCAACTTTTGTTGATGTCTCCTATTGTTTCTCTTTTGCTGGGGTATGCTTCCAACCCTAGGTGGAGGACTTGGATGACAAGGCATGTTGACCTAGACTTAGCTTGAGATGTTGAATCTTGGAGACAATCTTGAGGTGGTTTAGATTTTCTCTACATGGATCCTTATGATGTAAGTGTGTAACCCTTAGTTTTATAATTGAATATAGTCATGGTTTTATTCCGCCGCTATACTTTGGTCTTTTAATTACCATAATATAAAGATCTAAAAATTAATACACCCACTCCATCATACCTTTTGAGTGTATTTGGACTGGAGGTTCTATTGTTCAAATTTTTAGTAGAGAGGTGGTTTCACTTCTTTACAGCATGGTATTAGAGCCCATGGTAGTCGGAATCTGACTATTTCAATTTTGTCTCCCTTAGAACCCTTGACTTAGATAGTTGCCTTTAGGTGAGATGTCACCCTAGTTTTAATCAATGGTGATCTTTTTATGCAATAAGGTTTGATTTAAGGATAAAATTAGGTTGTGAAGAGATCTTGTCATGGATAAGTTGTGACTTGGTTTATCGCATTGATTTTTGTACCATCTTTGTTTTATCTCCAATGTTTCTTATCAACAAAAAATTATTTTCATTATACTACTATATGTACAAAAAAATTATCTAGTTTGTCGATGTTTTCTTGAACTAAGTCACAATGAAGAGAAACTCTAGAATTAGTTGATTAGAATCTAACCCTAGTTTGTGACTAGGATTGATATAAAGGTGTAGTTGACCTACCCTATGACTTTTGGATGTTCATGTAGGGTTGATAGGTTAGAGATACGAGGACCTAAAGCTCAACCCTAGATGGTGACTTTAGTTGGATACATGAGAAATATAAATCTCTAAAACTTTCACAACCAAGATGTGGGTAGCTCTAAAAAGTTGTTTAGTTTGACTTGTTAGGCTGAACCTTTTTAAGGGGTTGAGAGTAGTTAATTTTTGATATTTAGATCTTTATTCATGTAGGGTTGATAGGTTAGAGATACTAGGACCTAAAGCTCAACCCTAGATGGTGACTTTAGTTGGATACATGAGAAATATAAATCTCTAAAACTTTCACAACCAAGATGTGGGTAGCTCTAAAAAGTTGTTTAGTTTGAATTGTTAGGCTGAACCTTTTTAAGGGGTTGAGAGTAGTTAATTTTTGATATTTAGATCTTTATATTTTGAGGATGAAATCCTTTTAAGAGGTGGAGTGTTGTAACATACCAGATCTTGGACCCTACCCTAGAACATTGACCTTTTGGGTTTGACCAAACAAGATTGAGGTTAGGATGATCCTAATAATCTAATGCATGAATAATGTAATCTAATATGCCACATAATTCATTTGGTGATAATAAGATGATAAAGAACTTAATTGAATAAGTAAATAAGTTAATGGGTCACTAATGGGACATATGACATATATCATAAAAAGGAGTGGGTTTATATTGTTCTAGGGCTATGCTTATCCCACATGCATGTAGGTTGATGATGTTTATGATGGGTTATGTGCCCAAATTGATGATGGGATATGTGCCAAACAATCTTGATGGGTTATGTGCCCAAATCTTGATATGTGCTTATGTGACACAACTTTTATTATTTTATTTATGGCAAGTATCTTCTTTATTAAAAGTGAAGAAGGCATTTGATTATCATAATCGGATTCATCATGGGGGTGGGGGTCTCTCTCTCTCTAGGGTTACGCTCCCATTTCTCTCTAGCTTCCCCGACGGCCACTGCTGGGGGAGGGGGCATCTCTTGATGCCTTCCTCCCCCTGGCCTCAAAAGCCTTGGTGGCGTCTTCTTGGAGTTGATAGCTGTGGTCTTAAGGTGAAAGGATGGCATAACATAGTTGGGCTTCTCCATGACAGCGAATGAGTAGAGGACGCGATGCACCGTTGGAGTAATGGTCGGGTTTGCGGTTCGGCATAGTCAACCTAGTCGACTCCATCCCGCCCAGGAGTGGAAGATGGAGAGGAGTGGTTCCCTCCCGGTCCTGAAGCTCATGTGTAGTTTCTCTGTCATCACAGTGAATAGGGGTTCTCGCCCTTCGCCTCTGCACCTGCTCTTCCGTCTACTGTGCTAAGATCTGGTCTCCCAGGGCTACGCCGCCCCTTCGTCTTTGACCGACCTGCTTCGACGAAGCCTCCTAGCTTCAATTTCTGGAATGGCATCGAGATGTCATGTGGTGGCTGGTCCCTGCTACTTCTCAGTGCCTAGGCACAGAAGGGGTGTTCATCATCAGGTTGGGCCTATGCTCCAGTCTGCCCCGACGACACCACCCTTCTCCACAAGGTGATGTTCTCCAATGTTTCCATGATGGTTTCCTATTCTTCCTCCACCCTAAGGGTAAGTTCTAGGTTAACCAGGTTGTCGAAGTTCCCTATGACTCCGACCTTGGTTCTCTATCGGCGGCGTCTACGACAATAGAAGGGTGGTTGCCTGAGTTTTCACTGCTCGTACGCTGGCGTTCTCTTCTGATATCTGAGCACAAGCGGCTACTATTTGTGCTGGGTTCCCACAGACACTGTCATGGTGTTGCTCTGCTCCTCCAGTTGGCCTCAGGTCATTGGGGTTCCCTCCACAGGGTCTTGAATGTTCCATCAACAACCTTAGTAGCAGGGTGGCGGTTGTTTGGAAAGGGTGATCTGCTCACTCATTGGGCGGTGTGATTTCTTCCCAACCTACTCGGCGGTGCCTTTCTACTGCTCCCCGATGTCTGGTCGAGTTTCCTCTAACTACTGGTGATGCATGAGCTCCTATGGGGCTTCGTGTGATGGATCATCCACAAGGTGCTCAGTGGAATGCCTCTATGCAAACAGGGGCATTTAAGTTCTAGTTGAGCTTTGTCCTCATCCAGTTCGATTCTATAATCAGGGAGCCTCTCCTTGATGTAGATGTATGATTGGGTTGCGCCTCTTAATATGCTTGTCTCTTGTTTGGTGAAGAGGATTAGGAAATCTATCTTTCCCTCATACTTTATGAGTTGCTCTCAATGCCAATGTTGGGGAAGGTGGTTGTTTTCTCTTCAAGGACATCAACTGATGGACAACTCATGGAAGGGCACCTCATGCTTTGTTTTCTACAACTTGGATGCTTTTGGTTTGGTGAAGGATCCTTTCTTCATCTTATCTAGATAATATTGCCCTTCCTTTTATGATTGGTCAGTTTCCAATCTTCCAAGATGACACAATTTGAAGGTGGCGTTAATGCTAGTGTTTGTTCCGGTTGTTCTCTGGTTATCGCCCTCATCTATTAGGAAGTGTTTGTATTATCTTAGAAGTTTTGGGGTCTTGTTCCTGCTCTACTTATGGGGGTCCTATTAACCCTTTTGTTCTTTCAGATGTTTTCATCCCTGGCTGTAAAGGGGCGCAGTGTCTGTACCCAAAGTTTTGGAATTATATAGTAACACGCTTTTTGATTGACCAAAAAAAAAGTATCTTCTTTTATTATGTGATGATGATTCCTATCTTTTATGCCCTCTTTTGGGTAGTACTTATCTCTTGCATGGGAAGCCTTTTATTTTGATGTCCCTTATTCTTTATAAATTGCTCAATTTGCTTTTTAGTATGCACATACCAACTTTTGTTGATGTCTCCTATTATTTCCCTTTTACTGGGGTATGCTTCCAACCCTAGGTGGAGGACTTGGATGACAAGGCATGTTGACCTGGACTTAGCTTGAGATGTTGAAACTTGGAGACAATCTTGAGGTGGTTTAGATTTCCTCTACATAGATCCTTATGATGTAAGTTTGTAACCCGTTGTTTTATAATTGAATATAGTCATGTTTTTATTCCTCTACTATACTTTGGTCTTTTGATTACCATTATATAAAGATTTGAAAATTTTACACCCACTCCATCATACCTTCTGAGTGTGTTTGGACTGGATATTCTATTGTTCAAATTTTTAGTAGAGAGGTGGTTTCACTTCTTTACAGTATGGTATCAGAGCCCATGGTAGTCAGAATTTGACTATTTCAATTTTTTCTCCCTTAGAACCCTTGACTTAGATAGTTGCTTTTAGGTGAGATGTCCACCCTAGTTTTAATCAATGATGGTCTTTTTATGCAATAAGGTTTGATTTAAGGATAAAATTAGGTTGTGAAGATATCTTGTCATGGATAAGTTGTGACTTGGTTTATCGCATTGATTTTGGTACCATCTTTGTTTTATCTCCAATGTTTCTTATCAACAAAAACAAAATTCATTATACTACTATATGTACAAAAAAAATTATCTGGTTTGTCGATATTTTCTTGAACTAAGTCACAATGAAGAGAAACTCTAGAATTAGTTGATTAGAATCTAACCCTAGTTTATGACTAAGATTTATATAAAGGTATAGTTGACCTACCCTATGACTTTTGGATGTTCATGTAGGGTTAATAGGTTAGAGACATGAGGACCTAAATCTCAACCCTAGATGGTGACTTTAGTTGGATACATGAGAAATATAAATCTCTAAAACTTTCACAACCAAGAGATGTGGGTAGCTCTAAAAAGTTGTTTAGTTTGACTTGTTAGTTTAGTCCTTTTTAAGGGGTGGAGAGTAGTTAATTGTTGATATTTAGATCTTTAGATTTCTAGGATGAAATCCTTTTAAGGGGTGGAGTGCTATAACATACCAAATGTTGGACCCTACCCTAGAACTTTGACCTTTTGGATTTGACCAAACAAGGTTGAGGTTAGGATGATCCTAATAATATAATGCATGAATAATGTAATATAATATGCCACATAATTTGTTTGGTGATAATAAGATGATAAAGAACTTAATTGAATAAGTAAATAAGTTAATGGGCCACTAATGGGTCATATGACATATCTCATAAAAAGAAATCCCAAAAGTGAAATCTAAGTTTAAAATCGTGTTCCTTGGGTCCCAATTACCTTGGGAGTCAAGTTTCACGTTATTCACATAATAATAATTCATTTAATTCAAATTGGAAAAGAAGATATGTGTTTTTCCATCAATCTTGAGGTGGTTTAGATTTCCTCTACATGGATCCTTATGATGTAAGTTTGTAACCCTTTGTTTTATAATTGAATATAGTCATGTTTTTATCCCGCTGCTATACTTTGGTCTTTTGATTACCATTATATAAAGATTTGAAAATTTTACACCCACTCCATCATACCTTCTAAGTGTGTTTGGACTGGAGGTTCTATTGTTCAAAATTTTAGTAGAGAGGTGGTTTCACTTCTTTACATTCATGAAGACAAAATATACTCGATCTAGACAATGTGGCTTGCAAGAGAGAAAAATATGACATCTATTAGGTAGTTTGAAGATAAAGTCTTTGAAAGATCTAGAGGGGGTGAATAGAGCTTTTTGGAGTTTTAAATTTAATTAAACAATTAAAACACTTGTATAAGAAGTAGGAGGAAACAAGGAAGACACAAGGATGTAGAGTGGTTCCTACCTTAGAAATCTAAGGTAGTCAGTCCACTACCCGATTCTTTCCAACCGGGATTTTGAAAGTGATTTATTTTATTACCTCGCAAGGATGTTACATAAAATACAATCACCTTCCTTATACACCCTTGAAGTAGCCTTCACCTTGAAGTAGTTTCAACCTCCTTGAAGCAGCCTTCTTGAAGTAAGTTCAAGTCCACCTTGGAGCAGCCTTCACCTCCTTGAAGTAGCTCCACCACCTTGACATAGCCTTCACCTTGAAGTAGCTCCAACCTCCTTTGAAGCACCATCTTGAAGTAACCTCAAGTCCACCTTGGATCAGCCTTCTCTTGATGAAGTAGCACCAAGAAACCTCCTTTCAACAACCTCCAAACCTAGGAGTAGTCAAGGAGAATAATATACAATATAAAAGAAAAAGGTTGGAAGAAAGAAAATACTTAACCAATGAAGTACATCGCTTTGATCCTATATCAAGCGGTTAGATCTCCTATCCACTTAATATGGACGTGGCTAAATGTAGTGGCTAGGAGATTTTATCTATAGGACACAACTCTAGAGCACAAGGAAGAAGATAACACGTAAATCTCAGCTTTGTTGCTCTCAAGAATGAATGCTCAAGTGTAACTTGTGTATTGTGTATGCAAGTGATGATTTAGGTGTCCTAAGGCCTCTCCTATTTATATAAATAGTTTACAAGTGTTTAGGGACGTTTTAGGGAGTGTCTATAATGTTCTTAGTGCTTAACTAGTTGTTAGGTATAAAGTAGTTGGCTTGCAACGGCTAAATTCGCGTTAAATGCGGAAGTTTCCAGAACCTTTCTCGGTCGACAATATTGACGACCAGATAAAATTTCGGTCCACAATATTGTCGACCGGATGACTGACTGGTTTTGACAACTAAACCTGTTACAACGACTATATTTCGGTCCACAATATTGTCGACCGAATTTTGGCTCAGAACTAAAGATTTGCAAGGTTTTTCCATGTGTGTGAGGTCCTATTGATGACCCATATGAGACCTATCAACCCTAAAGTATTCATGTGAGTGGGACATAGGGTTTAGGGTAGATATTGAAGATTTAACGCTTGATTTACATGATATTTAAGTACTTATACATTATATAATTGTACAAGTTTTTACATTGAGTACAATCATGAAAATATTAAACATTTGTGTATTGATCTTCAATTTGTATTGATCTTCAATTATCCACTTAGTATGATCTCCTTATTTTTCTTGAACCATGAAAGACTCAAGTAGAACATTAGATCGACAAGAATGAAATGTGTGTAATCATCAAAACAAAGGGTATGCTAATGTCCAATTTAGCCAACAATCTCCATTCCTAAAAATATAATCAAAATAACCAGATAAGGTGAGTTTCATACCTGAGATTTACCTTAGATAAAGACATTCTCTTATTTTCATGAAGTGTGTGCTAATTATTCCTAAAGAGGTATGGAACATAGTATCCAACTCTTTAAGGAATATAGCAACAATTGATGTGAATCCAAGAGATTATGAAACTCATTTAATTTTGATTTATATTATTTCTCCCCCTTTGTCATTTCAAAAAGAAAGCCATATAACTAATTTTCTCCCCCTGAATGAGATACTCCCCATTAATTGTATACTATAGCAAGAATGTCAAATTTAGCCACATTTCAAAAATCATGATTTATTTCTCAATCATTTGCAAGGGATGTTAAGCCCTGAAATGATATGAGAATCCTTTAGACTCATGGATATATTTTATTAGTTTCTCAACCATTTACAAAGGATGTTAAGCCTTGAAATTATATGAGATTCCTTTAGGCTCATAGTAGGATCAATGAATATTTCCCAACCATTTATAAGGGATGTTAAGCCCTAAAATAATATGAGATTCTTTTAAGCTCATAGTAGAACCAATGAATGTATCTCTAACCAAATACAAGGGATGTTAAGTCCTAATCAGTGTAGAGAATTCAATTAAGAGAAATATATACATTGTATTCAAGAATTTTGTAAGCTTCTTAAAGATACTAAGGTCATAACTAATTTTGAGGTTCAATTGAGCAATGAATCAATAATCATGATGAGAAAATACACTAAGGTTAACTGCAAGTCAATGATTTGATTTCACAAATAAGCAATTTGTTAGGATTATTTTTGGTCGACCATGACTTCGACCGGGGCGCCCCATGGTCGAATTATTTTTTGACTGAGAGGCATTTCTATAGATTTCCAATGTATGCACTTTCATAGGTTATCCAATGGGCCACTTGATCTTGTTGTGTATGATCATTATTAATTCTTAATTTTGCTCATATATGATCTTATGAATGTTGAATAATCTAAGATAAAACCTTTTTATGACTTAAGATTAAGTTTGCCTTTTAGAACTTAATTCATGTGAGTAAGATTTTTGAGAAGATATCTTGTCATAATTTCTTAGAAACCTTAAATTGTCTATCAAAATATCTTATGCCAATAGATTTTCCATTAATACTTTTCTTGAATACAATCAATATTTTCCTCTTATATACTTGTTTGGGATAATATAATCATGCAAAGTATAAATTTTTGATGCCCATATATTCTTCCTTTTGATTAGTATCATTCAAATATTTAAAGCAATGTAATATATAAAGTTCATTACATACTTAAGTTAATTGCAATTGAAGTATCTTGTTTTTATTAAACAATTCTGTCAGAGTTTCCCTCAGTCAACAAAGTGTTTGACTGAGAAAAGTTCAGTCGAAGTATTTGTCAGCCGGATGTTTTTCAAATTTTTGTAGGCTTAAGATAGTAACTTACTCGGTTGACTATTTTCTCGACCGAAATGTCCTCGGTCCACAACTTGCTTGACCGGTAATTTTACTATTTCTCCAGAAAATGCTGGTTTGAGACAGAAACTTCTTTGGTTGACAGTATTCTTGATCGAAGAGTGTCTTGATAGAAGTTGTTGTCGATCGAGAATGTTTCTATTTTGGTTTTAGTGGTTATTTTCAAGTGAAGCATAAGTTACTTTTAATTAAAAAAAATTATAGAATTATGCAAAATAAAGCTCAGTTTAGTTGAGATAAGACATTTGAATATAAAAGTAACATTTTAGGTCAAATATCAACTAATAATATTCAAATCTCCTAGGCTTGAAGTCTTGGAACCCAAACTAAATCAACATCCTTTTTCTTGTATGGTAATGAGAAAGAATAATGTCCAAGACGCAAGCAATAGTGACAACAAATGGAATCAATTTCATTTCTCCTTTGATTTGACTTGTTCTTGGGTACAAATATGGCCTCAGTCTTGGGTGCTTGTGTTCTTCTAGATTTAGGATGAAATTTTCCTCTTAGAACAGACCCTAAACCTCTTCTTCCAACTTGGCTTGAAGAATCCTTTAGGATCTTATCAAGAATACCATTGTATTTCAAGTCACTAATTTCCTTTTGTAACTTAGCAATTTCATACATTTTCCTTTTAATGTCTAACTTTTCTTGATCTAGATTAGATAACAAACTATCTCTTTCTTTGATAATAGCATCATAATCTAAATGAGTACACAAGATAGGTTGAGTTTGAAGATCATTCAATTTTGCAAGTAGTTCAACCTTTTCTTGAGAAATAAGATCATAGTTTGTTTCTAGAGTAAGCAACTTCATATTACAATCATTAAAAGATGATTTCAAGGTAGAATTTTTAGAAATAATACTTTCTTTTTCAAAAGAAATATCATTTAACTGAGCATATAATTCTTCATTAGTTTTTGTAACTCTTTTTAGTTTCTTTTTACAATCAATATGCTTATCATGTAATTCTTCAATGCTAGAAATTAACTCTTCTTTAGATAAATCAAATAAGCTTACCTCATTTTCTTCTTCATTTGTTGTAGCAATAAGGCACTCCACTTCTTCTTCTCCATCATCACTATCATCACTTGAGTCATCCCATGCAGCTTTGTAGGCTTTTTCCTTCTTCTTGTGAGATGATTTCTTTCCCTTCTTGAGTTTGGGACAATCACCTTTTAAATGTCCCTTTTTGCCACATTCAAAGCACCTAGAGGAAGAAGAAACACTAGAAATTTTGTTAGTTTTAAATCTTCTATACTGCTTACCATTTACAATGAGAGTTTCTTCTTCACTATCTTCTTCACTTGTATCATGACTGATTTTAGTTGTTGCCTTGAATGCAATATCCTTTCTTTTCTCCTTTTTGTGTTCGGCTGCCAATCTTTCTTCTTCTTCAAAGGTGACCTCATGAGTCTCTAAGTTGCCAATGAGTTGTTCCATCCTCAATCTGGTGAGATCATTAGCTTTTTCAATGGTCGTCACCTTTGGTTTGTACTTTGGAGGCAAACACCTAAGAATCTTGGATACTTGATCTTATTCACTTATGAATTTCCCTAATACACTCAAACCGTTAATGATAGTAGAGAATCTTGCATACATTTCACTAATTGACTCATTTGGTTCCATACGAAATTGTTCAAACTTTTGTTTAAGCATACTAATCTTAGAATTTTTTACTTGTATAGTTCCTTAATGTGTTATAGAAAGTCTATGCCATATATCATATGCAGTTTCACATGAAGAAATTCTATTGAATTCACTTACTAAAATAGAAAAATATAAAATACTTATAGCTTTGGCATTTAGTTGAGCTTGCTTTACCGTATTGATATCCCATGTAGCATACTCAGTTTCCGGAAGCTCATATGGAGTAGACACCATTCTCCAAAGCTCCCAACGGATGCTATGAAAATAAAATTGCATCCTTCTCTTCCAATAGCTATAATTGCTTCCATCGAACGTTGGTGGATGAGATACATAGGTTCCCTCCATGTTCAAGTTGTTGAGCACACCATCCCCCATGCTTCAAGACCTGTTAAAGCTCCTTGAAGACCTTCTCTTATACCAATTCAAAGATCTAGAGGGGGTGAATAGAGATTTTTGGAGTTTTAAAGTTAATTAAACAATTAAAACACTTGGACATGAAGTAGGAGGAAACAAGGAAGACACAAGGATGTAGAGTGGTTCCTACCTTAGAAATCTAAGGTAGTCAGTCCACTACCTGATTGTTTCCAATCGGGATTTTGAAAGTGATTTATTTTATTACCTCACAAGGATGTTACATAAAATACAATCACCTTCATTATACACCCTTGAAGTAGGCTTCACCTTGAATTAGCTTCAATCTCCTTGAAGCAGCCTTCTTGAAGTAACTACAAGTCCACCTTGGAGCAGCCTTCACCTCCTTGAAGTAGCTCCACCACCCTTCACCTTGAAGTAGCTCCAACCTCCTTTGAAGTTCCTTCTTGAAGTAACCTCAAGTCCACCTTGGAACAGCCTTCTCTTGATGAAGTAGCACCAAGCAAACTCCTTTCAACAACCTCCAAACCTAGGAGTAGTCAAGGAGAACAATATATAATATAAAAGAAAAATGTTGTAAAAAAGAAAATACTTAACCAATGAAGTACATCGCTTTGATCCTATATCAAGCGTTTAGATCTCCTATCCACTTAAGATGGATGTGTCTATATGTGGTGTCTAGGAGATTGTATCCATAGGACACAACTCTAGAGCACAAGGAAGAAGATAACTAGTAAATCTTAGCTTTTTTGCTCTCAAGAATGGATGCTCAAGTGTAACTTGTGTATTGTATATGCAAGTAATGATTTGGGTGTCCTAAGGCCTCTCCTATTTATAGGAATAGTTTACAAGTGTTTAGAGACGTTTTAGGGAGTGTCTAGAGTATTCTTAGTGCTTAACTAGCTATTAGGTATAAAGTAGTTGGCTTGCAACGACTAAATTTGCGTTAAATGTGAAGTTTCCATAACCTTTCTCAGTCGACCATATTGTCGACCGGATAAAATTTTGGTCCACAATATTGTCAACCGGATGACTGACTGGTTTTGACAACTAAACCTGTTACAATGGCTATATTTTGGTCCACAATATTGTCGACCGAATTTTGGCTCAGAACTAAAGATTTGCAAGGTTTTGTAATGTGTGTGAGGTCCTATTTATGACTCATATGAGACCTATCAACCCTAAAGTATTCATGTGAGTGTGACATAGGGTTTAGGGTAGATATGGAAGATCTAACGCTTGATTTACACAATATCTAAGTACTTGTACATTATATAATTGTACAAGTTTTTACATTGAGTACAATCATGAAAATATTAAACATTTAAGTGTATTGATCTTCAATTTGTATTGATCTTCAATTATCCACTTAGTATGATCTCCTTATTTTTATTGAACCATGAAAGACTCAAGTAGAACGTTAGATCCACAAGAATAAAATGTTTGTCATCATCAAAACAAAGGGTATGCTAATGTCCAATTTATCCAACAATCTCCCCCTTTTTTAAGATGACAAACATTCCTAAAAATATAATTAAAATAATCAAATAAGATGAGTTTTATACCTGAGATTTACCTTAGATGAAGATATTCTCTTGTTTTCATGAAGTGTGTGCTAATTATTCCTAAAGAGGTATGGAACACAGTATCCAACTCTTTAAGGAATATAGCAACAATTGATGTGAATCCAAGAGATTATAAAACTCATTTAATTTTGATTTATATTATTTCTCCCCCTTTGTCATTTCAAAAAGATTGCCATATAACCAATTTTCTCCCCCTGAATGAGATACTCCTCCTTAATTGTATACTATAGAAAGAATGTCAAATTTAGCCACAATTCAAAAATCATGATTTATTTCTCAATCCTTTGTAAGGGATGTTAAGCCCTGAAATGATATGAGAATCTTTTAGACTCATGGATATATTTTATTAGTTTCTCAACCATTTACAAAGGATGTTAAGCCTTGAAATTATTTGAGATTCCTTTAGGCTCATAGTAGGATCAATGAGTATTTCCCAACCATTTACAAGGGATGTTAAGTCCTGAAATGATATGAGAATCCGTTAGACTCATGGATATATTTTATTAGTTTCTCAACCATTTACAAAGGATGTTAAGCCTTGAAATTATATGATATTCCTTTAGGCTCATAGTAGGATAAATGAGTATTTCCCAACCATTTACAAGGGATGTTAAGCCCTAAAATAATATGAGATTCTTTTAAGCTCATAGTAGAACTAATGAATGTATCTCTAACCAAATACAAGGGATGTTAAGCCCTAATCAATCTAGAGAATTCAATTAAGAGAAAGATATACATGGTATTCAAGAATGTTGTAAGCTTCTTAAAGATACTAAGGTCATAACTAATTTTGAGGTTCAATTGAACAATGAATCAATAATCATGATGAGCAAATATACTAAGGTTAAGTTCAAGTCAATGATTTGATTTCACAAATAAGCATTTTGTCAGGCTTATTTTTGGTCGACCATGACTTTGACCAGGGTGCCCCTCGGTCGAACTCTTTTTCGACCGAGAGGCATTTCTATAGATTTCCAATGTATGCATTTTCATAGGTTATCCAACGAGCCACCTGATCTTGTTGTGTATGATCATTATTAATTCTTAATTTTGCTCATATATGATCTTATGAATGTTGAATAATCTAAGATAAAGCCTTTTATGACTTAAGATTAAGTTTTCCTTTTAGAACTTAATTCATGTGAGCAAGATTTTTGAGAAGATATCTTGTCATAATTTCTTAGAAACCTTAAATTATCTATCAAAATCTCTTATGCCAATAGATTTTCCATTAATACTTTTCTTGAATAAAACCAATATTTTCCTCTTATATGCTTGTTTGGGACAATATAATCATGCAAAGTATAAATTTTTGATGCCCATATATTCTTCCTTTTGATTAGGATCATTCAAATATTTAAAGCAATGTAATATATAAATTTCATTACATACTTAAGTTAATTGCAATTGAAGTGCCTTGTTTTTATTAAACAATTCTGTCATAGTTTCCCTCGATAAACAAAGTGTTCGACCGAGAGAAGTTCGGTTGAAGCATTTTTTAGCCAAATGTTTTTCAAAATTTTGTAGGCTTAAGATAGTAACTTACTCGGTTGACTATTTTCTCGATCGAAATGTCCTCGGTCGACAACTTGCTCGACCGATAATTTTACTGTTTCTCCAGAAAATGCAGGTTTGAGATAGAAACTTCTTTGGTTGACAGTTTTCTCGATCGAAGAGTGTCTTGATCAAAGTTGTTGTCGATCGAGAATGTTTCTATTTTGTTTTCAGTGGTTATTTTCAAGTGAAGCATAAGTTACTTTCAATATAATTTTACAGAAATATGCAAATTAAAGCTCAGTTTAGTTGAGATAAAACATTTGAATATCAAAGTAACATTTTAGGTCAAATATCAACTAATAATATTCAAATCTCCTAGGTTTAAAGTCTTGGAACCCAAACTAAATCAACATCCTTTTTCTTCTATGGGCATGAGAAAGAATAATATCCAAGACGCAAGTAATAGTGACAACAAATGGAATCAATTTCATTTCTCCTTTGAGTTGACTTGTTCTTGGTTACAAATATGGCCTTAGTCTTGAGTGCTTGTGTTCTTATAGATTTAGGATGAGATTTTCCTTTTGGAACATACCCTAAACCTCTTCTTCCAACTTGGCCGGAAGAATCCTTTAGGATCTTATCAAGAATACCATTGTATTTCAAGCCACTAATTTCCTTTTGTAACTTAGCAATTTCATCCATTATCCTTTTAATGTCTAACTTTGCTTGATCTAGATTAGATAACAAACTATCTCTTTCTTTGATAATAGCATCATAATCTAAATGAGTACACAAGATAGGTTGAGTTTGAAGATCATTCAATTTTGCAAGTAGTTCAACCTTTTCTTGAGAAAGAAGATCATAGTTTATTTCTAGAGTAAGCAACTTTGTATTACAATCATTAAAAGATGATTTCAAGGTAGAACTTTCAGAAATAATACTTTTTTTTCATAATCAAGATCATTTAACTAAGCATATAATTCTTCATTAGTTTTTGTAACTCTTTTTAGTTTCTTTTTACAATCAATATACTTATCATGTAATTATTCAATGCTAGAAATTAACTCTTCTTTAGATAAATCAAATAAGCTTACCTTGTTTTCTTCTTCATTTGTTGTAGTAATAAGGCACTCCACTTCTTCTTCTCCATCCTCACTATCATCACTTGAGTCATCCCATGCAGCTTTGTAGGCTTTTTCCTTCTTCTTGTGAGATGGTTTCTTTCCCTTCTTGAGTTTGGGATAATCACCTTTCAAATGTCCCTTTTTGCCACATTCAAAGCACCTAGAGGAACAAGAAACACTAGAAATTTTGTTATTTTTAAATCTTCTATACTGCTTACCATTTACAATGAGAGTTTCTTCTCCACTATCTTCTTCACTTGTATCATGACTTATTTTAGTTGTTGCCTTGAATGCAATATTGTCGACCGGATAATATTTCAGTCCACAATATTGTCGACTGGATGACTAATTGGTTTTGACAACTAAACCTATTAGAACGGCTATATTTTGGTCCACAATATTTTTGACTGAATTTTGGCTCAGAACTAAAGATTTTCAAGGTTTTGCAATGTGTGTGAGGTCCTATTGATGACTCATATGAGACCTATCAACCCTAAAGTATTCTTGTGAGTGTGACATAGGGTTTTGGGTAGATATGGAAGATCTAACGCTTGATTTACATGATATCTAAGTACTTGTACGTTATATAATTGTACAAGTTTTTACATTGAGTGCAATCATGAAAATATTAAACATTTAAGTGTATTGATCTTCAATTTGTATTGATCTTCAATTATCCACTTAGTATGATCTCCTTATTTTCCTTGAACCCTGAAAGCCTCAACGTTAGATCCACAAGAATGAAATGTTTGTCATCATCAAAACAAAGGGTATGCTAATGTCCAATTTAGTCAATAGACTTCCATCAACTATCTTAAACACCAAATAATGTTACTGAAAAAATTAAATTGCTCGCCTTTATACCAAAAGTAAATGTTATGTCTTATGAAGGATTTGACATAAATGGATTTTCAAATTATATAAAACATTAAGATGATAAGAGTGTCATCCAAAACAGTGGGGTCACTCTTCAAGCATCTTCATTGTATTTTCCTAGTACAAAGGATAAGAGTCCACCTGAAGCTGTAATGTCTTATTATAGTATCATTGAAATAATATGGGAGTTTCACCACAAAAAATGGAGTTCTCGTATCTAGATGTAATTGGGTTGATAATGCTGAAAGCGTTGTAATGGATGAATTTGATGTCACACCAGTGAATTTTAAAAAGATTGGGGAGAAGGATGAACCATTCATAACGACATCATAGGAGAAGAAAATATTCTGCATTGATGGCCCTCCAAATGGAAAATAGTATGTCGATCTTCATGAGAAAAGATAGATCATTACAAATCCTATAGGTGAAGAAGAGTACTATGACAAGTATGATGACTCCAGTCCATTCTCAGTTGTCTTGCCAACACCAAATGTTGAAGTTAACACTAACTTATATCTATGTGGAGATCACACAGAAGGAATATTAATTGATCAAAGATCCAACCAATACTAGAGGCATGTATTTTATTTTTAAATGCTAAATGTGCATTTTACATTCTTTATTACAATTATATATGTTTCATATGAAATATGTATATTTTACATTCCTTATCACTTATATTCCATTATTTGATTATCTTTAATATGATATTTTTAGATGACGTCTAGCCATGAGGATGAGCACCATGACAATGTGCACCCTGAAGATGAGCACCCTGACGGTGTAAGTTGTATTGTTTTATTATATAGATGTGCATTTTATATTCTCTATCACAATTATTATATAGATGTGAATTTTACATTCTCTATCACTTATATGTGTTTCTTGACAATTTTACTATGAGCATCTTGAGGATGTGCACCATGAGGATCTTGTTGACTTGTGTAGAGGAATAATGTGATCATGCACACAGAGGAGGCATCACCTTGATGAACAAGTTAGTAGCATAAAGGGGTAAAGGAACAAAGATGATTATTGACTTTGATGATGTTGGAATTCCTATTCATAAGAATCAAAGTACTTGCATGAATAATCTAGGGGCTGTTATCACAGCAAAATGTAGGTAATAATATAATCTTAGCATAAATTTGATCCTTCTACGAAAGACTACATATGGAAGGACTTATGTGTGAGACATTCTGATTTTTAAAGATATTCATAATTCTATTTTTATAAATATGTCGCTAAGTATATCAAATTTTGTAGAGCATATTTGACCTTGAAGAAAAATTGAATCGTAAAAAAGTGATGCAACATTGTGTAAGGCTATTAAAGAATTATAGGAAAATTCTAACAAGATAATACATAATGACCAATAGGAACTCCTTTATATGTACATATTATTCTTAATGACAAATCATATGAATTCAATGTATTTAACATTTGGTTTGTATTAACTAGGATTTACATGTTGCTCAAAAAGAAAGGTGTGCAAGAAATATACACAACCACAACTTGAGTCCAGGTGGCTACATAATGCAGAGACAAAAAAGAGTGCAAGCATCTTCTTCTGAACAGCCGACTCCTGTGTATATTGAGTCTTCTACTACTCCCACATTTTTACTTTACCACGAGGAGTGGACAGCTGCAAGGACAAACTGATCTGGAGAAATACCCAGCCTAGCAAATGCTAAGGTGGCTTCAAAAAAGTAAAATTCAACTATGCACGCTATATGTTCATTTTTTACATTAATTGTTTTGTTTTACTGATAGATTACTATTTATGATTATTAGTGGGAGCTCTACAAGTAAAGAAAAGAAGGAAAGTTGATCCCCGAGGGACAAAGGGATGAATTGAAGATTGCTCTTGGTACTCTAGAACATCATGGCCATGCTACAGACGTTGGGGCTAGTGTCAGTATAAGATCCTTTTTTGGGTCATTAGAGAAGCGCAAATCTATCAAGAAAGGAGTCTAGTCACAATATTAGGTGCACGTGATTGTAAAGGGAATAGAGGATGCAATGAAAAAGTGTCATTCTTCTCATTTTCTACCTCCTCAGACAGTACTTGTGTCGCCCCATTCTTCATACGAGGTGGACCCCTCTACGACAAAGGTGGTTGGGAGTAATCTCATAGACCTTCCAGCTAGCATGCCTGGTGTAAGTCTTTTTGTGAGATAATAGTTTTTTAGGTAAATTTATAATATATTTGTGTTTAGGTGTACATAACACTATATACAACATCTTTTAGTAGAAGAATATGTTGTTGCATTGGGTGACGCTTACCTAACCCTTCTAGGTGACATGAACCATGGTCATTTAATACATGTCGATATGGTTTGTGTGTGTATCAAGCGTGTTTGTGCTGCTTGGAAATAGACACCAGTGCAAGATGCCCACCCCGACCACAACACAATAGGTGATGCAGAAGGATGTGTTGTTGTATGGCCCAAAGCAGGAGTCATTTATATTGATGTATGTTAAAATTTCATTGTGTTTGTATTTGTGATTTTTTCTACTTGTGTATATAATTGGCAATTGATATGAGAATATATATATATATATATATATATATATATATATATATATATATATATATATATATATATATATATATATATATATATATATCACGGAACCTAAGAAACCCCCTACAATTTGTCCTCCACTACCTCCTCAAGATATTAGATTGCAAAAGACCTATTCGAATCACTAGGTCCTAGTTGCAGGGGATTTCCATATAGCTAACCGAATTAGAAGAAGGGTCGACTATGATGGTTCATATTAAGGAGGGCGTTATAGGTCAAGCTCATGATACTAGTGAATTCTTGCAAGATGTTGTGAAGTTCTTTTCTTATACTTGGTTGAATATAACTGTGATAGAACTTTAAATAGGAGATATTATGACTAAATACCTCATTTATATACATGAAAACATATTTTGATCTGTTTTCTTATATATCAATGCATACATATCCATTTTGGAACCACTTATATAGGGTGTATGGAGAGTTCACACTACCCAATTTGGAATTTCTAGTTCCATTATTGATAAGTTGTGTAGATAAAGACCCAAAATCTATTAGCAATTAATGCTCTACCGCATTTGAATATTTTTCTAATGTGAGAAAGAGTGTGATTATAGGCACTTTTAGTGTTGGATAAGTTTCAAGCACTTTGCTTATAATTTTGACTTATAAATTATATTTTATTGTGGATTTTGAGTTTTCTTTTGTTTATCTTATTTCAATCATTAATAATTATTGAATATTGTTGGTAATTGTCCCCAAAATGCTAAATGCACATTATCTAAATCCTTTGGGTAAGAAAGTAGACAGTGGAGGACACACAATGAAAAAGGCATTATTTACGTGAGCAAATTTTTATAGTTGACAACATATATTAATGTCTGGATCAATAATTACATGATATTTACTAATTCAATTAAATGTGTTACTTTAACTTATTGGTCTATAAAAATTTCAAAAAGACCAGAGGAAAGGTAGATAAGAAAAAGAAATAATTAAGTTTGAAGGATGTTGAGATAGGTTTTCGACTCCAATGTGTATATATATGCCAACTATGCTTACTTTTATTTATTAGTGTTTCACATAACTATAGATTTACATTGTCCTATGCAAGACAATGGTTGGGCGTGGGGATATTACACGATGTGGTATATGGATATGATTTTCATACAGGTGGCAGTAAACATCTATTGTATACAAAAGGTATTATATAGTATTGATCATCATAAGTAAATAGTCTCATTTGATAATGTGAAAAAATCATATCAAACTCTTCAATTATGTCATTCTCTTTATAGTTATTTGACACAATAGAGCCCTATACAAAAGAAGAGATAGATGAGACACGAGAAGATTGGGAACACACCTTTGTTGAAGAAGTCTGACTTTGAATATGGTTGGGATAAAATATGAGTTTTCTAAACCTTCATGTCATTTATCTCTATATACATGTGGTGGTCATGACTTTTTGCAACTTACCACAGCACGAGGCCCCTTGCGAAGGGTCTTGGATTCGACCCCCACTGGAAATGCTACTCGACCGTAAATTTCCCACCACGTCATCCAGCCTCTTATGCAGCTTTATGGTGATCTCAGTGTGTGGGCGGAGGGGTCCCCCAAGTTTAACCTGCCAGGGGGTCACTAAGTGGCATGTTCTGGGAGGGATACCCAGTCATCAAAAAATTTATTGCCAGTGAATTATTGATGCATACCGAATGATGTGTGTATATGCATGTGTATGAATGAATGGTAAAAAGGAACAAATACAATGAGAATTGTATTTGTACATGTCATGAGAATGGGATTGAAGAATGGGATTGTATCTGTATTTTCTGAATTGTGCATGTACATGAGAATAGAATTAAGTGTTGAAGAGAATGGAATAGAAGAACGGAATGTATGTGGGTGGATTAACTATATGTATGTGTATGTTATTATAGATTTAGCAGGTGTGTTGTCCTTTTAGTAAGATGAGCACTTAATAGAACATACAGTACAAATGACATATAGGTTATGCATCCTATGAAGCAACCAACAGTGCTTCTGTATACCTATTATTTGAAAGAAAAAAAATCGTGGCGTCGGTTTATAAAAAAATCGACATTCTAAACTTGTTGTGTTGATTTATTAACCAAAATTGATGACACATATACCCTTATCATATGAAAGTTTACCTGACAAGAAGTACAATGTCGATTTTGTTGATCAATTTGATGAAACAGATCACCTGTGGCATTGATTATTTTGAGAGAGAAAAATGGCATTTTTACCACATGGCGTCGGCTATAGTTACCAAAACCAATGACAGTGCTACCCAGCCCGCAACATTGCCTTGTTGTTCTGCTCCGTCAGTTTTTACACTAAAACTGGTGACACAATTCGACTATAGCTTTGGTTGACTTCTATAAAATGATGACACTGTGATTCCACAATACTTTATCACTCTGAGTCATCAATTGAGTTGGTGGTTTCTATTTTCCTAGCAACCCACACTCGCATTGTGGTGTAGTTTTGATTATTCTCAAAAAATTGACGCAGAAGGTCCTTAGTTGTAGTTTCGTCCACTTGGATGTCGGGTAAAAATTGACCTTATATGGATATTTTAATCGACGTTAAAGGTGGTATATGTACTAGTGTGTATGTGTTTGTTTGTGTGTATATATATACATATATGTATATATACACATATATATACATATATACACATATATACATATGTATGTGTATATATATGTATATAGATATATATATAAACATATATGTTTACACATGTCTATACATATGTATATATGTGTGTTATATATATAAATATATATGTTTATAGATATATACAAAGAAATTTATATATACATATGTAGCTATATATATCTATATATAAGTGTGTGTGTGTGTACGTGTGTGTGTGTATACATACATGTGTGTGTATCTGTTTGTGTGTGTGTGTGTGTATATATAGATATATAGATAGAGAGAGAGAGTAAAGTTGCAATATACTCGAGTGTACCAGAGATGATATACGCCTCAATCATTTTCCATCATGGAGCAATTATTTTAGAAATCAAAACTATTGATCTTTTTAAATATCTTAAGAACGTGTAAATTTCAGCTCATTTAGACACTTATAGGTCATGCATCTAAAGGAGGCAAAAAATATACATTTCTAGTTTTATGTGTCTATTTTGTTATCTTTGGATGAGTGACTTACATTCATCCAAATGGGCTCAAATTTTGTATTTGGCCTATTATTATTGTAACCATGAAGATAAATGGATTAGATTTTGTAGAAACATGGTTGACATAGGCAAACACCATTGGGGTGTACGGTGTGATCTGTACACTCAAGTATATTCTAGCCTACATATATATGTATATATATATATAGAGAGAGAGAGAGAGAGTCAGGCTAGAATATACTCAAGTGTACAACGTGCATGGTACACTCAAGTGGTTTTTGCATATGAAGATTATTTTTTGTAAAATGTAGAATATGAATCTGCATTGTCATACTATAATCAGACTACATACAAATTTTGAGCCCATTTTGGTGAGTGTAGTCACTCGTCCAAGGACAATAAAATCGACACACGAAACTATTTTGAAATGCATTATTTTTGTGGTATCTATGACATGACCTATAAATGTCTAGACTTCGCTATCCATGCTGCCTGAAAAGTAACTATATGATCAGAAAAATAATTTTCTAGTTAAAAGGTAACTATTCTGCTAAAAATGTAAAAATGAGAAGTATACATAGTAAAAAAAATTGGAATAAATATGTGACTAGAATTTTATTGTACAGTCTGTACTTTTTACCTTTTTAGTAATACAATTATTTTTTTGACAAAATAGTTACTTGTTTATCTTTCTGACCAAATAGTTACTTTTTGAGCTCTAAGCTAGTAAAACCTTAGTTACTCGTGCAGGTAAACCTACACACACACACACACACACACATATATATATATATATATATATATATATATATGGGCCCATCTTTATTGCCCGCGCGGGTAGCTACCCGCCCACCCTTCCGATCACTTTTTTTTAAAAAAATTTAAATTGTAGAGGACTATTTTTTCTAGCTCTCCAAAAAATTTGAGCCAAAAATAATATCATTTGCCCCTCCAAAATCAAAAAACCCGTCCTTATATATATCTACTGTATATTTTGTACAGAGTTACTTTTTTGGCCAGCAGAGTTACTTTTTTGACACCATAGTTACTTTTTTTATAGCAGAGTTACTTTCTTAGATAGGAGAGTTACTTTTTTGGCTGCAGGGTAGCGAAAATCCATGCTACCCGCACGGGCAATGAATGAACACCCTATATATATATATATATATATATATATATATATATATATATATATATATATATATATATATATGTGTGTGTGTGTGTGTGTGTGTGTGTGTGTGTGTGTGTGTGTGTGTGTGTGTGTGTGTGTGTGTGTGTGTGTATAAGAGAGAGAGAGATAGGCTAGAATACACTCGAGTGTACAGATCGCACGAATACACTCAAGTGTGTTTATTAAGATTATTTTTTATAAAATGTAAACCATTGATCTTCACCGTCATACTATAACTAGGCTACATACAAATTTTGAGCCCACTTGGATGAGTGTAATTTACTCATCCAAGGGCAACAAAATCGACGTGTGAAACTAATTTGAAATGCATAATTTGTGCGGTCTTTATAACATGACCTATAAATGTCCAAATGTGCTCAATTTTTGTGTATGAGCTATTCACAAGATGTTAAGAGGATCAATGGATTAGATTTTTGAAAAAAATATTGCATCATGGAAAACTACTTGAGTATATTCTACTTTGAATACACTCGAATGTATTCTAGCCTGACTATATATATACATTATATATATAATGTATATATATGTATATATAATGTATATATATGTATATATAATGTATATATATGTGTGTGTGAGAGCATGCTTAGGGTTAGAGCATCTCTGGCGATCCTGTAGGTGACCTGAGGGTGATTCCATCTAGGACAGTGGGGAGGTTCACCCCCTCTTCCTACCATTGAACCAGCAAGGAGGATGGACACCATGAGCCATAAGAAAAGAAAAATATCATGGATGCAGGTCCTAAGTAGAGTGAAGAAGTTCAAGATGAAGCACTAATATGACCCTCCTATGATCGAGGAAGGGAAGAGGTTTGTCACTATTTGCAATGACACATATGAGGCCATGGAGAAGACCTAGGAGCACACAATCTCGGTCTATGTCATGGGCCAAAGGCCTTACTACACCATTTCTTAGCATGTATAAGGAGAGTTTGGCATCCAAAAGGTGGGTTTGACCTATACTAGAAACATGATAAGTTTTTCCAAATCCAATTTAACAAAGGAGAAGATAAAACTTCTAAAATGACCATCGGGTTGAGATGGTTCGACGATAGATTGGTTGTTGAGAAGGAGAGCCACATATGAGAAGATTTGAATAAGGACATGCTTATCTCTATTTCAGTTTGGATTAATATTCCTATCATGGGAAGGAACTTGTCTAAGAAATTTGTAGACATTGTTGCATTAGGGGTTGGCAAACTACTTAGAATGGATGCCAAGACTTATCAATAAGAATCCTTAGGAGAATCAAAGGCCCCGGTGGAAATCCATGCCAAGGAAGATCCACTAAAGGAAGATATAGGTTAATTTACCTAAAAGAGACCTGATCCCAGTGGAGATTCAATACCAATACATACTGAAGAAGTGCCTTGAATGCAAAGTGTTTGGGCATGATGAATATGAATGCCCTTTGCATGAAAAGAAAAGATAGGAAGCAAAAAAGGAGAAACCTAGACAAGAATGGATCCATGTCAACAAGAAATGCTCGTTTGTAGGAAAATAAAAGGCATTTGGTAACATACCTACCCAAAATAGGTATGAGAGGTTGAATTTGGATGAAGAAATGGATAACCAAAACCAAGATGCATGCATGAATAAAGAAAAGGGTTCCAAGAATGTTTGAGTGTGTTCTAGGGTGGCAGAGACACATATAACTTGATCTTCTAGCATAGGTCATTAATGACCTTCTTAATGTCTAATGTATGTGGCTCATGCAAGTTACGTAGAAGGAGGGAGGTATGAGAAGTGATTGATTAGTTCAAGTTTCAATAGTGGGTTTAGTGGAGACAAAGATAAATTGCCAGAGTAAAAGTATGATGGCAAAGGTGTTTCCTACAGTTTGGTAATGGATTACAAATCATGAGCATGACAATAATGGAAGAATTGGTGTACGATGGAATCCCAAATCTTGGGATCTAGATCTAAATGACACAGATGACCAATAGATCACAGTCAATTACTTGAATAAAGGAGGTCTGGAAGTTTTAATCTTGGTGGTGTATGCATGTAATCTCACGAGTCAAAGAATGCACTCTAGGATAGACTAGAGTACTTTCCAACTACTATAAAGTCAATATGGATTATGTTTTGTGATTTCAGCAACATAAGGAAGAGGGAACAAAACACAAGAGGAAGAGAGGTGTTGAATGTGATCTTGAGATCTTTTAATATTGCAATTGACAAAGCTTGTTTGGCTGAGATCCTAGTTATTGGGAGGGAGTCATTTACCTGGAATAATAATGCTAAGAAAGACAAATGAATAGCTTGCAAGTTGGATAGAGTATTAGTCAACAATGATTGGCTTGAATGCTTCCTAGGATCAAAAACCAAACTTCTAACATCTTGATTTCAGATCATGCTGCTTTACAAGTTAATCTCAAGGAGGTCACTCAAAAAAATAAGTCATTTAGGTTCCTGAACTTATGGAAGGAATGGCCAGGATGCAAGGAGATCATTGTTGAAACATGGAGGGAGGAAGTCCAAGGAAACCCACTCTATTATTTCAATCAAAGACTCAAAAATGTAAAATGGGTGCTCAAGAAGTGGTCCAGGAACTATGTGAATCTTCATAACTTGTTAAAGAAGAAAAGAGGGAACTATAGGATATTGATAGAACCCTGAGGCAAAATCCTTTAGACCATGAGCTCATTGATGTTGAGAGAGTTATGATTCATAGAATGAAAGTATTAGATAGAGATGAGGAAAATTTCTATTGGAAGCAAAGTAGATCGAACTAGATTGAAAATGGCAATCACAACACGAAGCTTTGCCATTCTATTGTAAAAAGGAAGGAGGTAGAGAATACAATAAACATAGTCATGGAGTTATATGACCCTGATGGTTGATATGTTGATGATGAGGAAGGCATCAATGAGGAAACTACATATTTCTTTCAAAATTTGTACAATAAAGAACAAGAGACATCCAAAACAACATTCATTGGAGAAAGAAAGTTTTTGAGGAAGACAAAAATATGCTTTGCAAAATACCTGATGAGGAGGAGGTGAAGAAAGAAATGTGGAGCATTGGGGCCTATAAAAGACTGGGGCAAGACAAATTTAGTGGGTTCTTCTTTAAAAAAAAATCGAGAAATGATTAAAGAATCAATGGTTGATGCAATCAAATGGTTTTTAAATGGGGGGCATGATTGATCATATTAACCATGTCTTTCTTGCAGTCATTCCTAAGAAGGAGATTATATCTATGTCTGCTGACTTTTAACCCATATCATGTTGTTTAGTCCTATACAAGTCAAAATCTAAGATCATTCATTATGTGACTCTCGCCTATATTGCCTAAGATTATTTCTCCCAATCAAGGTGCATTCATTAGAGGAAGAAATATTAAAGATTGTGCTATGATGGCTATAGAATTCACATTGAACTTTAATGTGAATCATATCACACCTTTAGCATGTCTAAAGCTAGATATTACTAAGGCTTATGACATAGATAATTGGCACTATATGTGAAATGTTTCAAAGGCACAGGCTTCTATGATAGATGGATCTATATGATACAACAGTGTGTGACAAGTGCATCATTTTCTCTGCTAATTGAAGGTCACTTCACTAGATCCAATGGATTAAGGTAAGGTGACCCTTTGTTACTCTTTCTATACACAATCACCATGAAGGGATTAACAAGGATGATTGACAGGACCGCTAAGAACAAGCTTATAAAGACTTACATTGTGACTTCCCGCTATCACACAGACAACAAAATGCCACGCAAAAATGTGTGGAACCATCATAAACATTGTATTCCCAAAAATATGGGTTAATTAAAACCGATTGCGGAAAGCAGATAATAAAGGAACTATTACATCCAGATCCACATCCTACAAGGAAACATGTTATATAAATATGCATCAACTTGACACATGTCCACGGTTCATAGGATCCAGCTGTCTTTTATCCATAAAGGATGCATCACCTGTTTATATACAAAATAGACCTAGCCAAGTCAACAACAGGATAAGAAAGTCATGTCAACTATACATCGTAAAACCTCATCAAAACACCTCCAAGGACCTGAGAGTACAGGGATGACTCTAGGACTCTACTACAAAACACCCAACAACAGCAACAGCATATCCAACCTTGCCTTCTACTATTCTTCTTGCTGCTCTGCCACAACCTCATGACCACCACCATGTCTAGCTCGATCACCTAAAAAGGTTTAAAACCAGCGGGGTGATACACACAGTCCCAGCGAGAAACATAACCCCCGCCGAAACTATAAAATCTCAAAAGGGAGCTATAACAGATAAAATAGGTAACTGATATAAACATATCGTATATGAGTAGCATACTCAGCAGAACTAACTTGTTATAACATCTTACCAAGATATTTAGGAAGCATATGCACAGATAATAATATGGAACATGATTGACAAGACAAGTCTAATAAGAACTTATCATAACATCTGAGGAACATGTAATTAGCTGCAAGATATAACTAGGGCAACTATAAAAACAAGGCATCAACCAATGTTTTGTGTTTGCCCTAAGTAGATATACTATACAGCTGGATTATGATTTATTATGCCATGAGGAAGTGAGAGGTACCGCTCAAATCCAACCTTTGGTTGTGGAACCCAAAGCTAGTGCCATACAAGGTCAATGGAAGAGTCGGACTCCACGACCTCACCTCCTCATGGTCAGTGCATGAGAACTAAAGTAGGACCGTAGTCTCTTGCTTAAGTGGCCTCAGCCACATAGGGTCAGGCTACCCTCTACCTATCCCACCTTGGTATAGGTATCGGTGCTAGAAAACTGAGCCATGGGCTTATTAACCGTGCTCCATCATCACTGAGCCATGGGCCTGTTCACCATGCTCTATCACGTATCCTGAGCCATGGGCCTATTCACTATGCTCTAACCATACTGAGCCACGGTCCTGAAACTGTTCTCTAAACATGCACTACTACTTAGGGCGTAGGCGCACCCCACATATTCAACAATATGTGTTCTAGGTTTAGGAAAACATGTTTCACCATCACCAAACTCCTGACGATGATGGATCTATGGCCAGGGCAAACTACATGAAAGGTTCATCTATAATTAATTAATGCTTTTTAAGCATATTACAAGATTCAACCAAGTTATGTAACATGTAAATTAAAACACAAGTAAACAACATAGATCTCATTATCATGTGTTACATTGTCACTCTTATTCTCAAAGCCAACATCATCCTGATCCATCACAAGGATCCAACATTACATGTTACCACTTGGCCTCTTGCCAATCATCAAGATCCATCTCAAGGACTAACATCACTGGGACTCAATCCCATCATCAAGGCACACATTTCCATTCCATGGGTAACACCCATCGTATATCACTGGGTTCATCATAACCTTTGATGTTCCATATTATATCATTTTCAAGCCATCACCATGGCCTCATCATACAATTGGTACCTGCATGGTTAGCATTAGCATAGAGGTACAATTGTACTCATACAAGGAACATCTTAAACTTATTGCATATATCAAGAGAGATATAATTATGCTATTGGATGAGCATATCTATGTGTGACATTATCATATATATAACTTTTCAATCAAGCATTAGGGTTACCAACCGAACACAAAGTACAACCCTCACTATAGGTGTATCGGGTAAAGGACAACCTTCACCAAAGGCATCTCGGGTAAGGGATAGCCCTCACCAAAGGCATAGCGTCTCTCACCAAAGAGTGTGATCTCCAGCACTATATCGGTTAAGCATGCAACTCATCACCACATGTTGTATTGGCCAACACCCATCTAGGGCTACAACCATATCGGCCAACCACTATCACCTAGGTACCGGGCAGCACCCAACCACAAGAAATCCGTCAAGGAAGAAGGTAAGCTTAATAACGTCTAAGGTAGCAAACCCTAACGTCCACTTCGTATCACCCAGGCCACTCAGGCACTGTGTCGGGCAGCACCACAAGGCTGATAATGAGTAGCACCTCCTTGTAACACCCAAGCGTGCAACATCATATTGGGTGTGCAACGCTGCGTCATGCAAAGAAGCAGGGCCATGTCGCCAAATGTAATGCCCAACGCCCCATATCATCCAAGGGAACAACTCTAACATCCAAGCTAGGTTCATATCAGACAAGGACATATCACCCAACAGCACATCTTGGGTAAAGGTCCATATCGGTCAAAGAGATCAACACCCATCTAACATATTGCCCAAGCTCAACCCTAGAAGAGAGATATCGAGCAAGGGTCCAAAGGTCATGACGGGTTGGTCATCTTCAACCTCAAGTCTGCCGCCAAGAAACCCTAATAGGTCAAGAGAGTTGGCTCACCTCTCAACAACCAAGTGAGAGGGGTTTTGCACAACTTCTATCACATATCAGGCATCAAGGTGGGTCATCCCATATCGGCCAACTTTCCAACCTCAACTAGGTCAAGACCAACCAAAGGCTCACCTCTCAAGTCCATGGTAAGAGAGGGGTATTGCCCAAGCAACTATAGCATAGACTCACCTCTCAACGACTAAGGAAGAGAGGGGTTTTGCCTACACCACTAGAGCTCAAGTTCACCTCTCAAAACCAAAGGGAGAGAAAGGGATTTTGCCCCAAGAACACACCACACGCACCATGGGACTATGAAACCCTACGCTCACCTCTCAACAACTAAGAGAGAGGGGTTTTGCCTAAAGAATCCTAACCCAAAGGTTCGGCCAACAAGGTCCAAGATCACATTTAAATAACATAACCATGTCATCATATCCCACAACGTCAAGGGTACATACTAGAGCAAAGATATTACTAACAAGGTAAGCATGGCCGATCAAGATAGCATATAAACAAGCAACATGAAGAGAAGGTAATATAGTTAGGGTAGGAGTTATGTAACCCACCTTAAGCACAAACTCCAAGCTCCAAGCTCCACCTTCGGCCACCTCAAGAAAAGAAGGGAACCTATCACCTCCATGGCCGAACAAGCAAGGAAGAAGGTGGTACCAAGGAAAGAGAGAAAGATACTCACCACAATAGAAGACTCTAGGGTTTCGGCCACCGCTAGAGGAAGAAGAAGACTCCACCAAGGATATCGGCCAAGCCACCAATTGTATCGGCCACCACTCTTGATTTATTGGCCACCACTCCCTCTTCTCTTCTCCTAGATCGACCACCAAAGGAAAAGGGAGCAACTAAGGGTACCAAAAAGGCCTAGCAAGCAAGAAGGGTTGATTATATACTAAGGGGTGAAAGGGGAGAGCAAGGCAAGGTGGCACCCGACTATAGCATACTTGTCCAAGGGTTATGCCACATGCTAGCACCCCAAACCACTTGTCCATGACTTGCCACCCATTAGCAAAGCAAATGCCACTTGTCCAAAGATGGTGACACAAACGAGGCTAGGTCAAGAGGGTGTGTGTCGCCCAACATGGAAACCGAAGCACCATGGCCGATACACAGCTTGCCTGATACAAGCAAGCACTCCTGGCCGATACACCAAGGCCCAACCCGATACATCTCCAATAAGGCTCAACACAACTCAAACAAGGCTCAACAAATCCCAAAGCTACTCAAGCAAAGAGCCCAACCCATCCTCTCAACCCTAGATGATGCAAGGAGAGAGAAAGACATCTCTCAAGGTGACAAACTTGGGTAATTTGCAAGTTGCACCTCAACCTCTCAACAAAGCACAAACAAGCCCTAATCACAACTCAGGTGATTAGTAAACATCTAAACACAAGGTTTAGGCAAAGCAAACAGGGTAAGCCCAAAATGGAGGTCAGGGTCCTTACAAGCCATAAACCCCTACAAAAGGATTTTATCCCCAAAATTTGAAGAGAAAAGTGAGGGATACTTCCTCTTCATCTCTTCCTCGAGCTCCCACGTGCCTTCCTTAATGCCACGATGATGCCAAAGAACCTTCACAAGAAATAGGTCATTCCTCTTCAGCTTCTTCACTCTTCTATCAAGGATCAACACTGGACCTTCCTCGTAGGTCACATCTTCATCAAGCTCAACCTCAAGTGGTTGTATCACTGTCTCTGTTCTCGGATGAATTTTCTTCAGCATACTGACATGGAACATTGAATGCAACATGAGCAACTCTGGAGGTAGCTCTAACTTGTAAGCCACTTTGCCAACACGTGCTATCACCAGATATATCCCCATATACCTGGGAGCCAACTTGCATTTTTGGCCAAACCTCAGCACACCTTTCCATGGAGAGACCTTGAGATACACCTTGTCTCCCACTTGGAACTCTAGAAGTCATCGATGATTATCTGCATACGACTTATGTCTATCTTGTGCTGCTTTCAATTGTTGTTGTATCACCTTGATCTTCTCTGTTGTCTGTTGTACTAACTCAGGATCCAAAAGCTGATATTCGCCAGACTCATACCAACATAAAGAAGATCTGCACTTTCTACCATATAAAGCCTCATAAGGTGCCATGTTGATACTCCGTTGGTAACTGTTGTTGTAAGCAAACTCTATCAAACTAAGGTGCACGTCCCAACTGCCTAGGAACTGCAAAACATAAGCTCGGAGAAGATCCTCCAAAGTTTGAATAGTCCTTTCAAACTGTCCATCTGTCTGTGGGTGGAAAGCGGTATTGAACCTCAATTGTGTTTCCAATTCTCTGTGCAACTGTTCCCAAAAATGACTCATGAACTGAGGACCTCTACCAGAGACTATCGTTGCTGGAACTCCATGCAAACGCACTATCTCATCCACATACACTTGAGCAAGATTCTCTATTGTATATGTTGTTTTCACAGGTATGAAATGGGCAGACTTCATCAATCTGTCCACTATCACCCAAATGGAATCATGATTTCTAACTGTCCTCAAAAGACCAACTAAAAAATCCATGGTTACATGATCCCATTTCCACTGCGGTATTGGCATAGGTTGCAACATACCTACCAGCTTCTGATGCTCAGCCTTAACCTGTTGGCATACTGCACACCTAGCCACAAACTCGGCCACATCTCTCTTTAAGCCAGGCCACCAATACAGGTCCTTTAGGTTGTGATACATCTTGGTGACACTTGGATGCATAGCATACATCGATGTGTGCACTTCCTCGAGCATTAACTTCCTTAGATCATCGACATCAGGAACCATCACCCTGTTATGATAACAAACTAGTCCATCCTTGGACTCATGGAAACCATCGCGCTTCTTACTGCCAAACTCTGATCTGATCAACTGAAATACAGCATCTACTTGCTATTCTTTTTTTGATCTGCTGCCTCAACATAGGATTCACTTGCATCTGTGCCAATAGTCCTGCCAATAAGGATACTTCCAATTACACATTCATATGCCGCAAGGAAATGAACATATCTCTCTTATGGCATATCAAAGAACTCAACTGTGCCTTCTTTGTAAGAAAAAAAGAAGACTTCCTGCTAAGTGCATCAGCTACCATGTTCACCTTACCAGGATGATACTCTATGGTGCAATCATAATCACTGATCAGCTCCATCTAGTGATGCTGTCGCATTTTCAGCTCACTCTGTGAGAAGATATGCTTCAGGTTCTTATGGTCCATAAAGATCTGACACACCTCCCCATAAAGATAGTGTCTCCAAATCTTTAACGCATGGACCATCACTGCCAACTTCAAATCATGTGTCGGATAACTCTCCTCATGTTTATTAAGCTATCACAAAGCAAAATAAACCACATGATCTTCCTGCATCAGCACACAACCTAAGTCTTTCTTGGAAGCATCACAGAAAACAACATAGTCTTTCCCAGGCTCTGGTAGCACCAACACTGGAGCACCAGTCAGCTTCTCTTTCAAGCTCTGAAAAACTCACTGACAACGGTCATCCCAAACAAAAGATACATCCTTCCTAGTCAACTTTGTCAATGGCAATGCAATCATACTGAAGTTCTCTATAAACCTCTCATAGTATCCTGCTAAACCCAGAAAACTACGAACTTCAGTTAGCGTCTTCGGTTGCTCCCACTCTGCAACTGACCACCTTCTTAGAATCCACTCTGACTCCTTCCACCGATATCACATGTCCCAAGAAAGTCACTTCCTTCAGTCAGAACTCACACTTGCTGAACTTGGCATACAACTGGTGTTGGTGAAGGAGACTCAACTCTGGTCGAAGATGTTGTTCATGTTGTTGACTATCCCGACAATAGATCAAGATGTCATCTATGAAAACTACAACAAACTAATCTAAAAATGGATGGAACACCATGTTCATTAGATCCATGAAAGCAGCAGGTGCATTGGTCAGCCCAAACGGCATAACCACAAACTCAAAGTGACCATACCTCATCTTAAAAGCTGACTTTGATATGTCATCCTCCTTGATTATGAGCTAATGAGATCCAGACCGCAAATCGATCTTCAAGAACACTATAGCACCACGCAACTGATCAAATAGATCATCTATTCTCAGCAAAGGATATTTGTTCTTGATCGTAACTTTGTTCAACTGTCGGTAATCTATGCATAAACGCATCGATCCATCCTTCTTATTCACGAACAGAACTAGAGCATCCCAAGGAGATGTGCTTGATCTAATGAAACCTTTATCCAGCAGCTCATGTAACTGCTTCTTCAATTCTGCCGTCTCAGCTAGAGCCATCCTATACGGTGTCTGAGCAACTGGTTGTGTCCCTGGCACTAGATTAATCTTAAAATCGATCTCTCAAGGTGGAAGAACACCAGGAAACTCATTGGGAAACACGTCCTCAAACTCTCTGACAACAGGCACATCCTCAAGGCTAGAACCTTCTGCCTCGGTATCCACAACATGAGCCAAAAATGTTCTACAACCTTGCCGCAACAACTTTTCTGCCACCATAGCTGATACCAAACATGTCGAAAGAATCTTCTTATCTCCCTGGAAGATCCACTTCTCACCATCATCATCAAACATTGCTTGCTTGGAACCACAGTCCAGCACAACCTTATACATCTCTAAGTTATCCATCCCAAAGATTATATCAAATCCATGCATATCAAGTGGTATGAGATCCACTTGTATGTTGTGTCCCGAAAAGGATAGAACACAAGATGGACACACTTCTCGAAGCATCGAGGAACCATCAAGAGGGGTTTCTAATAACAAGCTATCTTTCTTACAACTAACAGGTAAAAGACAGCTATCAAGCATACTATGAGCGATAAAAGAGTGTGTAGCACCCGGGTCAATCAGAATAGATACAAAGTAAGAAGAAGACAAATCAGAATGAAATAACTCCATCTGACATGCAACTACTCATGGGTTGACTATCGCCTCCGGCTAACTCATAGCATAGAATTGAGCCATTGCTTGCTGTCCACGTCCTCAACTTCCTTGAGAAGACGATCCAGCTAGTGACGCTTGGCCGCGTCCTTGCCCTATGGCACCACTAAATTGTTGTCTATCTTACCCTTGTTGACTCTATCTTAGTTGATGTGTCACTTCGATGTCTCTCCTTGGGCAATTCCACCTGATATGCCTGACCTATCCATAGAGAAAGCATGACAGGTCTCTTGGCTGCAGCCTAGACGGTCATGTCACTGCCATTGAAGTTGTACTGTAGGCTCTAGCTGGCGAAAAATCATGTCCTCTTCCTTTACTTGGTGACCACTGAGATGGTGTACTAGAACCTTACATCACAGAAGGTGCAAAAAACCTTGGCTTCTTATGGTTGTCAAACCTCTGTCTCTGAAACTGAGTAGGCCTTTTCTTGGATAGAGCCTCTCTCTTCTCTGTGACTGATCGTTCAATCCTTCAGACATACTCCATAAATGTTGCAAACTGCTCTCGATTTTCTAAAGCAGCCACAGGTGTTGTCAGCTCGACACTCAAACATTTCTCAAACTGCTTGATCCTCTCATCATCTGTTGCCGCTATGTGAGGACAAAACCTCAGTAGCTCCATAAACTTGGCTTCATACTCGGTGATGCTCATAGAACCTTGGCACAGACACTCGAACTGGCTGATCTTATCATCCAGATACGTCTTCGGAAAGTATCGACTCACGAACTCCTGTTAGAAGACGTACCAACAGATCACCTCACCGGGTTGCTTCTCTTCCTCGATGGCCCACCAGTGGCCAGCACTACCCTTCAGAAGGTAGACAGCGTGCTTGACTTTGTCTACTTTGGGGATGTCGAGAATTTGGAAGGCCTTCTCAAGACCTATCAGCCACATATCAACATCCGCTGGATCAGCCGTACCAGCATAATCTGAAGCTCTAACTCGGCGAAGCCGCTCAAAGGTCTTCCCAATTATTGATGATTCTTTATGGGGAACCAGTGCCCTTGGCGGAGGCACAAGTATTCTCTCCACCATGAGATTCATCGTTGCCATTACATGTACTATAAGGTGATGGTAGACAAGATTCTCAAGAATGGCTGGGTCAATTTGGGGGACTTCAGGCACCCGATCTTCATGTTCCTGCATACTCGCTCCATCAACTGATGCAACGGCACTGCTCTCGGCAGCATGTTCTTCGTGATTTCCAGACATCTTTTAGCTTTATCTTCTGTTGGGGGAAGAAGTCATTATGAGAAAATTTGGAGAAAATCACAAGAACAGACACAAACCTAGTCCTAGATCCCTGTAGACTCAGCGAACCTAGAGCTCTGATACCAACCTATAATGTGACATCCCACTATCACACAGACAACAAAATTCTACGTGAAAATGTGTGGAACTGTCATAAACATCGTATTCACAAAAACACGGGTTAATTAAAACCGATTGTGGAAAGTAGATAAGAAAGTAACTATTACATTTAGATCCACATCCTACAAGGAAACATGTTATATAAATATACATCAACTTGAAACATGTCCACAGTTCATAGGATCCAACTGTAATTTATCCATAAAGGATAAATCACCTATTTATATACAAAACAGACCTAGCCAGGTCAACAACAGGATAAGTAAGTCATGTCAACTATACATCTTGAAACCTCGTCAAAACACCTCTAAGGACCTAACAGTATAGGGTTAACTCTAGGACTCTACTACAAAACACCCAACAACAAAAACAGCATATCCAAGCTTGCCTTCCATTGTTCTTCTTATTGCTCAGCCACAACCTCACGACCACCACCACATCTAGCTCGATCACCTAAAAAGGTTTAAAATCAGAGGGGTGAGACACACAGTCCCAGTGAGAAACATAACCCCCGCCGAAACTATAAAACCTCAAAAGGGAGCTATAACAGATAAAATAGGTAATTGATATAAGCAGATCGTATATGAGCAGCATACTCAGCAGAACTAACTTGTTATAACATCTTACTGAGATATTTATGAAGCATATGCACAAATAATAATATGGAACATGATTGACAAGACAAGTCTAATAAGAACTTATCATAACATCTGAGGAACATGTAATTAGCTGCAAGATATAACTAGGGAAACTATACAAACAAGGCCTCAACCAATGTTTCATGTTTGCCCTAAGCAGATATACTATACTGCTGGATTATGATTTATTATGCCATGAGGAAGTGAGTTGTACCGCTCAAATCCAAACTTTGGTTGCAAAACCCAAAGCTGGTGACATACAAGGTCAATGGAAGAGCCGGACTCCACGACCTCACCTCCTCCTGGTCAGTGCATTAGAACTAAAGCATGACCATAGTCTCTTGCTTAAGTGGCCTCATCCACACAGGGTCAGGCTACCCTCTTCCTATCCCACCTTGGTATAGGTATCGGTGCTAGAAAACTGAGCCATGGGCTTATTAACCGTGCTCCATCATCACTGAGCCATGGGCCTGTTCACCATGCTCTATCACGTATCCTGAGCCATGGGCCTATTCACTATGCTCTAACCATACTGAGCCACGGGCCTGAAACTGTTCTCTAAACATGCACTACTACTTAGGGCGTAGGCGCACCCCACATATTCAACAATATGTGTTCTAGGTTTAGGAAAACATGTTTCACCATCACCAAACTCCTGACGATGATGGATCTATGGCCAGGGCAAACTACATGAAAGGTTCATCTATAATTAATTAATGCTTTTTAAGCATATTGCAAGATTCAACCAAGTTATGTAACATGTAAATTAAAACACAAGTAAACAACATAGATCTCATTATCATGTGTTACATTGTCACTCTTATTCTCAAAGCCAACATCATCCTGATCCATCACAAGGATCCAACATTACATGTTACCACTTGGCCTCTTGCCAATCATCAAGATCCATCTCAAGGATTAACATCACTGGGACTCAATCCCATCATCAAGGCACACATTGCCATTCCATGGGTAACACCCATCGTATATCACTGGGTTCATCATAACCTTTGATGTTCCATATTATATCATTTTCAAGCCATCACCATGGCCTCATCATACAATTGATACCTGCATGGTTAGCATTAGCATAGAGGTACAATTGTACTCATACAAGGAACATCTTAAACTTATTGCATATATCAAGAGAGATATAATTATGCTATTGGATGAGCATATCTATGTGTGACATTATCATATATATAACTTTTCAATCAAGCATTAGGGTTACCAACCGAACACAAAGTACAACCCTCACTATAGGTGTATCGGGTAAAGGACAACCTTCACCAAAGGCATCTCGGGTAAGGGATAGCCCTCACCAAAGGCATAGCGTCTCTCACCAAAGAGTGTGATCTCCAGCACTATATCGGTTAAGCATGCAACTCATCACCACATGTTGTATTGGCCAACACCCATCTAGGGCTACAACCATATCGGCCAACCACTATCACCTAGGTACCGGGAAGCACCCAACCACAAGATATTAGTCAAGGAAGAAGGTAAGCTTAATAACGTCTAAGGTAGCAAACCCTAACGTCCACTTCGTATCACCCAGGCCACTCAGGCACTGTGTCGGGCAGCACCACAAGGCTGATAATGAGTAGCACCTCCTTTTAACACCCAAGCGTGCAACATCATATCGGGTGTGCAACGCTGCGTCATGCAAAGAAGCAGGGCCATGTCGCCAAATGTAATGCCCAACGCCCCATATCATCCAAGGGAACAACTCTAACGTCCAAGCTAGGTTCATATCAGACAAGGACATATCACCCAACAGCACATCTTGGGTAAAGGTCCATATCGGTCAAAGAGATCAACACCCATCTAACATATTGCCCAAGCTCAACCCTAGAAGAGAGATATCGAGCAAGGGTCCAAAGGTCATGACGGGTTGGTCATCTTCAACCTCAAGTCTGCCGCCAAGAAACCCTAATAGGTCAAGAGAGTTGGCTCACCTCTCAACAACCAAGTGAGAGGGGTTTTGCACAACTTCTATCACATATCGGGCATCAAGGTGGGTCATCCCATATCGGCCAACTTTCCAACCTCAACTAGATCAAGACCAACCAAAGACTCACCTCTCAAGTCCATGATAAGAGAGGGGTATTGCCCAAGCAACTATAGCATAGACTCACCTCTCAACGACTAAGGAAGAGAGGGGTTTTGCCTACACCACTAGAGCTCAAGTTCACCTCTCAAAACCAAAGGGAGAGAAAGGGATTTTGCCCCAAGAACACACCACATGCACCTTGGGACTATGAAACCCTACGCTCACCTCTCAACAACTAAGAGAGAGGGGTTTTGCCTAAAGAATCCTAACCCAAAGGTTCGGCCAACAAGGTCCAAGATCACATTTAAATAACATAACCATGTCATCATATCCCACAACGTCAAGGGTACATACTAGAGCAAAGATATTACTAACAAGGTAAGCATGGCCGATCAAGATAGCATATAAACAAGCAACATGAAGAGAAGGTAATATAGTTAGGGTAGGAGTTATGTAACCCACCTTAAGCACAAACTCCAAGCTCCAAGCTCCACCTTCGGCCACCTCAAGAAAAGAAGGGAACCTATCACCTCCATGGCCGAACAAGCAAGGAAGAAGGTGGTACCAAGGAAAGAGAGAAAGATACTCACCACAATAGAAGACTCTAGGGTTTCGGCCACCGCTAGAGGAAGAAGAAGACTCCACCAAGGATATCGTCCAAGCCACCAATTGTATCGGCCACCACTCTTGCTTTATTGGCCACCACTCCCTCTTCTCTTCTCCTAGCTCGACCACCAAAGGAAAAGGGAGCAACTAAGGGTACCAAAAAGGCCTAGCAAGCAAGAAGGGTTGATTATATACTAAGGGGTGAAAGGGGAGAGCAAGGCAAGGTGGCACCCGACTATAGCATACTTGTCCAAGGGTTATGCCACATGCTAGCACCCCAAACCACTTGTCCATGACTTGCCACCCATTAGCAAAGCAAATGCCACTTGTCCAAAGATGGTGACACAAACGAGGCTAGGTCAAGAGGGTGTGTGTCGCCCAACATGGAAACCGATGCACCATGACCGATACACAGCTTGCCTGATACAAGCAAGCACTCCTGGCCGATACACCAAGGCCCAACCCGATACAACTCCAATAAGGCTCAACACAACTCAAACAAGGCTCAACAAATCCCAAAGCTACTCAAGCAAAGAGCCCAACCCATCCTCTCAACCCTAGATGATGCAAGGAGAGAGAAAGACATCTCTCAAGGTGACAAACTTGGGTAATTTGCAAGTTGCACCTCAACCTCTCAACAAAGCACAAACAAGCCCTAATCACAACTCAGGTGATTAGTAAACATCTAAACACAAGGTTTAGGTAAAGCAAACAGGGTAAGCCCAAAATGGAGGTCAGGGTCCTTACAAGCCATAAACCCCTACAAAAGGATTTTGTCCCCAAAATTTGAAGAGAAAAGTGAGGGATACTTCCTCTTCATCTCTTCCTCGAGCTCCCATGTGCCTTCCTTAATGCCACGATGATGCCAAAGAACCTTCACAAGAAATAGGTCATTCCTCTTCAGCTTCTTCACTCTTCTATCAAGGATCAACACTGGACCTTCCTCGTAGGTCACATCTTCATCAAGCTCAACCTCAAGTGGTTGTATCACTGTCTCTGTTCTCGGATGACTTTTCTTCAGCATACTGACATGGAACATTGAATGCAACATGTGCAACTCTGGCGGTAGCTCTAACTTGTAAGCCACTTTGCCAACACGTGCTATCACCAGATATAGCCCCATATACCTAGGAGCCAACTTGCATTTTTGGCCAAACCTCAGCAGACCTTTCCATGGAGAGACCTTGAGATACACCTTGTCTCCCACTTGGAACTCTAGAAGTCATCGATGATTATCTGCATACGACTTATGTCTATCCTGTGTTGCTTTCAATTGTTGTTGTATCACCTTGATCTTCTCTGTTGTCTGTTGTACTAACTCATGATCCAAAAGCTGATATTCTCCAGACTCATACCAACATAAAGGAGATCTGCACTTTCTACCATATAAAGCCTCATAAGGTGCCATGTTGATACTCCGTTGGTAACTGTTGTTGTAAGCAAACTCTATCAAACTGAGGTGCACGTCCCAACTGCCTAGGAACTGCAAAACATAAGCTCGGAGAAGATCCTCCAAAGTTTGAATAGTCCTTTCAAACTGTCCATCTGTCTGTGGGTGGAAAGCGGTATTGAACCTCAATTGTGTTTCCAATGCTCTGTGTAACTGTTCCCAAAAATGACTCATGAACTGAGGACCTCTACCAGAGACTATCGTTGCTGGAACTCCATGCAAACGCACTATCTCATCCACATACACTTGAGCAAGATTCTCTATTGTATATGTTGTTTTCACAGGTATGAAATGGGCAGACTTCATCAATCTGTCCACTATCACCCAAATGGAATCATGATTTCTAACTGTCCTCAAAAGACCAACTAAAAAATCCATGGTTACATGATCCCATTTCCACTGCGGTATTGGCATAGGTTGCAACGTACCTACCAGCTTCTGATGCTCAGCCTTAACCTGCTGGCATACTGCACACCTAGCCACAAACTCGGCCACATCTCTCTTTAAGCCAGGCCACCAATACAGGTCCTTTAGGTTGTGATACATCTTGGTGACACTTGGATGCATAGCATACATCGATGTGTGCACTTCCTCGAGCACTAACTTCCTTAGATCATCGACATCAGGAACCATCACCATGTTATGATAACAAACTAGTCCATCCTTGGACTCATGGAAACCATCGCGCTTCTTACTGCCAAACTCTGATCTGATCAACTGAAATACAGCATCTACTTGCTATTCTTTTTTTGATCTGCTGTCTCAACATAGGCTTCACTTGCATCTGTGCCAACAGTCCTGCCAATAAGGATACTTCCAATTACACATTCATATGCCGCAAGGAAATGAACATATCTCTCTTATGGCATATCAAAGAACTCAACTGTGCCTTCTTTGTAAGAAAAAAAGAAGACTTCCTGCTAAGTGCATCAGCTACCATGTTCACCTTACCAGGATGATACTCTATGGTGCAATCATAATCACTGATCAGCTCCATCCAGTGATGTTGTCGCATGTTCAGCTCACTCTGTGAGAAGATATGCTTCAGGTTCTTATGGTCCATAAAGATCTGACACACCTCCCCATAAAGATAGTGTCTCCAAATCTTTAACGCATGGACCATCACTGCCAACTTCAAATCATGTGTCGGATAACTCTCCTCATGTTTATTAAGCTATCACAAAGCAAAATAAACCACATGATCTTCCTGCATCAGCACACAACCTAAGTCTTTCTTGGAAGCATCACAGAAAACAACATAGTCTTTCCCAGGCTCTGGTAGCACCAACACTGGAGCACCAGTCAGCTTCTCTTTCAAGCTCTGAAAAACTCACTGACAACGGTCATCCCAAACAAAAGATACATCCTTCCTAGTCAACTTTGTCAATGGCAATGCAATCATACTGAAGTTCTCTATAAACCTCTGATAGTATCCTGCTAAACCCAAAAAACTACAAACTTCAGTTAGCGTCTTCGGTTGCTCCCACTCTGCAACTGACCACCTTCTTAGAATCCACTCTGACTCCTTCCCCCGATATCACATGTCCCAAGAAAGTCACTTCCTTCAGTCGGAACTCACACTTGCTGAACTTGGCATACAAGTGGTGTTGGTGAAGGAGACTCAACGCTTGTCGAAGATGTTGTTCATGTTGTTGACTATCCCGACAATAGATCAAGATGTCATCTATGAAAACTACAACAAACTGATCTAAAAATGGATGGAACACCATGTTCATTAGATCCATGAAAGCAGCAGGTGCATTGGTCAGCCCAAACGGCATAACCACAAACTCAAAGTGACCATACCTCATCTTAAAAGCTGACTTTGATATGTCATCCTCCTTGATTATGAGCTAATGAGATCCAGACCGCAAATCGATCTTCAAGAACACTATAGCACCACGCAACTGATCAAATAGATCATCTATTCTCAGCAAAGGATATTTGTTCTTGATCGTAACTTTGTTCAACTGTCGGTAATCTATGCATAAACGCATCGATCCATCCTTCTTATTCACGAACAGAACTAGAGCATCCCAAGGAGATGTGCTCGATCTAATGAAACCTTTATCCAGCAGCTCATGTAACTGCTTCTTCAATTCTGTCGTCTCAGCTAGAGCCATCCTATACGGTGTCTGAGCAACTGGTTGTGTCCATGGCACTAGATTAATCTTAAAATCGATCTCTCAAGGTGGAAGAACACCGGGAAACTCATTGGGAAACACGTCCTCAAACTCTCTGACAACAGGCACATCCTCAAGGCTAGAACCTTCTGCCTCGGTATCCACAACATGAGCCAAAAATGTTCTACAACCTTGTCGCAACAACTTTTCTGCCACCATAGCTGATACCAAACATGTCGAAAGAATCTTCTTATCTCCCTGGAAGATCCACTTCTCACCATCATCATCAAACACTGCTTGCTTGGAACCACAGTCCAGCACAACCTTATACATCTCTAAGTTATCCATCCCAAAGATTATATCAAATCCATGCATATCAAGTGGTATGAGATCCACTTGTATGTTGTGTCCCGAAAAGGATAGAACACAAGATGGACACACTTCTCGAAGCATCGAGGAACCATCAAGAGGGGTTTATAATAACAAGCTATCTTTCTTACAACTAACAGGTAAAAGACATCTATCAAGCATACTATGAGCGATAAAAGAGTGTGTAGCACCCGGGTCAATCAGAATAGATACAAAGTAAGAAGAAGACAAATCAGAATGAAATAACTCCATCTGACATGCAACTACTCATGGGTTGACTATCGCCTCCGGATAACTCATAGCATAGAATTGAGCCATTGCTTGTTGTCCACGTCCTCAACTTCCTTGAGAAGACGATCCAGCTAGTGACGCTTGGCCGCGTCCTTGCCCTATGGCACCACTAAATTGTTGTCTATCTTACCCTTGTTGACTCTATCTCGGTTGATGTGTCACTTCGATGTCTCTCCTTGGGAAATTCCACCTGATATGCCTGACCTATCCATAGAGAAAGCATGACAGGTCTCTTGGCTGCAGCCTAGACGGTCATGTCACTGCCATTGAAGTTGTACTGTAGGCTCTAGCTGGCGAAAAATCATGCCCTCTTCCTTTACTTGGTGACCACTGAGATGGTGTACTAGAACCTTACATCACAGAAGGTGCAAAAAACCTTGGCTTCTTATGGCTATCAAACCTCTGTCTCTGAAACTGAGTAGGCCTTTTCTTGGATAGAGCCTCTCTCTTCTCTGTGACTGATCGTTCAATCCTTCAGACATACTCCATAAATGTTGCAAACTGCTCTCGATTTTCTAAAGCAGCCACAGGTGTTGTCAGCTCGACACTCAAACATTTCTCAAACTGCTTGATCCTCTCATCATCTTTTGCCGCTATGTGAGGACAAAACCTCAGTAGCTCCATAAACTTGGCTTCATACTCGGTGATGCTCATAGAACCTTGGCACAGACACTCGAACTGGCTGATCTTATCATCCAGATACGTCTTCGAAAAGTATCGACTCACGAACTCCTGTCAGAAGACGTACCAACAGATCACCTCACCGGGTTGCTTCTCTTCCTCGATGGCCCACCAGTGGCTAGCACTACCCTTCAGAAGGTAGACAGCGTGCTTGACTTTGTCTACTTTGGGGATGTCAAGAATCTGGAAGGCCTTCTCAAGACCTATCAGCCACATATCAACATCCGCTGGATCAGCCGTACCAGCATAATCTGAAGCTCTAACTCGGCGAAGCCGCTCAAAGGTCTTCCCAATTATTGATGATTCTTTATGGGGAACCAGTGCCCTTGGCGGAGGCACAAGTATTCTCTCCACCATGAGATTCATCGTTGCCATTACATGTCCTATAAGGTGATGGTAGACAAGATTCTCAAGAATGGCTGGGTCGATTTGGGGGACTTCAGGCACCCGATCTTCATGTTCCTGCATACTCGCTCCATCAACTGATGCAGCGGCACTGCTCTCGGCAGCATGTTCTTCGTGATTTCCAGACATCTTTTAGCTTTATCTTCTGTTGGGGGAAGAAGTCATTATGAGAAAATTTGGAGAAAATCACAAGAACAGACACAAACCTAGTCCTAGATCCCTGTAGACTCAGCGAACCTAGAGCTCTGATACCAACCTATAATGTGACATCCCACTATCACACAGACAATGAAATTCTATGTGAAAATGTGTGGAACTGTCATAAACATCGTATTCCCAAAAACATGGGTTAATTAAAACCGATTGTGGAAAGTAGATAAGAAAGTAACTATTACATTTAGATCCACATCCTACAAGGAAACATGTTATATAAATATACATCAACTTGAAACATGTCCACAGTTCATAGGATCCAGCTGTAATTTATCCATAAAGGATAAATCACCTATTTATATACAAAACAGACCTAGCCAGGTCAACAACAGGATAAGTAAGTCATGTCAACTATACATCTTGAAACCTCGTCAAAACACCTCTAAGGACCTAACAGTATAGGGTTAACTCTAGGACTCTACTACAAAACACCCAACAACAAAAACAGCATATCCAAGCTTGCCTTCCATTGTTCTTCTTGTTGCTCAGCCACAACCTCACAACCACCACCACATCTAGCTCGATCACCTAAAAAGGTTTAAAATCAGAGGGGTGAGACACACAGTCCCAGTGAGAAACATAACCCCCGCCGAAACTATAAAACCTCAAAAGGGAGCTATAACAGATAAAATAGGTAATTGATATAAGCAGATCGTATATGAGCAGCATACTCAGCAGAACTAACTTGTTATAACATCTTACTGAGATATTTATGAAGCATATGCACAAATAATAATATGGAACATGATTGACAAGACAAGTCTAATAAGAACTTATCATAACATCTGAGGAACATGTAATTAGCTGCAAGATATAACTAGGGAAACTATACAAACAAGGCCTCAACCAATGTTTCATGTTTGCCCTAAGCAGATATACTATACTGCTGGATTATGATTTATTATGTCATGAGGAAGTGAGTTGTACCGCTCAAATCCAACCTTTGGTTGCAAAACCCAAAGCTGGTGACATACAAGGTCAATGGAAGAGCCGGACTCCACGACCTCACCTCCTCCTGGTCAGTGCATGAGAACTAAAGCATGACCATAGTCTCTTGCTTAAGTGGCCTCATCCACACAGGGTCAGGCTACCCTCTTCCTATCCCACCTTGGTATAGGTATCGGTGCTAGAAAACTGAGCCACTGGCTTGTTCACTGTGCTCCATCATCACTGAGCCATGGGCATGTTCACCATTCTCTATCACATATCCTGATCCATGGGCCTATTCACCATACTCTAACCATACTGAGCCATGGGCCTGAAATTGTGCTCTAAACATGCACTACTACTTAGGGCGTAGGCGCACCCCGCATATTCAATAATATGCGTTCCAGGTTAACCCTTAGGAGAACCTATTTCACTATCACCAAAATCCTGACGATGATGGATCTATAGACAAGGCAAACTACATGAAAGGTTCATCTGTAATTAATTAATTCTTTTTAAGTGGATTGCAAGATTCAACCAAGTTATGTAACATGTCAATTAAAACACAAGTAAACAACATAGATCTCATTATCATGTGTTACATTGTCACTCTTATTCTCAATGCCAGCATCATCCTGATCCATCACAAGGATCCAACAATACATGTTACCACTTGGCCTCTTACCAATCATCAAAATTCATCTCAAGGATTAACATCACTGGGACTCAATCCCATCATCAAGGCACACATTTCCATTCCATGGGTAACACCCATCATATATCACTGGGTTCATCATAACCCTTGATGGTCCATATTATATCATTGTCAAGCCATCACCATGGCCTCATCATACAACTAGTACCTGCATGGTTAGCATAAGCATAGAGGTACAACTTTACTCATACAAGGAACTATTGGGTTCTAGGGGAGACAGAGAAGGCAGCGGAAACAAAAAATTTTCTCCCCCAACCCATACCAAGGAAACGCGTCAACGTCTATATAATAGGAAAGGATGGTTTGTGGAATCATACCTTGTCCCAAGGCTTGCTCGGCGACAATACCTCGTGCAATGCGCGGTCTTCAACTCCGGTCTTGGACGGTGTCTGTGCAGCTCCTGGTCGCACCGGGACTGACGACTCCTCCTCCTACCGGACTGTCAGATGACAGTTGTCCTCCTAAGCGGCAGTGTCCTCCCGCCTCTGTAGTAGTCCACACGGACCACCTGGAACTCCACTCTCCTTGTCCCACAAGGAAGTGGAAGGAGTCGCACCCTCCTATTGACGTACTAGTCACCAACACACTCTCCTGCTGCCAGTTGCAACTGCAGTTGTCCTTCCCTTGCTGCACCTCCCTTTTGCGGGAAGCACTTGCTCGGGATCTCTCACGGTTACCAAAACCAGAGAGAACGATAACTTCGCAAAGCAACCGGCTTGCATTGAGTTGTCCTTTGAGAAGCCCCCAATACCCCTATATATATAGGTGGGTCATGGGACAGGGTTCTCTGTGCCCGGCAATACGGGACTAAAAGCAGGAGTAGAAGGGTTCGAGAATTTTCCACAAAAAGCAACCGGTTCGCAACTTGAAATAATCGGTTCATAACTGAATCGATCGGTTTGGCCATTGAGCCGATCGGTTGGACCTGAGCCGATCGTTTGGGGCACTCCAACCGATCGGTTGGTGCCCTGAACCGATCGGTTCATGGTCCTAATCCGGCTCAAAAAGACTTTCCTTGTTTCATTCTCAATTGGTATCGTATACCAATGTTATTCCCAATCGAATTGGGCAATTTGAAACCAAAGGAAAATTCTTGCCGACATGACTTTCCTAACTAGTCGGTTGCACTAGTTGAGCCGATCGGTTCAACCCTTGAACCGGTCGTTTCATCATGGGCATGAGCCGATCGGCCTGGACACTCCAGCCGACCGGTTCAGCACCTCAGCCGACCGGTTCATCACATGAGCTGATCGGTTGGGAGCACAGGTTGGGCAAAATCAGTCAATTGCGATTTCAATCAATCCGATACTCCAATCAATGCGTCCAACACCTTGAACCATACGATATTGAGCTATCAACTGATTGAGTGTTTAATTGAACTACTAAACTCCTTTAGTAATCAATCTAAACATTGCTTTGTGGACAAAACTCCTCTTCCAGGTTAAATCCTATGTGTGTGACCCTGCAGGTCCATTTCACGTTGGTAGTGAAAGTCCATAACACTTATGACTTCACAAGCAAAGAGCGGTGCCTAGTCACACATCATTGCTACCCAAGTGAAAGTAGAAAGTTGGAGAACAACTTTCATCCTACAATCCATGAATGGTGTTACAGTGAATGTATAATTCCTTTGTCACTGATATCCCGAATGAACTCAAGGCATGGAACAGTCATCCTGTCAACGTTCATTCACTTTCTTGATCTCAGAGTAGATTGAAGGAGATATGTATGACATCAATATCACATACTGATTCACACATGCGTGTGCACGCCTATCTCAATCCTACTCATCAAGTGGCCTTGGATATCAAACTCCATCAGGAGGGACAAATCCCATATCTATCACTCACCCCTCAAAAGCCCCATGTATCAAAGCCACCCAATCATCACCTTTATAACAACCCATGTTTCAGGACTGCGTTTGATGATGTCAAAGTGTGCCCAACGACATGTGTTGAGTGTAGTGATTTCAGGTCTAAGAATCACACTCACCACCATCACTGTGAGTACTGACTGTGACTACCATCTCATGGTTCCATGTGTCAAACTCACAGTGGGTCTGTCCGGTACCTTGTTCTCTAACAAGTACCTATGTGTTTGGTTTGATATCTCTATATAATGACTAATGAGATTTTGTCATCAACCAACACCACAATCTAGTCTTGTGTGTCATTGTTGTCTATCTACCTTCCACAATGACATCCGACTAGGGACATAACAAGAATGTACAAACTCTTAGCATCTGTATGATCTCATCGTTCAGGTCATGAACCTGAAGGCATACGTCATTGAGTACTGTCATTCTCTAGACATTCAATATGTTCTATCACTATCTCATATGACTGAACCAGAATGAATTGGAAGCTTGCCTTTGATGTTTATCAAATCAATCTTAATGTATCCCACCAATCATCCCATGATTGGCTCTCAGGGCATACATACCAACAGACTCCCACTTGCACTGCGAGCCAATCACCCTTGAATCATATTCATAGTGATCTTCAAACATGTTCCACATGTTACTGTGCTCTAGTGCAAACATAGTGAGTAATGGAAACACCTTGCCAAAGTCAGTATAAATTGCATGTCTCACACCTCTTCGCTGTACGTCACACGTATGAGATGGAGTTGTCGTAATATGCGATCTAGTATTCCTTTGCTAACCTTTAGCCACATTGCATGATCAAGGATTCCAGACTTGTCATCAATGACCGGAATATCTATAAGTTCATCTCATGAACTTCTAGATCCATATAGTATCCACTGTTGTTCTCTAACACACGGATACTCGGCATTTCCCTTTTAAATGGTTTTATTGGAACACTTCCAATTATCAACAAACTTTTACTTTTATACATCCTATGTATATTTTGCGATTAATTTTCTGTCCTTTCGGAAGTTCGCATCAATGTAACTCTTTACATTGAACTATTCCTTATCTCCATAGAACTAGTACTTCCCAAGTACTTATCAAGTTCTTATGATATTCCAGTAACCCTTACTGGAATCAGACAGACATCCACTCGTCATGTCCCACATACGAGTTATCAGGATGAGCACATCATATTGTCATGTCCTACATACAACATGATGAATGCATTTTATTCTTGCCATGTCATACATGCAAGACAATGGGATGATTACATACATGATAGATCCATATCTATTCTTAGTGTTCCCATTCTTCATAAGAATTGGACACTTGGCCTTGGGATACTAATATCCATATAACATGGACAAGTTTTCTCCCACTGAATCTGTGCATACTGAACCCTTCAGTACAGATTGCCAATGTATGCTCTCTCTTTTCCAGGTCAAGAGATTTGTCGAGAACTATCTTTATAGATCTCTATTCCTATCACATAGGAAACATCTCTATCTTCCTTAAAGATAATTTCCACTTTTGGATTTCCATTCTAGAACTTTTCCATTTCACATCAATATGTGGAATGTGAATACGCTCCCACTAAATCACAGATCCCTTCTTTATCTTTGACATATCAGTCAAACCCTTTGACTATATCATCAAAGTAAAGATCCAATTTTGAGTTGCTTGTACTCAATCAATCACATTGATTAGTCCATTGTAACTTATAGACTTCATTTGCATTAGTGGATTCATAAACCTTATAGGCTGTGTCACGTACACATCCTGGTTTTATTCCTCATAGGAATGCGGTTTTAGTATCCATATGCCAAATGTCTTAGTCATTAAGTTGCAATCAACAAGCATCATCCTTCTCAAAATGTTATCCATGTGTCTTAACACTTAAGACTCATTTGCACTTATGAATATGATCCAATGAGTGCTACCATCAAGGTCATACCTTATGGTTCACATGGATGTCATTTAGGATGTAATGGTCATAAACCATAACTCAAGAATCGGTTCCTCATATTCATCTAGATAGTTGACTCATCACATGAACAACTCATCACATAGATAATTGAGGTGTATCTGTTAAGGATATGAGAACTCACAACCCTTGTGATTCTTAATTTCCTTTATTAGTATGGGGTATTCTTTTATTAAGAAGAATTCAGTTATTCGATAATCATTCTCTAACTCCTTAGAGTATGATTTCTTCTTAATTTAGACATCACCATGCCTTAATCATGAGTTCATTATGATACACTATCATAATCACTCATAAGGATCTCAAACATTTGGTCCAAGTATTTCATTCTTTGATCTCATCAAGAATTAATACTTTACCAAATTTGTACTTCATCTATGATAATCTTGAACACTTCAAGATATTCATATTGGTATTTCTCTAAACACCATTTGAAGTATTAGCATTTGTTCCAATAGGTGTGTAAATACATCACATGTATTATACCTAATAGGACAATCATTCTCCCACTACCATTAGTGAAGATTGATTAATCATGTACAAGAGATTCATGTCTCTTACTGGTTCTCTAACCAAAAGAGTCTAGATTTATCCATCATATGGAAACTAGAAATGAATTTCTTATGATATATGCTAATTTAATTGTTTGAGTTATCAATAACTTTCGGTATCATTTTATCTTATACATACCATGTATTACAAGATAAACAAGGCATTGCCACAAAGATCATATCTTTAAGATTGAAACATCAACTTTATTAATTGCCATCATTGTCATACAATATGCAAAAATAAAGTGTTTCTATCTATTGGCAATATATGAAATAGCAGTTCTCAACTCTATTTCGTGCCCTTTAGGCTGAAATAAACTAAAAGATACTCCTATCTATGGCAGCAACACTTGCTCCAATGATGGGTATTTCTTTCTTGGTCCTTTCACAAAGGCCATCACTTCTTTGTGGATATTGCATATCATATATGACATATCCATATCTTGGTATCATATACCTCAGATAAAGAAGCGGTTCATTTCATGATACCTTAGGTGGAGATCTCCATCCCCTCCTTCATCTTCTTTTGTTCTTCCAGATATAGAGGGCAATCCCTCATACACCCTTTCCCCATGTGCCTCGAGGATGAAGACAGCTTGGATTTCTGGCTAGCATCAGAACACTTCTTAGCTTTGCCCTTGTCCTTGCCCTTAAGATTACCTTTTCTTTGATCATATCAAAGATTGTGGTTTGTCTTTCTTCATCTTTGCCTCTACTATCCTCAACATGTCCAACAACTTTGTCAACGCTTGTCAAAGTTGTTCATGTTGTAGCTTATCATGAATTGTATGATTCTCACAACATTTGCAGTATCATACCAATAGCCAACTCTTGGCTCAGAGGGAATCCTTCTTAATCAGGTTTTCCACATACCCAATCACATTGAGTGTGTGAATACCTTACTGGATCTCCTTCTGTCATGACATACTAGGACAGTATCTTGGAGACATCATATGTCTCATGTTTTCTCTGCAACTCACAGTTCAGAGAACACAACATCAAGCACTCCTCATCAATGTCATCCTTGGTATGCTTCCATAAGCATACTTTCAGCCATTGATGTGGTGGGATCGAGTTCATCTGGTTCTGGTATAACTAGGACTTAGAGCTTTCACTCTTTGATTGAGAACACTTCTCATCGTCCTAACCAATCGTGGAATTATTCCCATTTAATTTGTTGGTCTCAAAGACCCGTCGCAAATAAAGTGATTTGTTGATTAACCATTTATTTTAACAAAAGGAAATATATGCAATTTTAGTCCAAAAACTCATTTTTGACTTGTTTGATTGATTTGAAAAGTTGACGATAAAATTAGGCCTTTAATTAATTATCGCTCCCACTATTTTACTTCAAATTGATAGCCCTCACCATCAATTCGGAAGATTGCAGTGTACAACCTTCTAGTGGGAAAGATCCTGAAATCCTCTAAGCCATGGACCAGCTAGGGTTGTCACCCACAACATAGATCTCTCAGGTAGGCAACTTTTTCCAATTGCATCATATGCAACTCTTGATAAGATGTCATATACAACTCTTTGCAATGATCATCTCCATGCCTCAAGGTACTAGATCCCATCTAGATCACCTTGTTAAGTCCGACCCAAAGCAAACATGATGAACATGCACCCTGCTAGGGCAGACCCACACATTCATCCTTCACGCTTCCACGAGGTAGATGGTGCACCACGCTAGGGCGTGCCCACACTTGGTCGAACAAGCTTTTCACATGTGTCGCATTTGGAAGGCATCTAAAACTTAATATTTTAATGAGGGATTTGGTTTTATATACATATACATATCCAATCACCACAATACATAGTACGTATCATATACATGCTATATCCCACAGAAAACATGCACAAACGATAAAAAGCGATGATTATGGCCATCCTAATGTGATTCCTCGAGCCAAGAGGAATCACGGTCATCTAGGTCTATATCATATGCAACCTGTACAAGATGAACTCTGTGCCTTGCCATCCGAGTTGATCAACTCATGAATGATCTGTACTCTCCAGCCGGTCGTCTGGGTGCCACCAGCCGATCGGTTGGCTCCTCCAATCGATCGGTTCGCCTGGTCGTCGTGCATCTCGTCATGTCTGCCACCCGCTCGTCTCGCTCCTCGAACCGGTCATCAACCGATCGGTTCACTCCTTGAACCAACCGTCTGGAACGTCAACCGATCGGTTCACCCCTTGAACCGATCGTTTCAGCTGTCGTCTTGATGTCCTCCAGTCTTCGACATAACAGGAAATAAAAATCTATCCTATTATTACATTGCTTTAAAAGGAAAACCCCGAGTTACATTCGGGGGGTGCAAAGGTAGGAAAGAATCTCGAATTATTTTGAGTTACATCAGGAATAAGAGAGGGAAGATCGGTGCGCAGACCGAGATGCAAGCAACCACAAACAACCACACACAGATAGGGGTTTATAGGCCATAATCATGCTACACACATCCACCACAAAACTCGTTTAAGGGCGACGCGTATCAAGTGCATTAATAATACATATCATATATGTAATTAGCGATTTGTGGATTTAGGATTGGACATGCATAAAGCCGATATTATTCGCATCGTATGCAATAAATAAAGGCGACAAACCAAAATCGATCATATTGATATTCCTAAATTATAGAACAGCTGATGTGGCTCTGATACCACTGTTGGGTTCTAGGGGAAACAGAGAAGGCAGCGGAAACAAAAAATTTTCTCCCCCAACCCATACCAAGGAAACGCGTCAACGTCTATATAATAGGAAAGGATGGTTTGTGGAATCATACCTTGTCCCGAGGCTTGCTCGGCGACAATACCTCACGGAATGCGCGGTCTTCAACTCCGGTCTTGGACGGTGTCTGTGCAGCTCCTGGTCGCACCGGGACTGATGACTCCTCCTCCTACCGGACTGTCGGATGACAGTTGTCCTCCTAAGCGGCAGTGTCCTCCCGCCTCTGTAGTAGTCCACACGGACCACCTGGAACTCCACTCTCCTTGTCCCACAAGGAAGTGGAAGGAGTCGCACCCTCCTGTTGACGTACTAGTCGCCAACACACTCTTCTGCTGCCAGTTGCAACTGCAGTTGTCCTTCCCTTGCTGCACCTCCCTTTTGCAGGAAGCACTTGCTCGGGATCTCTCACGGTTACCAAAACCAGAGAGAACGACAACTTCGCAAAGCAACCGGCTTGCATTGAGTTGTCCTTTGAGAAGCCCCCAATACCCCTATATATAGGCGGGTCATGGGACAGGGTTCTCTGTGCCCGGCAATACGGGACTAAAAGCAGGAGTAGAAGGGTTCGAGAATTTTCCACAAAAAGCAACCGGTTCGCAACTTGAAATGATCGGTTCACAACTGAATCGATCGGTTTGGCCATTGAGCCGATCGTTTGGGGCACTCCAACCGATCGGTTTGTGCCCTGAACCGATCGGTTCATGGTCCTAATCTGGCTCAAAAAGACTTTCCTTGTTTCGTTCTCAATTGGTATCGTATACCAATGTTATTCCCAATCGAATTGGGCAATTTGAAACCAAAGGAAAATTCTTGCCGACATGACTTTCCTAACTAGTCGGTTGCACCAGTTGAGCCGATCGGTTCAACCCTTGAACCGGTCGTTTCATCCTGGGCATGAGCCGATCGGCCTGGACACTCCAGCCGACCGGTTCAGCACCTCAGCCGACCGGTTCATCACATGAGCCGATCGGTTGGGAGCACAGGTTGGGCAAAATCAGTCAATTGCGATTTCAATCAATCCGATACTCCAATCAATGCGTCCAACACCTTGAACCATACGATATTGAGCTATCAACTGATTGAGTGTTTAATTGAACTACTAAACTCCTTTAGTAATCAATCTAAACATTGCTTTGTGGACAAAACTCCTCTTCCAGGTTAAATCCTATGTGTGTGACCCTGCAGGTCCATTTCACGTTGGCACTGAAAGTCCATAACACTTATGACTTCACAAGCAAAGAGCGGTGCCTAGTCACACATCATTGCTACCCAAGTGAAAGTAGAAAGTTGGAGAACAACTTTCATCCTACAATCCGTGAATGGTGTTACAGTGAATGTATAATTCCTTTGTCACTGATATCCCGAATGAACTCGAGGCATGGAACAGTCATCCTGTCAACGTTCATTCACTTTCTTGATCTCAGAGTAGATTGAAGGAGATATGTATGACATCAATATCACATACTGATTCACACATGCGTGCGCACGCCTATCTCAATCCTACTCATCAAGTGGCCTTGGATATCAAACTCCCTCAGGAGGGACAAATCCCATATCTATCACTCACCCCTCAAAAGCCCCATGTGTCAAAGCCACCCAATCATCACCTTTATAAGAACCCATGTTTCAGGACTGCATTTGATGATGTCAAAGTGTGCCCAATGACATGTGTTGAGTGTAGTGATTTCAGGTCTAAGAATCACACTCACCACCATCACTGTGAGTACTGACTGTGACTACCATCTCATGGTTCCATGTGTCAAACTCACGGTGGGTCTGTCCGGTACCTTGTTCTCTAACAAGTACCTATGTGTTTGGTTTGATATCTCTATATCATGACTAATGAGATTCTGTCATCAACCAACACCACAATCTAGTCTTGTGTGTCATTGTTGTCTATCTACCTTCCACAATGACATCCGACTAGGGACATAACAAGAATGTACAAACTCTTAGCATCTGTATGATCTCATCATTCAGGTCATGAACCTGAAGGCATACGTCATTGAGTACTGTCATTCTCTAGACATTCAATATGTTCTATCACTATCTCATATGACTGAACCAGAATGAATTGGAAGCTTGCCTTTGATGTTTATCAAATCAATCTTAATGTATCCCACCAATCATCCCATGATTGGCTCTCAGGGCATACATACCAACAGGAACATCTTAAACTTATTGCATATATCAAGAGAGATATAATTATGCTATTGGATGAGCATAGCTATGCATGACATTATCATATATATAACTTTTCAATCAAGCATTAGGGTTACCAACCGAACACAAAGTACAACCCTCACTATAGGTGTATCGGGTAAAGGACAACCTTCACCAAAGGCATCTCGGGTAAGGGATAGCCCTCACCAAAGGCACAATGCCTCTCACCAAAGAGTGTGACGTCCATCACTATATTGGTTAAGCATGCAACTCATCACCACTTGTTGTATCGACCATCACCCATCTAGGGATACAACCATATCGGTCAACCACTATCACCTAGGTATCAGGAAGCACCAACCAGAAGATATCGGTCAAGGAAGAAGTTAAGCTTAATAACGTCTAAGGCAGCAAACCCTAATGTCCACTTTGTATCACCCAGGCCACTCAGGCACTGTTCCAGGCAGCACCACAAGGCTAATAACAAGAAGCACCTCCTTATAACGCCCAAGCATACAGCATCATATCGGGCGTGCAACACTGCATCGTGTAAAGTAGCAGGGCCATGTCGCCAAATGCAACGCCCAACGCCCCATATCATCCAAGGGAACAACTCTAACGTCCAATCTAGGGTCATATCGGCCAAAGACATATCGCCCAACAGCACATCTTGGGTAAAGGTCCATATCGGTCAAAGAGGTCAACACCCATCTAACATATCACCCAAGCTCAACCCTAGAAGAGAGATATCGGGCAAGGGTCCAAAGGTCATGATGGGTTGGTCATCTTCAACCTCAAGACTGCCACCAAGAAGCCCTAATAGGTCAAGAGAGTTGGCTCACCTCTCAACAACCAAGTGAGAGGGGTTTTGCACAACTTCTATTACATATCGGGAAGCAAGGTGGGTCATCCCATATCGGCCAACCTTCCAACCTCAACTAGGTCAAGACCAACCAAAGGCTCACCTCTCAAGTCTATGGTAAGAGAGGGGTATTGCCCAAGCAACTAGAGCATAGACTCACCTATCAATGACTAAGAGAGGGGTTTTGCCTACACCACTAGAGATCAAGCTCACCTCTCAAAACCAAAGGGAGAGAAAGGGATTTTTCCCCAAGAACACACCACACACACCATGGGACTATGAAACCCTAGGCTCACCTCTCAACAACTAAGAGAGGGGTTTTACCCAAAGAATCCTAACCCAAAGGTTCGGCCAACAAGGTCCAAGATCATATTTAAACAACATAACCATGTCATCATATCCCGCAACGTCAAGGGTAAATACTAGAGCAAAGATATTACTAACAAGGTAAGCATGGTCGATCAAGATAGCATATAAACAAGCAACATGAAGAGAAGGTAATATAGCTATGGTAGGAGTTATGTAACCCGCCTTAAGCACAAACTCCAAGCTCCAAGCTCCACCTTCGGCCACCTCAAGAAAAGAAGGGAACCTATCTCCTCCATGGCCGAAAAAGCAAGGAAGAAGGTGGTACCAAGGAAAGAGAGAAAGATACTCACCACAAGAGAAGACAGAGCAAGGCCCATTCTAGGGTTTCGACCAACACTAGAGGAAGAAGAAGACTCCACCAAGGATATCAGCCAAGCCACCAACTGTATCGGCCACCACTCCCTCTTCTCTTCTCCTAGCTCAGCCACCAAAGGAAAAGGGAGCAACTAAGGGTACCAAAGAGGCCTAACAAGCAAGAAGGGTTGCTTATATACTAAGGGGTGAAGGGGGAGAGCAAGGCAAGGTGGCACCCGACTATAGCACACTTGTCCAAGGGTTATGCCACTTGCTAGCACCCCAAACCACTTGTCCATGACTTGCCACCCATTAGTAAAGCAACAGCCACTTGTCCAAATATGGTGACACAAATGAGGCTAGGTCAAGAGGGTGTGTGTCGCCCAACATGGCAACCAACACACCATGTCCTGTACATAGCTTGCCCAATACAAGCCAGAACTCCTGGCCGATACACCAAAGCCCAGCCCGATACAACTCCAACAAGGCTCAACACAACTCAAACAAGGCTCAACAAAGCCCAAATCTACTCAAGAAAAGAGCCCAACCCATCCTCTCAACCCTGTAGGATGCAAGGAGAGAGAAAGACATCTCTTAAGGTGAAAAACTTGGGTAATTTGCAAGTTGCACCTCAACCTCTCAACAAAGCACAAACAAGCCCTAATCACAACTTAGGTGATTAGCAAACATCCAAACACAAGGTTTAGGCAAAGCAAATAGGGTAAGCCCAAAATGGAGGTCAGGGTCCTTACATACACCATATGTAATACAAAGGTCTTAACTCACTTGGTTTTTAAAGATGACATTCTAGTATTTGTGGGGGGAAAGAAGAATACATTGGTGAATTTGAAAAGGATACTTAATGAGTTTGGTGAAATCTCAGATATGAAACTAAATGACAATAAATCTCAAGTTTATTTGTATATCTCTTGCAAGAAGAAGGATGAGTTCTTTGAACCAGTGAGCATCTAGGAGGGTGTCTGGAAAATTAAATACCTAGGGTATCCCCTCGATGGGGGTAACCTGAGAAGAAAGCAATTTCATGAGTGTCTAGATAGACTCAAGGACATGATCAGTAGTAAATGGGCTAGATCCAAGATGGTGATGGCAGGCCATCTAATTTTGCTGAAAACTATTGTGATGGGATTGATAAGATTTTGGATGATGCAAGGTGAGCCGCCTAAATCAGTATTGTATAGAATGGAGGTTAGGTTATCTGAATTCTTATGGGGCAGTGCAGTTCATCTCGCCAGTTGGGAGAAATTTGCTTATCCTCAACTTAAATGTGGACTGGGATTACAATCTTTGTATGACATGGTTGATTTATATACCTTGAGAATAATTCAATGGATTCTTCATGGTGATTCTCCTTGGGCATAGTGGATGAAACTTAGATATCAAAATAAATTGAACTGGAAACCAAAGAATAGGTGGGGATACTCAGCAATGTGGAGGTGAATTGTGGATGTGTGGCCTAAGTGGAAGGAGAATGTAACAGAAGAGGGTCTGTGGAGAACTATTAGACAAAGGAAACAACAAGATGTTTGTACCAAAGCCTTATGGTAATCCATGCATAATCAAAGATGGATCATGACTACCTTCAAGGCCTACAAGGACTATATGTTGACCCTAGTGAAGATTAAGAAATGGAACTTTAATGTGGATGCCACTTGCCTCGTGTGTGGTGATGGGGACGACTCCTGGAATACATGTTTGACTCCTAGAAGTACTTATGGGGTAGATCTCGACTTAAGATCAATAAGATAGGTTGCCTAAGCCTAGAGGAGTCTCTACTAGAAATATCCAAAATGGCTAGTGAGAAATGCTAGAAGAGTGGGTGGGAATCCAAATGATGAACTCAGCCTCTTTTGCAAACTGAGAATGAGATACAAGCCATGTATTGTGTCTATAAGGATAGAGTGAGGGGAATTCCTTGAATTATTATGAGGAAATATGATTTTTTGTAAATTTTATCTTTGTAGCTACTAATTAGCTTGTAATTCCCTTAGTCACATGGCATTTGTGTGACTAGACATTTGTACCTTTTTATATGGGTCTGGAATATATTTACCAAGGATTCCAATACATACATATATATATACAAACATACACACACACATATATATATGTATATATAGGTATATATATGTGTGTGTGCACGTACAAACACGGGCACACACATGCGCACGAATACACACACACAAACACACACACACACACACAGATATATATATATATATATATATATATATATATATATACACACACACACATACTACGATTGTGTTACTACAAGGAAGGAAGTAGTCTAGAATATCACTCTCCTAAATAAATATATAAACCTCATTCTATACCTAGCACTCTCATTACTAGGCAAGATCTAAGTCTCTTTCTATCCCCTATCTCAATCTAACCACTCCATATACTGTGACCAACCAATAGCAATAACTCTCCCTTACTCTCCTACATATCCTCTCAGTATGCATCAAAAAGTAAAGAATATATACTAAGGGTGATCATTCATTCATATGTACATTAAAATACAGAACCAGTATTGATCAAGATTAAAATGTTCATTCAAATCATAAAAAATAGCGTAGATGTTACTGCCACATGTCCAAGAAATAAGGGATTGCTCGCCCATGGTAAGGATTTGTAAAAAGTGGATTATATGATAAGGGAGTTCATGATACAATGAGAATATAAATCCAAAAATGGAGTATAAATAAAGGAAGCCTTGCACCCCTTTCGGCAGCACAAAATATCCCTTTGAACAGTGGAAGGTGCCCAAGACTTCCCCTTCAAATCTGAACTGAGAGAGTAAAACTCCACATGGAAGGTAGATATGTAGGTTAGTGGTGATGATGATCTCTCCCACTTCTCTCCCCTCATTTTAGGGTCTTCATTTTAGCTCATCCTCCACTCATTGGATGGTTTCCCATAACATTGACTTGAAAATATCAAAGATTGTTGCCCAAACAATTCCCCCTTGATTTTATAAGTTGGGCTATGGATTAATTCTAAACTTCCATCCAACAGACACTTTTACCCCGTAAAAGAAAATCACGCTAGATGAAGTTGTTGATTTCTAAGTGCATAAAATGGTCACTAATCAACACCTTTTGTAACTAGATAACATGTTGTGTTATTTTTAGGTTAGCAAGTGGAAGCCATTTGTCAACACATCGTGTAATTGCCCAACACCCTATATATATGTCAATAGAGCTTCTTGTTTGTCTACTAGCAAGTTACACGCCATATAACTAAATTACATGGTGTGTAATGTTCTGGTTCAGCTACAAATATAATCAAATCTTTATGGAATTGACATGAATTTGCTAGATGGGAACTTGTGACTCTCCAAGTGGGAATTGTCATGAAATCAAAGTATCTACAATCAAAACCATGGATCAGAGTTAAGCAAACAACAAATGCATAACTTGGTAATATTAGACCTCAAGTTCCAATAAAATCATACTATAAGAGCAAATCTAAGCTGATAAAACTAAGACACTTAATGAGAGTATAAATATGGAATAAATCATAGAATGGAACAACAACAATCATACGATCTAATAAGTTCAAAATAAAAGCATCAAAACTCATGAGAAATGAAAGAGACATCTTCAGTTGTCAGGACACAATCTTGGTATATTTGTTATCTAGACTTAGAAAGGTTTGAATTTGCAGGATAAAATCATACTCACATGTGAAAGGTGTATATATCTCCTACATATTTCTTACAAAAGATTACATGCACCCCTTGCTTAATGTATATGACATAGTTACGGTATATTTGTCTACTACTCTGAGATTCTTGCTTATGAATTTATATGCATGTTTGATACATGTTTGGCAACCTAGGTAACTGGCAACTATACGGCTCAAAAGGCATAGTTTGAAGTGATAACCTATGGTCTTACCCAAGTTCAAATTTTAGCATGAGATCAAATTTGCAAGTGGGGTTACCACACCCTACATAAAAGCTTTCTCTTGGTAAACTCCTCATATTGGCAAGATGGTGACTCATATATGTTTTGATAATGATATAAAATCGTTGACAAAATATGGATATCTTTTTGTAACATATTTTTTAGCTTCTTTGTATGAGTTGAGTTTGGTATATGTATAATATAAGTAAGATTCTCTTAATTATATATCTTCTTAAGTGTATATAGTATGTCAGATGCCTACATATGTTACTCTCTATTAATTCAGAAGCATACAAATTTTTGGTTGATCTGAGCATTTTTAAACCTTCTATTTCCTTGTTGGGTGCATGTTATGAATAAGAATAGTACGTTACTACAACAACTTCAGGAATGGATATTGGAAGTTGTCATGAAAATGAACATTTGATCTCCATGTCAGACATCATAATATCTTATTGTACTCTTTGAGCTTCCTTGCAAATAAATTTATGAAAATATCTTGATGTATCACCTTGATGAAACTTCTTTGATTGGAAATACAAATGTTATATCTGTGATGTCATTTGTTACTAATATGTTGCTTTGAGCATTTTTTTTCTTCATATCGTCTTAAAAATCTCTAGGAAAGCACATGAAGTTTCTACATATTTTCGCAAGTTTGAAGAAACTCGCTCGTAGAGGTCTAGAACAAGATAAGAGCTTGGCATAGGATTCAATTATAGATCATGCCATCACATAGAGAAAGGTGTAAAAGAATCCTACACCTAAATGTATAGAAAATTCTATGCATTCAATCTTAATTATAGTCACTATTAGTGCTTTTATGAATTAAAAATCAGTAAGTGTGCTTCTCTATTACAAAAAAATCTCAACAACATATACAAGTTGTGGAAAGAATTCCAAGAAGGACAAATATAAATTATTTATGCATAAGGAAAAGAAAAATATTCTATAATCCTATGCCAAGCTATATTTGTAGATAGCATGGAATCATCAAAAAATAGTTTGGTTTCTCATAAACCAACTATGGTAAGGTTATGATAAAGCTCGGAGACTGGTGTTCTTCCCTGTTTGAACCAATAAGTCACTTGTACTTCTCAGGATTTGAGGCAGATGAATATTAGCTCTAATCCACAGTTCTGTAGCAAAAATGCACTCCCAAAATGGATGATTAGAATCCTCACTTGCCATCCTGTGGAGGATGCATATAGTGGTTAGTTGAACCCTCAAAGATGAAGAGACTCTTCTGTAATAAGTTTATTTTGTAGAAATTTTCATCCAAAGATCATGTGTTGATTGGTCACTTTGATCTTCCGTTACCACCAGGCCCATTGTTGGATTGGATAATGGACACAATTTAATTCCCAAGCTCCCTTCATGGAGAAGTGAGTCAACCCTCGAACTAGAAAGAATATTTACTACCCACTACAATGCTCATACATATTCTTTTAAGGTCTTTAACACCTCTTATGTTGGGGAATTCCCGATCACATGCATTGATGATTAAATTCAAGTACTATTAGCCTTGAAAACCTCTCTCGAGCTTCAGATGGTCCCCTATGACCTACGTAAGAACAACCCATTAACCCAAGGGACCTTCCACATGTGGATGGTTGAACAATCCCCAATTGTACCTTACCAGGTAGAGAAGATTGTCCTTGTATCTGATAATGCACCTCCACATCCAATTATGGTATTGTTTTTATGAACATGATTAGATCGATTCATTTTTTGTGTCTGATGTGGATCTTTCTAACCCATAAACTAATTTTACCATTAGCAAGGTCCCAGAGAAGGCAATTCGTCCTAGATTTACTCCAATATTCAACTTTCTAGATCCCTATTCCTCCCTCTAGCTTAGATCTATAGATCAAATCCCAAGATATTGTCTGTATATGTTTACTCTCTTCTCTGTCACCCTATAGAAAAGATTTGTGCAATCTCTTGATCTCTTCCATGGTAGCTTTACGTAGATGGAAAACACACGTCCAGAATAAGTGATAGGCTTAGAGAGTGGATATAACCAACTTCAACCTGTCTGCCATAGAAAGAAGCTTCATCTTCCATGAGTCAAGCTTATTCTTGATTTTGTCAACCATAGGGGAGCATCGATTTTTAGTTAAGAGGCTTGAGAATAGATGTGTGCCTAGATATATGGTCGGGAACTTAGTATTCTCAATATCAAGGGAAATGTGTATTCCCTCTGATGCAGCTGAATTGAGAAATAACTAGGTTTTAGCTAGATTTAGCTAGAGACCTGACAAAGAGTTGAACAGGGCCATACTATCTTTGATACCTTTAACATCGTTATTTGAAAACCAATAAATCATCTGCAAAGATAATAATGACACCTCAGTGCCACCATCTTTTGATGGGGTAATCTCACCCACTTTTGTGGCTCTGTTGAATATAGACATGAATCCATGCATCCCTATAACAAATAGATAAGGGGCAAGCAGATCTCTTTGTCTAATTCCTCTACTAGCATTAATATTGTGAGTGGGAGAACCATTAATGAGGATTTGAGAAGAGGCAATGTGTAAACACTCCTAAACCCAATTTAACCAACAACTTGGAAAGCCCATCTCCTTGATCACACCAAGAGTATAGTTTCTATTTATTGTGTCATACGCGTTGCTAAGATCTACTTTTAGGCAAATTTTGTTCTTGGACTTGGTATTCTTGAAACCATGCACCATTTAATTTTCCAAGAGAATGGCATCTAAGATTATTCTCCCCTTAACAAAGGCACATTGATTTGTGCTAATTAATTCAGGCAAAACATCTTTAAGACTATTGGCCATAATTTAGAAATAATTTTGTAAATGAAGTGGCATAAAGAAATGGCTCTCCACTCATTATTTTTTCAAGTTGTCTAACTTTGGGGATGAGGGAAATTTAGGTCTTGTTTATAATGCTTTTGTGAAATCCAAATGAGTAAATTTGAAATTTATGGCTTGTTTTATATATGATTTGAATGTTGTTAAATCCCATATTCAGTGTATAAGATATCATCAAAATATTACAATGGTAAATAAACATATGATATTGCCCCTACTTATAAACATAATTTCAGGTGACGAATATGCCACAATTCCAAGAATTTTGTTAACAATAAAAGATAGAATGTTTAAATAATAAGTGTCTTGTCTTTGTAGTTGGATAATGTAGACTATGTACTATCAATGCTTCACAAATGTCGAGTCTAGGATAACATGATATTAAAAGGAATGATTGGACTACCCATATTACCAAGGTGCACCTCCTTTTCTGGGAGCCCATCACTAAAGAATGCCATAGTTAAGCGTGCTCAGCTTGAAGTAGTACTAGGATGGGTGACCAGTCGAGAAGTTGATCCTGGCTTGTGCGTCAGTGAGAATAAAGCATGCAGTTAAGGCTAGTGGTGGTATGTGGGGCCAGTCGTCATTCCTGAAACTCTACTAGAGCCTTGGGCAGTGGGCCCATGCGTTACAAATGGTATCAGATCCATAACCCCTCCAGTAGGTGGGGCACGCATGGACATGTGGCATGCCAGTCATGAGCTGTGCGGTCCAGGCATGTAGGAAAGGGTTGTCCATGGTTGACGTAGCCACCCTTACGTTAGTATTCCATGATCAGGAGATGGGTTTCCATGGGCCATTGTGGGTCTGCACTGAAATGGGGTCAGATTATGAGGCCATATAGTTGACCCTTGACGAGGACGTCAAGAGTCTAAGTGGGGGAGATTGTAACATCCCAGGATTTGAGGCCTCGGATAACATGATCTTAAAAGGAATGATTGGACTACCCATATCACCAAGGTGCACCTCCTTTTCTGGGAGCCCATTACTAAAGAACTCCATAGTTAAGCGTGTTCAGCTTGGAGTAGTACTAGGATGGGTGACCAGTCAGGAAGTTGATCCTGGATTGTGTGTGAGTGAGAATAAAGCATGCAGTATAGGCTAGTGGTAGTCTGTGGGGCCAGTTGTCATTCCTGAAACTCTACTAGAGCCTTGGGCAATGGGCCCAGGCGTTACAGTCAATTTTCCATAATACATTGAGACATGTATCCATAGATGCACAAAACTAAGGCAAAGTGGTGCATCACCACTTTATATATGAGTGGTATCCATATATGCTTGAAATGAGATCTTAATATCATATCTACATACGTTGTCAAGAAATACAACAAATCTTATGAGTATCATACACAAGATAATATTTGGTTATAATAACCACAACTTGAAAAAGATGCAAAGAATCTCATATACATTAAGGATAAGTTGTCGATCCCACAAAGGTAATTGAACAGATAAATCAATCTAGCTTGAAAACATAGCAAGTATCGTTTAGCTTTAAATGGTATCTAAAGAATCCAATCCTCAATTGGACACCCATACTATTGGATTCCCTAAAAGAAAATCATTATGCTAAAAGATAAAACTAATACATAAATAGTTTCCATAATGTATATTCTTAAACTACATCAAGTGATTTATGGTACACAAAAACCATTGTTGTGTTTTAACTTCAATCATTGGATTATGTAAACCAACTATGTATCGATTGGGAGGAAAAAAGTCATGTTTCTAAAAATTTTGAATTTACAATGTCATTAATTATAAGTATTTTTCTTAATACGAAACAAACCATTTGACATATACTTCTGGCATAGGGTCAGATATTGAAACTCAACACTTATTCTACACCCAAAAATACAAAAAATGTGCAACTTTTAGACAGGCTCAATACACACCACATGCATATCTAAGTATAATCTTTATTAACCATTAGAAGTTGTTGTTGCACAGTTGCTAATCAATGTAACTTTCACATTTCAAATTTATATGAAAGGTGATTCTCTCTCTTTCTCTCTCTATATATATATATTATATATATAATATATATAGAAAGAGAGAGAGAGAGAGTCAGGCTAGAATACGCTCAAATGTACATATCACACAGTACACTCAGGTGTGTTTTCATATCAAGATTACTTTTTTTGCAAAATATAAGCCATTGATCTTCATTGCAATATTATAATTAGGCTACATATCAATTTTGAGCCCATTTGGATGAGTATAGGTCATCCATCCGACAACAACAAAATCGATGCACGAAACTAATTTGAAATGCATTATTTTTTGTGGCCTTTATAACATGATCATTAAATGTCAAAATGGGCTCAAATTTTATATATGAGCTATTCACAAGATTTTTAAGAAGATCAATGGATAAGAGTTTGAAAAAAATGTTGCATCATGAAAAATTACTTAACTGTATTCTGCTCTGAATACACTCAAGTGTATTTTAGCATATATACATGCATATATAGATAGAGAGGGACAGAGTTAGGTTGGAATACACTCAGAGTGTATCTGGCGCAGAATACACTCAAGTAGTTTTTCATGATGCAATATCTTTTTTTAAAATCTAATCTGTTGAACTTCTTAAACATTTTGTGTCTAACTCATAGATACAATTTGAGCCCATTTGGACATTTATGGATCATTTTTTGAATACCACAAAAATAATGCATTTTGAATTAGTTTCGTGCGTCAATTTTTTTTCCCTCAGATGAGTGACTTACACTAATCCAAATGGGCTCAAAATTCTTATGTAGCCTAATTATAGTATGACGATGAAGATAAATTATTTACATTTAAAAAAATAGTCTTGATATGCAAACACAACTTGAGTGTAGCTGCGATCCATACACTCAAGTGTATTATAACATATATATATATATATATATAGAGAGAGAGAGAGAGAGAGAGAGAGTCGGGCTAGAATGCACTTGAGTATACAGATCGCACGCTACACTCAAGTGGTGTTTGTATATCAAGACTATTTTTTTGCAAAATGTAAACCAATGATCTTCATTGTCATACTATAATTAGGCTACATACAAATTTTGATCCCATTTGGATGAGTGTAAGTCACTCATCCGAGGGAAACAAAATCGACGCATAAAACTTATTTGAAATGCATAATTTTTGTGGTGTTCATAACGTGAGTTATAAATGTCCAAATGGGCTCAAATTTTATATATGAGCTATTCACAAGATTTTTACAAAGATCGCCAGATTAAATTTTTGAAAAAAAAATGTTGCATCATGAAAAGCTACTTGGGTGTATTCTTCTCCGAATACACTCGAGTGTATTCTAGCCTTATATATATATATATATATATATATATATATATATATATATATATATATATATATATATATATATAATGATCTAGTGTGAAATAGATCTTGGTGAGAGCATGAGAGGCATTTGAGTAACTCCCTGCAATGATCAAGTTTTCATATTCCATCTGTATGGATTAAAATTATACATTAATATTTATCTTCATACAAAATTTCATCACCGCAGAAATTGTTTAGCATTCACAACAATAGAATATTTTTCAACGCTCTATAACAAATTTCAAGTTGACTGTTGAATACAAAAATTATATATTGTACAGATGCTTTGGTAAAAGTATCTAAATGCAATGAGTTTTATGGGAAGGTAAATGAGTTAATGATCTTGCCATCTATACGGTTGGATTTTTAAAAATATCTATAAATTTATAGTTATTAAAAAGCCTCTCATGCCCTCACCGTAGGATGTTTCTCGTTGGATCATTACTCTCTCTCTCTCTCTGTATGTATGTATATATATATATAGAGAGAGAGAGAGAAGGGAGCCTATCCCTAAGGGGTAGGAAATTTCCTACACATGTTCCTTATTTGACATGTTACCCAAGACTTTTTGCATGATACAGTTGTATGGATTCAAAGTATACCATGTGGATGAGTTGTGTATCAAAAATCATTCAAATCCGATGTGTAGCACCTTCATTTTGAAGTTTTACACTAAATAAAATGAATGGCAATTCTAAAAAATCAGCTGAAATCAGCAGCTACCACTCAAATGTTTCATTTATATCTCACAAAGTAAAGATGGATTCATCTTAAAATGTTAATAACATCTTGTACAAACTATATATTTTGCATACATACAGTTGGATTGGATTGTAGATCAACGACAGATGCCATTTTTTTGATAAGGAGACTTATGGAGAAGTATAGGGAAAGAAAAAGAGATCTTCACATGATTTTTATCGATTTGGAAAAGGCTTACGATCAAGTACCCAGAGAAGTGTTGTGGATGGTTTTGAGGAAAAAGGGTGTGCCTATCCAATACATTGACTTGATTAAAGACATGTATGGTAGTTCTACTGCAAGTGTGAAGACTCCTGGAGGAGACACCAACATTTCCCATCACAGTTGGGGTACACCAAGGATCCACACTCGGCCCATATCTATTCGTTCTTGTTATGGATGAGTTGACAAAGAATGTTCAGGATGATGTTCCTTGGTGTATGTTATTTGCTAATGATATTGTATTGATTGATGAAACTAGAGATGGTTTGAATGATAAAGTTGAACTTTAGAGAATGGCATTGGAATCAAATGGATTGATGATTAGTCAGAGCAAAACTGAGTATATGCATTGTAATTTTAGCCAATCTCGCAGTGTGAATGGTGGAGCCAAGTTGGACGGAGTAGATATACCAAAATGTGATAAACTTCGTTACTTGGGCTCTATCATTCAAATAGATGGGGATGTCCAAAATGACGTTTGTCATAGGATCACTGCAGGATGGTTGAAATGGAGGAGTGCAACTAGAGTATTATGTGATCGGAAGATACCTCTCAGACTAAAAATAGATATAAATTTATAGTTATTAAAATACCTCTCATGCTCTCACCGTAGGATGTTTCTCGTTGGATCGTTACTATATATATATATATATATATATATATATATATATATATATATATATATATATATATATATATATATATATATATATATATATATATATATATATATATATGTGGTTAGGAAGTGTGTACCGACCGGTACATGTAAGTTACGTGTGCCAGCCATTAAAATGACATATGTGGAACATGTTAATAAAATCCAACTATATGGATTGACTCATAATTATGTAGATTACTTGTGTTTAAAAAATCATACCAATATCTCACATAGATCATGAGATATAGAAATATATCATCGAACGGTTTCTGTAATTTCTGTAACTTACCGTTGATTAGATAAGACACAAATTCTTTCATTGGATGATCTATGAATATCATATGTTGGTGATTTTTTATACACATCTTATCTAAGTGGTATACACCACATCCATAAGGTTGAATAGTGTAGTTTAATTTTAGAATTATCATAAATGAAGGTAGGTACATGCAAGCTACATGTACTCAGGTACATAATTCTTTTAGCATATATATATATATATATATATATATATAGAGAGAGAGAGAGAGAGAGAGAGAAGGGAGCCTATCCCTAAGGGATAGGAAATTTCCTACACATGTTCCTTATTTGACATGTTTCCCAAGACTTTTTGCATGATCCAACTGTATGGATTCAAAGTATACCATGTAGATGAGTTGTGTATCAAAAATCATTCAAATCCGATATGTGTAGAACCTTCATTTTGAAGTTTTACACTAAATAAAATGAATGGTAATTCTAAAAATCAGCTGAAATCAGCAGCTACCACTCAAATGTTTCATTTATATCTCACAAAGTAAAGATGGATTCATCTTAAAATCTTAATAACATCTCGTCCAAACTATAAATTTTGCATACATACAGTTGGATTAGATTGTAGATCAACGACAGATGCCATGTTTCTGATAAAGAGACTTATGGAGAAGTATAGGGAAAGAAAAAGAGATCTTCACATGATTTTTATTGATTTGGAAAAGGCTTATGATCGAGTACCCAGAGAAGTGTTGTGGATGGTTTTGAGAAAAAAGAGTGTGACAATCCAATACATTGACTTAATTAAAGGACATGTATGGTAGCTCTGCTACAAGTGTGAAGACTCCTGGAGGAGAGACACCAACATTTCCCATCACAGTTGGGGTACACCAAGGATCCACACTAAGCCCATATCTGTTTGTTCTTGTTATGGATGAGTTGACAAAGAATGTTCAAGATGATGTTACTTGGTGTATGTTATTTGCTAATGACATTGTATTGATTGACGAAACTAAAGATGGTTTGAATGATAAAGTTGAACTTTAGAGAAAGGCATTGGAATCAAATGGATTGATAATTAGTGGAGCAAAACTGAACATATGCATTGCAATTTTAGCCAATCTCACAGTGTGAATGGTGGAGCCAAGTTGGACGGAGTAGATATACCAAAATGTGATAAATTTCGTTACTTGGGCTCTATCATTCAAACAGATGGAGATGTCCAAAATGACATTAGTCATAGGATCACTACATGATGGTTGAAATGGAGGAGTGCAACTGGAGTATTATGTGATCTGAAGATCCCTCTCAGACTAAAAAGCAAGTTTTATAAAACTGCTATACGGCCAGCCATGCTCTATGGAAGTGAATGTTGGGCGTTGAAGAAACAATATCTCAATAAGATGAACGTGACTGAAATGTGTATGTTGAGATGGATGTGTGGGATGACAAGAAAAGATTGCTTGAGAAATGACTATATCACGAATAAAGTGGGGGTGGTGAGCATTGAGGACAAGTTGTGGGTGGGCCACCTCAGATGGTATGACATGTGCAACACAGACCGACTAATGTGCCTATACGAAGTGATACTATTGAGGCAAGCAAAATTAAAAAAAGAAGAGGAAGGCCTAAATTAACATGGAAAGAGCTTCTAAAGAGAAATTTTAAATCTCTACATCTCAATCAGAATATGACCCAAGATAGAGCTGAATGGAAAAGAAGGATCCATGTAGCCGACCCCAACATAATTGGGATTGAGGCTTAATTGATGATGATGATGACAGTGGGATTAGATTAATTACCATTTTAACCATGCTAAATAGACATCGGTATAGGGAGTTTCCTATATCTATCAATATAGGCTCTCTCTCTCTCTCTACATATATATATATATATATATATATATATAGAGAGAGAGAGAGAGAGGGTCGATCCTATGAGATCCCTCCTACTGTGAGAGCATGAGAGCCTTTTTAATAACTAAAAATTTCGAAGGTTTTTTACAAATCCAACCGTACGGATGTGAAAACCAACATTGCCATTAGCTTCACAAAAAGAATTATCATGATCGAACATTGTTTGCTCAGTCATATATACAACATACATATATTGCATCTAACGGTCAATCCAAAATTCAATATAAAGCATTAAAAACTTATCTACTACCATGGACAATCTGTAAGTCTGATGTATGTGAAATATTTTGGGTAGGTAAATACAAGGATATATTTTCAATCCATATGGTTGGATCTAAAAAAATGGATCATCTTTGGAAGTTATTCAAAGGGCTCTCATGCTCTCACCATCTTAGGGCTCTCACTGGATCATTCTTCTATATATAATTCTAATGAATTAAGTTTACCTGAATCTACTACAAGAGTGATACATGATAATGAGCACTTGCATACGGTTATAATTGATTTTAAAAAGTTGTATATACATTCTGGAGATTCTAGTATAATATTTAAAGTAATAGTCAAAGATGTTATGTATGAAATTGAAAGTCACATAGGAGGTTATGCTAAGATTATTGTTGTTTATAATTTTATATATATATATATATATATATATATGTGTGTGTGTGTGTGTGTGTGTGTGTGTGTGTGTGTGTGTGTGTGGTAGTGATCCAATGAGAAACACCCTACGATGAGAACACGATAGGCATTTGAACAACTAAAATTATATAGTTGTTTTTTATAATTCAACCATATGGATGAGAAAAGGCATTAATTCATTTACCTTCCCACAAAAAACCATTGCAATAGGATATTTTTAACAGATCCATATGTACAATATATCTTTTTTACATCCAACAATCAGCCTGAAATTCAATAGAGAGCGTTGAGTATATTTTCCTTCATGTGAATGCCATACAAATTGCATGATGATGAAATTTTGTAGGAAGGCACATATGAAGGTATACTTTCAATCTATACAGCGAGATTGTGAAAAGTTACTTTGTGGATAGTTATTCAAATGTCTCTCATTCTCTCACCAAGATATGTTTCTCAGTGGATCGTTATCCCTCTCTCTCTCTCTCTCTCTCTATATATATATATATATATATATATATATATATATATATATATATATAGACAATGATTCAGTGAGAAACATATCTTGGTGAGAGCATGAGAGGCATTTGAATAAATTTGCATGACGATCAATTTTTCATAATCCAACTGTATGGATTACAAATATATCTTATTATTTACCATCCTACAAAATGTAATCGCAATAGGACCTGTATTGCATTCACAACAAGTAAATACTTTTCGACCTTCAATATTGAATTTTAGGCTGACTGTTGGATGTGAAATATGTATATTGTACATATGGACATGTAAAAAATATTAGATTAGAGTCATTTTTTGTGTGAAGGTAAATAAAATGATGTTATTCCCATCCATAAAGTTGGATATTGAAAAACAATTATAACTTTATGGTTATTCAAATGCCTCTCATGCTCTCACCGTAGAATGTTTCTCACTAGATCGCTACCATATATATATATATATATATATATATATATATATATATAATACTTTTTCAATATATATAATAATTTTTCAATATATATATATAATAATTTTTCAATATATATATATATCACCGTCTTCTTATTTTGAGCAAAATTTGTAAAAGCATCACAGCAGTATTGTTGAACTGACGGAGGGTCTTTAGCTACTAGACTAATCAAAGATGGAATCAAAAATCCTACATGTTCGAATGAAAAATCTGCACATATCTTGTCTAAGTAGCTGCAAAACATGTATATATATATATATATATATATACACACACACACACACACACAAAGAGAGAGAGTTAGGCTAGAATACACTCGAGTGTACAGATCACACCGTACACCGCAATGGTGTTTGCCTATCTAGACCATGTTTAATCTATTAACCTTCATGGTTATAATAATAATAGGTCACATATAAAATTTTAACTCATTTGGATGAGTGTAAGTCACTCATCCAAGGACAACAAAATCAACGCACAAAACTAATTTGAAATATATGATTTTTGCCTCATTTAGATGCACTATCTATAGGTGTCCAAATTAGCTAAATTGTATTATATAACATGTTCTTATCATAATTAAGAAGATCAACAGTTTAGATCTTTCAAAAATTTACTACATCTTCAAAAATGACTGAAGTGTACGATCATCTGGTACACTCGAGTGTACACTAGCCTAACTCTCTCTCTCTCTCTTTCTCTCTCTCTCTCTTTCTCTCTCTCTCTCTCTCTCTCTATATATATATATATATATATGTGTGTGTGTGTGTGTGTGTGTGTAGATACATATATATCTATACTATATATAAAAGGCCGATTTGGATTTAGTTCTGCAATTTTTTCTTTCATTTTTTCAAATTACGTACTGGTCCTTTTCATATGAAAAAGGCATTCGAGGGACTCCTTACAATTGACACGCACAGACCGTGTGTAATCAATATTTTTCCACCACCGACTTGGCTGGGTGCTAGGGCTTCTGTACAGTGTGTCCAGCGGAGGAGATCCCCCCCATTGCCTTTACTTCTTTTACTCTGCTACGATCGCGAGGGCAGGGGTGTTGTGTGCCCTCTCCACAGTCCTATCTGACATGTCTCACGTCCCCGTCTGGTCCCACAAGTACGACCTCGTCTGTGATCGAGCCGAGATACTCATCGATGATAACACTTGGTGCGGGGGGTCGTCATCACCCCGCTCCATCAGCTGTGTCGCCCTCACCTCTATCTTCACCACCTCCCTGTGGGAAACCTAGGTTGTCGTCGCCCTTAGCAGTCGCGCGGCCAAGAAGGATGCTAAAGGAGTAGGTCCACAGTATCTCAAGTATTTTCTTCTGCCTTTCCATGAACACATTTTTTTCCTTCTTCTCTTGTCTTCGCATGGCATAGTGTGTGTTATTTTTCTGGACAGAAACATAGCCTCCTTTGATTTAGTACAATTACACTTTGTGTTTCCATCTGAATTTGGTTTTTGTGATCTACCAGTCGCACTGAACTTCCTCTAACCCTTCTATCTGCACCTTGCCGCTCACACTTTTGTGATTAAGCGGCCTATCATAGATTACACTTCAATAGTATAGATGACTAATAGGCTCAAACTCTAAGCTACTGACTTGTTGTTTCCTATCTTTTTATTTAATCCATGCTCTTATAAAAAAACCAGCCGATCAGATGATCACACCCAAATAAACTACCATCTCCATTTTTTCCCTTTTGGACTGACAAACGCACCTATACAACGGTCGACACTATTAAAATTAATGGTCGTGGTTGAGTTGGGCTAGAGTCACGAGATATTACAACCTTGAACCTGCCGCTTGCAGCCTTTGATTGAGGAGGTTCCATCGGTGGCTTGTCGGAGTAATTTTGGAGGAAGTAAAATAAATAGATAGAACCTCGGATGTAGAAAGAAATTAAAGAGATATGTCATCTGCAGAAAAAGGGGAAAGGAAAGTGCTTCAAAATATGGCTGTGGTTACTAGGCAGTGTCCATAATATTTTTAAGATAGGTTTCCATACGTTGGTTTGTTGTGTTCGTGTTTGGTGGTGCTACTGTCATATGTGGTTGTCTTAGACTTTTTCATGTGTTAAAATTGTTATTTGAGAGTCCTATTTATAGCCTTCTGTAGCAAACTCTTATGGCTCAAGTAAGATACTTTTGTATCATCTCTGAAACTATATAATTTTCCATGTGCTACCAGTTGTATAGATGGAAATTTGAATTATCACATACATTTTATTTGGAGACCATCACGCTTGACAAGAAGAAACTCCTTTGCTGCACAACTTAATTTGCCATGTAGATAGGTTGGAAACTTACAATTGCTATTAATCTATTGCTAAAATGGAGAGAGACCAATACCAACGTGGTCTTGGATTACAAATTGGTTTATATGTTATTTTGCTTCCCTTTTCACCATTGCTTTTCCTTCTACATTTAAATTTGTGCATATTCACATAGGTCTTTAAATCTAGATTTGATGTGATTGCCTTTCAGGTTGGGAAACGTGAACATGTTTATTGTGGTGTTTTGGAACAGATGCTTCTTTGTGTACCAGAAGCAAGTAAAGTTGTTTCTGATTCCAATGATAGTTTCCAGTTCCAGCTCAATAGGAGAACAACAAACTGAGTAGCATCATGTTTCACCAATCCCTTTGGATTAGTTCTGCAATTTTTTCTTTCATTTTTGCAAATTACGCAGTGGTCCTTTTCATATGAAAAAGGCATTCGAGGGACTCCTTACAATTGACACGCACAGACCGTGCGTAATCAATATTTTGCCACCACCAACTTGGCTGGGTGCTAGGGCTTCTCTACAGTGTCCAGCGGAGATCCCCCCCATTGGCTTTACTTCTTTTACTCTGCTACGATCGCGAGGGCAGGGGTGTTGTGTTCCCTCTCCACAGTCCTATCTGACATGTCTCACGTCCCCGTCTGGTCCCACAAGTACGACCTCGTTTGTGATCGAGCCGAGATACTCATCGATGATAACACTTGGTGCGGGGGGTCATCATCACCCCGCTCCATCAGCCGTGTCGCCCTCACCTCCGTCTTCACCGCCTCCCTACGGGAAACCTAGGTTGTCGTCGCCCTTAGCAGTCGTGTGGCCAAGAAGGATGCTAAAGGAGTAGGTCCACAGTATCTCAAGTATTTTCTTCTGCCTTTCCATGAACACATATTTTCCTTCTTCTCTTGTCTTCTCATGGCATAGTGTGTGTTATTTTTCTGGACGGAAACATAGCCTCCTTTGATTTAGTACAATTGCACTTTGTGTTTCCACCTGAATTTGGTTTTTGTGATCTACCATTCGCACTGAACTTCCTCTAACCCTTCTATATGCACCTTGCCACTCGCACTTTTGTGATTAAGTGGCCTATCATATATTACACTTCAATAGTATAGATGACTAATAGACTCAAACTCCAAGCTATTGACTTGTCATTTCCTATCTTTTTATTTAATCCATGCTCTTATAAAAAACCAGCCGATCAGATGATCACACCCAAATAAACTACCATCTCCATTTTTTCCCTTTTGGACTGACAAACGCACCTATACAATGGTCGACACTATTAAAATTAATGGTCGTGGTTGAGTTGGTCTAGAGTCACGAGATATTACAACCTTGAACCTGCCTCTTGCAGCCTTTGATTGAGGAGGTTCCACCGGTGGCTTGTCGGAGTAATTTTGGAGGAAGTAAAATAAATAGATAGAATCTCGGATGTAGAAAGAAATTAAAGAGATATGTCATCTGTAGAAAAAGGAGAAAGAAAAGTGCTTCAAAATATGGCTGTGGTTACTAGGCAGTGTCCATAATATTTTTAAGATAGGTTTCCATACGTTGGTTTGTTGTGTTCGTGTTTGGTGGTGCTACTGTCATATGTGGTTGTCTTAGACTTTTTCATGTGTTAAAATTGTTATTTGAGAGTCCTATTTATAGCCTTGTGTAGCAAACTCTTATGGCTCAAGTAAGATACTTTTGTATCATCTCTGAAACTATATAATTTTCCATGTGCTACCAGTTGTATAGATGGAAATCTGAATTATCACATACATTCTATTTGGAGACCATCACGCTTGACAAGAAGAAACTCCTTTGCTGCACAACTTAATTTGCCATGTAGATAGGTTGGAAACTTACAATTGCTATTAATCTATTGCTAAAATGGAGAGAGACCAATACCAACGTGGTCTTGGATTACAAATTGGTTTATATGTTATTTTGCTTCCCTTTTCACCATTGCTTTTCCTTCTACATTTAAATTTGTGCATATTCACATAGGTCTTTAAATCTAGATTTGATGTGATTGTCTGTCAAGTTGGGTAACGTGAACATGTTTATTGTGGTGTTTTGGAACAGATGCTTCTTTGTGTACCAGAAGCAAGTAAAGTTGTTTCTGATTCCAATGATAGTTTTCAGTTCCAGCTCAATACGAGAACAACAAACTGAGTAGCATCATGTTTCACCAATCCCACTCTGGAAAGGTATGTGACTTTGTTTTATTTTATTCATGTTTATATGAGATTTAATATGGTGCAAAATAGATATATTAATTTGATTTAATTACTACATGTTTCAGTAATCTACGGTGCAGTGAAGGCATTACTAACAATGATATCATTTCATACGGAATTGGTTGCCAAAAATAAGGAAGTTTACTTCTCACTATGTACCAATGTTAGTTCACATTATATCTCATCTTACTATGAATCCTAAATGGAATGGGGGCTTGGAGAAGTTGTATATATTTTTTGTTGAAGTATTTAAGTCAAATTTAATTGTCAAAAATATATGGGCCCACTTATATGTTTTCTCCATTTTGTTACATGGTTATGGACATGATGACCATATGTGAGGAGCTATTACCCCTGGGATGGGGTTGGTTAATTAGATCATAATCTTAAAAGTTTCTAGACACATGCAATAAATTATCCCTTAAAGAAAGAGGTGGCTTTCTTGCTTTTTGACCCTTTTGTGTTTGGGGATTGGTCTTTCAACAACTAGATTTTACTGAAGTTGTGATGTTGTTGTACCATATTGATGTGTGAAAGTCTATAATGTTTATAAGAATCTAGAAGTATCACACTTCTTACAAATATTTGAACATTTTACAATTATTTAAAGACAAAAAACTATTTGGCAAATGTCATAATTTTTTTTCTCAACTGAAGTACATTCTCCAAATTCTGTTTTTCCCGATGTAAATGGCACCTGGAGTAGAGATATATGCTTAACCTCCAACAATGTGATTATATTCCTTCTCAACAACTTAAATTTGACTAGAAGTACCTGGACCTTAAATTTGAAAGAACTATTGATTTTTTTAAAGCTTAAGAAGTTACATTCAGTAAGTTTTGCTTTTATTTTTCTGTTTGAAAATGCTATAAACTTTTTCACCCAGTTTTGCTGGTAGTTCTACTGTAACTCAGCAAGGTGTTATGTATATTTTGTTCCCATGACATATTTTTTGGGTCATAATTAGCTCAATTCAGACTCATATCTTTACACCAACAGGTTAATGACTTTGGGGTTCTGTTTTCTTTATCAAATCGTTTGTGTAGTTGTTTATAAAAAAATGCAAACTATATAATTTTGCGTAACTTTAGGAATTATGTGGATTTTTTAAAAGTTTAAGCAGTTCGTTTGATAGTATGATTGTTCATCTTAGATTGCAACTAGAAATTGTGATTTACTTATTCTTCCAACATAATAGGCTGCTACTGAATTTAAGTTTCTGCG